>CM042404.1:6486055-6613555 GCA_023634145.1 Thymallus thymallus | reverse complement strand
CACAGAGCAGGTGTCCACATACTTTTGGTCATATAGTGCATGTGTTGGACAAAACATGCAATATATATTTTGATGAGTGCTTTTGTCAATAACCTATGTTATTCTATCCATGTTTCAGAAGCTAAGTTTAGATGAGAGCAAAGTGGGTGATATGAGTAGGAAACCCTCAGGCACAGATCATCAGAGTCTCTCTACGCCATTCTCTGACTCCACCGTCACCCCGGCAACCTATGAAAACTCCAACATAGCCATCTTTGAGGTAACGGGGGTAGGAGGCTCTCTCCTAAGAACGGTTCAGGGAGTTCTGAGGCTTGTTTGAAAGTTGATTCAGAACTATCAAACACCTTTTTACAGGGAGACTGGGCTTGGATGAAAAGACTCCCATCTGGAAACTTTAAAGCCATGACTCCCCAGACCAGTAACGTCTTTGAGTTGGTGAGTTTCTACTGTCAAATATACTGTCAGTTACGATGTACGATTTTGATGATGAGAAATCCGGTTGACTATAACTGACGTTTCTGTATTGTCCATTTAAATGAGTCCATTGTTATGGCTCTGTTGTTTCAGATGAAGGACATACGCCACGAGAACGTCAACCTCTTCCTGGGGTTTTTCCTTGATTGTGGTGTTTTCGGAATCGTGACAGAGTATTGCTCACGTAGCAGCTTGCAGGACTTGCTAAGCAATACTGACGTTAAGCTAGACTGGATGTTTAAGACCTCCCTGTTATTGGACCTTATCAAGGTAGGGAAAGTAGTGGAGTGTGGCCAAAATCCTCTCAGAAACATAGTCACACTATTCCTATAGGAAGACCTACAGCTGCCACAATGTGCTTTAAATCATTTTACATTACAGATTTGTTAGAGTTTATGTCCTTAAGTTCAAATGCCCAACTGCCTACAGCAGGCTCTCTTTCTCTGTAACACGACACCAACATGTCTTCCATAGGGCATGAAGTACCTCCACCACCGAGGTGTTTGTCATGGACGTCTCAAGTCTCGAAACTGCTTAGTGGACGGCCGCTTTGTGCTCAAGCTCACAGACTACAGCTACAACGAGATTCTGATGGCACAAAGGTTCCCATATGAAGATCCCTCCGCAGAAGGTGGGTTTTAAGACCACTAAGCCTTGTTACCAGTTAAATTCTAACCAAGACAATATACAGTACAATCTAGCATCATATGCAAGCATTGTCACGATGCGGAGTAATGGGACAATAGACGGAGCGCTCGTGGAGTGTCATCCTTGTTTATTTTTAATGAGGTGTTATCACGAAGCATATAAAATAAACAAGAGACTATAACTTATTACAAACAAAACAAAAAGCACGGTGACTTACTTGCTTACTGACGAACACAAGGCAGACAAGCAGGAATAATGATCCACACACAGGTGGCTGTGTGTGGAGTCTAAATACTATCCCCAATCAGAGACAACGCTATACAGCTGTCTCTGATTGGAGATGATAATCTCCCTAATAGTGTGTGATGACTTGGTTGTGTGCCTCTCTCCTCCCCTAGGTGGGAGTAAGAGGCCTTACCACAACCAAGCCATCACAGTACCCCCCCCCAAGGTGCGGACTCCCGATCGCACACACAATCCCCCCCTTCCTGAAAGACAAAAAAAAAAGTCCAAAAACTAGGGGGGACATGGCGGGGTACTGAGGTGGTTGCTGGTGGGGGCTCCGGTTCCGGTTCCGGGCGTGGCACAGGCTGTGAGAGTAGCATCCCTCCTACCTCACGGTTGCACGCCCGGTCCGGTCCGGACCCCGGCGCGGTGGTTCCCCCCTCAGTACTCCCGCCATTCACCAAGTCCTGTCTGGACCCTGGTGCGGGAGCCCTCGACCCTGGAGAGGGGCTGACAACCGGCCCCGGACTGGGCACCGGTGGAGCGGACTGCTCCTTCCCTGGAGCGACGTAGACGACCGGCCCCGGACTGGGCACCGGTGGAGCGGACTGCTCCGGCACTGGAGCGACGCAGATGACCGGCCCCGGACTGGGCACCGGTGGAGCGGACTGCTCCGTCTCTGGAGCGGCGTAGACGACCGGCCCCGGACTGGGCACCGGTGGAGCGGATTGCTCCGGCACTGGAGCGACGTAGACGACCGGCCCCGGACTGGGCACCGGTGGAGCGGACTGCTCCGGCACTGGAGCGGCGCAGACGACCGGCCCCGGACTGGGCACCGGTGGAGCGGACTGCTCCGGCACTGGAGCGAAGCAGACGACCGGCCCCGGACTGGGCACCGGTGGAGGAGGCTCCAGGCCTTGAGCTGTGGCTGGAGGCTCCGGGCTGCTGTCCTTCGCTGGAGGTGGCGGAACGCTGACCTTCGCTGGAGGTGGCGGGGCGCTGACCTTCGCTGGAGGTGGCGGGGCGCTGACCTTCGCTGGAGGTGGCGGGGCGCTGACCTTCGCTGGAGGTGGCGGGGCGCTGACCTTCGCTGGAGGTGGCGGGGCGCTGACCTTCGCTGGAGGTGGCGGGGCGCTGACCTTCGCTGGAGGTGGCGTGGCGCTGACCTTCACTGGAGGCCTCGGGCTGCTGACCTTCACTGGAGGCCTCGGGCTGCTGACCTTCACTGGAGGCCTCGGGCTGCTGACCCTCACTGGAGGCCTCGGGCTGCTGACCCTCACTGGAGGCCTCGGGCTGCTGACCCTCACTGGAGGCCTCGGGCTGCTGACCCTCACTGGAGGCCTCGGGCTGCTGACCTTCACTGGAGGCCTCGGGCTGCTGACCTTCACTGGAGGCCTCGGGCTGCTGACCTTCACTGGAGGCCTCGGGCTGCTGACCTTCACTGGAGGCCTCGGGCTGCTGACCTTCACTGGAGGCCTCGGGCTGCTGACCTTCACTGGAGGCCTCGGGCTGCTGACCTTCACTGGAGGCCTCGGGCTGCTGACCCTCACTGGAGGCCTCGGGCTGCTGACCTTCTCCGGAGGTCTCGGGCTGCTGACCTTCTCCGGAGGTCTCGGGCTGCTGACCTTCACAGGAGGCCTCGGGCTACTGACCGTCACAGGAGGCCTCGGGCTGCTGACCTTCTCCGGAGACCTCAGGCTGGATGCCGTGCCCACCCTGGGCACCGACGCAGAGGTGGTCTTCAGCCCTGCAGCTGGTCTGGCTGTCGGCCCCAGACTGGGCACCGACACGCTATGAAGCTCCTGCTCCACAGCGGGACTGAACGTCGTGCCCACCCTGGGCACCGACGCAGAGATGGTCTTCAGCCCTGCAGCTGGTCTGGCTGTCGGCCCCAGACTGGGCACCGACACGCTATGGAGCTCCTGCTCCACAGCGGGACTGAACGTCGTGCCCACCCTGGGCACCGACGCAGAGATGGTTCCCAACCCTCTGGTGGGGCTGAACGTCGTGCCCACCCTGGGCACCGACGCAGAGATGGTTTCCAGCCCTCTGGTTGGGCTGGCTGTCGGCCCCACACTGGGCACCGACGTGCTATGGAGCTCCTGCTCCACAGCGGGGCTGAACGTCGTGCCCACCCTGGGCACCGACGCAGAGAGGGTTTTCAGCCCTGTAGTTGGGCTGGCTGTCGGCCCCAGACTGGGCACCGACACGCTATGGAGCTCCTGCTCCACAGCGGGGCTGAACGTCGTGCCCACCCCGGGCACCGACGCAGAGATGGTTTCCAGCCCTCTGGTTGGGCTGGCTGTCGGCCCCACACTGGGCACCGACGTGCTATGGAGCTCCTGCTCCACAGCGGGGCTGAACGTCGTGCCCACCCCGGGCACCGACGCAGAGAGGGTTTCCAGCCCTCTGGTTGGGCTGGCTGTCGGCCCCACACTGGGCACCGACGTGCTATGGAGCTCCTGCTCCACAGCGGGGCTGAACGTCGTGCCCACCCTGGGCACCGACGCAGAGAGGGTTTCCAGCCCTGTGGTTGGGCTGGCTGTCGGCCCCAGACTGGGCACCGACGCGCTATAGAGCTCCTGCTCCACAGCGGGGTTGAACGTCGTACCCACTCTGGGCACCGACGCAGAGATGGTCTCCAAACACAGAGCTGCGCTGTCGACCCTCGCAGTAGGCTCCGTGTGAGGAATGGGTGAGCGCGCCACTGCTCTGCTGCGAGGCGCAGGCACGGGCCGTACCGGGCTGGGGAAACGCACCGTTGGGCTGGTGCGTCTAGCTGGCACGGGTCGCTCCGGGCTGGAGACACGCACCATGGGGCTGGTGCGTGGAGCAGGCGCGGGCCGTACCGGGCTGGGGAAACGCACCGTTGGGTTGGTGCGTTTAGCTGGTACGGGACTCACCGGGCTAACGTTGCGCACCGATGGTTTGGTGCGCTGAGTCGGTCTCCTCCTCCTCCGACTCTGGACCGGCGCTGGAGGCACCGGACTGGGAACTGGCGCTGGAGCACGACTGTCCCTGTCGTGCCTACTCCACCGCCAATCCCCATCCTGTGAGGGTTCCTCCGGGAACCCCCACGAGTGAGGGAACAGAAGCACATCGTCGTCGTCTTCCTCCGACTCCTCTCTGTACTCCCGTTCCCACGGCTGTAGGGGCTCCTCCTGGAACCCCCACGAGTGCAGTGGTCGGGGCTCTTCTCCCTCGATCCCCGACCACCCCCATAGCCCCCCCCCAAAATCCGTTTGAGGGGTTTTCTGGGCTCCAGGCTGGTCCTCAACCCTAGCCCGGTGACGTGTCCTCCGTCTCCGGCGCCTCGGCTGCTCCGGACCCCAGCCTTCCTCCACCGAGCGATAATAGGAGTGTTCCTCCTCGGTAATTTTCCCCATACCGAGGAGGATATCTCCTAATGTAATCCCCCGTTGCGTCCCAGGGTGGTGGATCATTCTGTCACGATGCGGAGTAATGGGACGATAGACGGAGCGCTCGTGGAGTGTCATCCTTGTTTATTTTTAATGAGGTGTTATCACGAAGCATATAAAATAAACAAGAGACTATAACTTATTACAAACAAAACAAAAAGCACGGTGACTTACTTGCTTACTGACGAACACAAGGCAGACAAGCAGGAATAATGATCCACACACAGGTGGCTGTGTGTGGAGTCTAAATACTATCCCCAATCAGAGACAACGCTATACAGCTGTCTCTGATTGGGGATGATAATCTCCCTAATAGTGTGTGATGACTTGGTTGTGTGCCTCTCTCCTCCCCTAGGTGGGAGTAAGAGGCCTTACCACAACCAAGCCATCACAAGCATTAGGGTTGTTTGTTAGATGGGAGTGTGTGCCTGTACAACAAAATGCACTATATGAATATTATGTATATGTCTGTGTGTGTGTGTGTGTGTGTGTGTGTGTGTGTGTGTGTGTGTGTGTGTGTGTGTGTGTGTGTGTGTGTGTGTGTGTGTGTGTGTGTGTGTGTGTGTGTGAGTGTGCGTGCGTGCATGCGTGTGCATGCATACTTGTGTGTATGATTGTGCAGAGCTGCTGTGGACGGCCCCTGAGATCCTGCGGGGCCCTCACCCAGGGCTGTGCGGCACCCAGCTGGGGGACGTCTACAGCTTCGCCATCATCATGCAGGAGGTGGTGCTGCGGGGACCTCCCTTCTGTATGCTGGACCTGTCTGCTGAAGGTGTGGATCACTCATCCAATCACAACCCCAGACACAATCTAAAACAACAAAGTACAAGAGACAGTCTTAACGGTGTGGTTTAATAGGGGTGTGGTTTAGATAGATTTAGATAGATAGATAGATAGATAGATAGATAGATAGATAGATAGATAGATAGATAGATAGATAGATAGATAGATAGATAGATAGATAGATAGATAGATAGATAGATAGATAGATAGATAGATAGATAGATAGATAGATAGATAGATAGATAGATAGATAGATAGATAGATAGATAGATACTTTATTGATTCCCAAGGGGAAATTCTTTGTCAAGCAGCTACGAAAAAAACACAGGGCAGGTGCAAAATGCCAGAGGGTCCCAGTGCTGTCTGTCAGTCCTACCGTGTGGCTCAGTTGGTAGAGCATGGTGCTTGCAACACCAAGGTTGTGGGTTCGATTACCACAGGGAAAAAGTACAAAATGCATGCACTCACTACTGTAAGTTGCTCTATGACTATGACCATGTACTAAATGAAAAATGTCAGTAGTGGATACAATAGCTTGGAGTATCTGCTCCTGTCTCTCAGATGTCATCCAGAAGGTGAGGAATCCTCCACCACTGTGCCGCCCTGTGGTGTCACCAGACCACGCCCCCCTGGAGTGTATACAGCTGATGAAACAGTGCTGGAACGAACAGGCAGATAGGCGGCCGCACTTCAATGACATCTTTGACCAGGTACCTTAGCCTGAGACATCAAACAGATTGATCACTTACTCACAATCAATGTATTAAAAACATATATATATATATACATATTGACTAATTATAAGGGAACCTTTTGTCAGCAGTAAAAGTTTGACTGGAGGATATAAATGTATTTATTTCACCTTTAACCCCAAAACCCCCCTCCCCCCACCCATCCCCCATCAATCCCAGTTTAAGAACATCAACAAAGGGAGGAAGACTAACATCATAGACTCCATGCTGCGGATGCTGGAGCAGTACTCGTCTAACCTGGAGGAGCTGATCAGAGAGAGGACAGAGGAGCTGGAGATCGAGAAACAGAAGACTGAGAAACTACTCACTCAGATGCTGCCTCCGTGAATAACAGACAATGACACATACTGTACACTCAAAGATACTGACTAGAATGTACACATTTTTCTCCAGTTCCCAACGACGAGGGCTCTAAATGGTGTTACCTTCTCCATTGGCAGATCTGTTGCAGACGTCCTGAAGGTCGGCGGTACTGTGGAACCAGAGCATTTTGAAAATGTAACACTTTACTTCAGCGACATAGTAGGTTTTACCACAATCTCTGCCAACAGCGAGCCTATCGAAGTGGTGAACCTCCTCAATGACCTCTATACTCTATTTGATGCCATCATTGGCGATCATGATGTATACAAGGTAAGCCTTTCGCTTAGTCTTGAATGAATCACTTAATGTGTCTTCTTGTGCACCTTTGTAACCTACTAAAGATATTTCCTCTTCGATGGTAGGTGGAGACAATAGGAGACGCATACATGGTGGCATCCGGCCTACCTGTTCCCAATGGAAACCGTCATGCTGCAGAGATATCCAGCATGGCCCTGGACATCCTTAGTGCCGTTGGCACCTTCAAGATGAGACACATGCCGGATGTGCCCGTCCGCATACGCATCGGACTGCACTCAGGTCTCCAATTTAAATCCACGTATGAACAAAATGGAAGTACAAATAATTTTGATGTTAACGCCACGTACCATACTGATGTTAAACATTCATCACCATCATTAACATAGTCAAAGTGACATGAACTTTCATTGGTGTCCAGTGTGTTTATCCTTTTCTGACAGTGTTGATATGAAATGTCTCGTAGGAACAGGCATGACAACAGTGCTGTGTGTGTGTGTGTGTGCAGTGGTGTAACGTACTTAAGTACAAATACTTTAAAGTACTACTTAAGTAGTTTTGGGGGGTATTTGTACTTATTTATTTATTTTTGTGACAACTTTTACTTTTACTTCACTATATTCATAAAGAAAATAATTTACTTTTTACTCCATACATTTCCCCTGACACCCAAAAGTACTCGTTACATTTTGAATGCTTAGCAGGCCAGGAAAATGGTCCAATTCACGTACTTATCTAGTGAACACCTGGTCATCCCTACTGCCTCTGGTCTGGCGGACTCACTAAACACACTTGTAAATGATGTCTGAGTGTTGGAGTGTGCCCCAGGCTATCCGTAAAATTTAAAAACAAGAAAACGTTGCCATCTGCTTTGCTTAATGTAAGGAGTTTGAAATTATTTAAACTTTTACTTTTGATACTTGAGTATATTTTAGCAATTACATTTACTTTTGATACTTAAGTATATTAAAAACCAAATTCTTTTAGACTTTTACTGAAGTAATATTTTACTGGGTGACTTTCACTTTTACTTGAGTAACTTTTGAATTAAGGTATCTATACTTTTACTCCACCACTGTGTGTGTGTGTGTGTGTGTGTGTGTGTGTGTGTGGTGTGTGTGTGTGTGTGTGTGTGTAGGCCCATGTGTTGCTGGGGTGGTAGGCCTCACCATGCCCAGGTACTGTCTGTTTGGTGACACAGTCAACACTGCCTCCAGGATGGAATCCACAGGAATGCGTAAGACCTCTAAACTGCCACCAGAGAGCCAAATATGGCTAAAAGATTAAGACATTCTAGGTTGCGTTTTAGGAAGCACTTTTTCTCAGAGTCCCAAAAAAAGATTTTCCTACCATGTTATTTGCAGCATACCGAATCCATTTGAGCACTAGCACAGCAAAGATCCTGGTTGATCTGAGAGAAGGCTACCAGGTTCAACTTCGTGGAAAGACAGAGCTCAAGGTCAGTTGAGAGCTTTGTACTCCCACTCTCTGGCATTTCTATTACCCCCAAAGTAAATAATAAAATCAACAACTGAATACTGTTTTAGTGACTTATCTGTGATAATAATGACATTGGACGTCTCATGTCTCCACAGGGGAAAGGCATGGAGGAGACCTACTGGCTGGTTGGAAGAGACAGTTTCACCAAACCCCTGCCTGTGCCACCTAAGCTCAAGTCAGGGTAAGGAGTGTCAAAGCAAAGTCCTGTAAAGGGATGATTATATTTGGTCCAAGTGACCGTGATCCTGCAGGAATCAAACTACACTAAATTACCAAAAGTATGTGGACCCCTGCTCGTCGAACGTCTCATACCAAAATCATGGGCATTAATATGGAGTTTGTCTCCCATTTGCTGCTATAACAGCCTCCACTCTTCTGGGAAGGCTTTACACTAGATGTTGGAACATTGCTGCGGGGACTTGCTAACATTCAGCCACAAGAGCATTAGTGAGGTTGGGCACTGATTTTGGGCAATTAGATCTGGCTCGCAGTCGGCATTCCAATTCATCCCAAAGGTGTTCGATGGGGTTGAGGTCAGTCAAGTTCTTCCACACCGATCTTGACAAACCATTTCTGATTGGACCTCGCTTTGTGCACGGGGGCATTGTCATGCTGAAACAGGAAAGGGCCTTCCCCAAATGGTTGCCACAAAGCTGGAAGCACAGAATTATCTAGAATGCCATTGTATGCTGTAGCGTTAAGATTTCCCTTCACTGGAACTAAGGGGCCTAGCCCGAACCATGAAAAACAGCCCCAGGCCATCATTCCTACTCTACTAAACTTTACACTTGGCATTATGCATTCGAGTAGGTACCGTTCTCCTGGCATCCGCCAAACCCAGATTCATCTGTCGGACTGTCAGATGGTGAAGTGTGATTCATCACTCCAGAGAACGTGTTTCCACTACTCCAGAGTCCAATGGCGGCGAGCTTTACACCACTCCAGCTGACGCTTGCCATTGCGCATGGGGATCCTAGGCTTGTGTGTGGCTGCTCGGCCATGGAAACCCATTTCATGAAGCTCCTGATGAACAGTTCTTGTACTGACGTTGCTTCCAGAGGCAGTTTGGAACTCAGTAGTGAGTGTTGCAACCGAGGACTGACGTTTTTTACTCGCTACGCGCTTCAGCACTCTGTGGTCTGGTTCTGGTTCTGTGAGCTTGTTTGGCCTACCACTTCGCAGCTGAGCCGTTGTTTCTACTAGACGTTTCGACTTCACAATAACAGCACTTACAGTGGCCCGGGGCGGCTCTAGCAGGGAAGAAATTTGACGAACTGACTTGTTGGAAAGGTGGCATCCTATGACTGTGCCACGCTGAAAGTCAAAAAGCTCTTCCGTAAGACAATTCTACTGCCAATGTTTGTCAATGGAGATTGCATGGCACTGTGCTAAATTTTATACACCTGTTAGCAACGGGTGTGGCTGAAATAGCCGAATCCACTAATTTGAAGGGGTGTCCATATACTTTTACAGTGGGGAGAACAAGTATTTGATACACTGCCGATTTTACAGGTTTTCCCACTTACAAAGCATGTAGAAGTCTGTAATTTGTATCATAGGTACTCTTCAACTGTGAGTGACGGAATCTAAAACAAAAATCCAGAAAATCACATTGTATGATTTTTAAGTAATTAATTTGCATTTTATTGCATGACATAAGTATTTGATACATCAGAAAAGCAGAACGTAATATTTGGTAGAGAAACCTTTGTTTGCAATTACAGAGATCATACGTTTCCTTTAGTTCTTGACCAGGTTTGCACACACTGCAGCAGGGATTTTGGCCCACTCCTCCATCCAGATCCTTCAGGTTTCGGGGCTGTCGCTGGGCAATACGGACTTTCAGCTCCCTCCAAAGGTTTTCTATTGGGTTCAGGTCTGGAGACTGGCTAGACCACTCCAGGACCTTGAGATGCTTCTTACGGAGCCACTCCTTAGTTGCCCTGGCTGTGTGTTTCGGGTCGTTGTCATGCTGGAAGACCCAGCCACGACCCATCTTCAATGCTCTTACTGAGGGAAGGAGGTTGTTGGCCAAGATCTTGCGATACATGGCCCCATCCATCCTCCCCTCAATACGGTGCAGTTGTCCTGTCCCCTTTGCAGAAAAGCATCCCCAAAGAATGATGTTTCCACCTCCATGCTTCACGGTTGGGATGGTGTTCTTGGGGTTGTACTCATCCTTCTTCTTCCTCCAAACACGGCGAGTGGAGTTTAGCCCAAAAAGCTCTATTTTTGTCTCATCAGACCACATGACCTTCTCCCATTCCTCCTCTGGATCATCCAGATGGTCATTGGCAAACTTCAGACGGGCCTGGACATGCGCTGGCTTGAGCAGGGGGACCTTGCGTGCGCTGCAGGATTTTAATCCATGACGGCGCAGTGTGTTACTAATGGTTTTCTTTGAGATTGTGGTCCCAGCTCTCTTCAGGTCATTGACCAGGTCTTGCTGTGTAGTTCTGGGCTGATCCCTCACCTTCCTCATGATCATTGATGCCCCACGAGGTGAGATCTTGCATGGTGCCCCAGACCAAGGGAGATTGACCGTCATCTTGAACTTCTTCCATTTTCTAATAATTGCTCCAACAGTTGTTGCCTTCTCACCAAGCTGCTTGCCTATTGTCCTGTAGCCCATCCCAGCCTTGTGCAGGTCTACAATTTTATCCCTGATGTCCTTACACAGCTGTTTGATTGAGTGTGTGGAGTCCATTTGATTGAGTGTGTGGACAGGTGTCTTTTATACAGGTAACAAGTTCAAACAGGTGCAGTTAATACAGGTAATGAGTGGAGAACAGGAGGGCTTCTTAAAGAAAAACTAGCAGGTCTGTGAGAGCCGGAATTCTTACTGGTTGGTAGGTGATCAAATACTTATGTCATGCAATAAAATGCAAATTTATTATTAAAAAATCATACAATGTGATTTTCTGGATTTTTGTTTTAGATTCCGTCTCTCACAGTTGAAGTGTACCTATGATAAAAATTACAGACCTCTACATGCTTTGTAAGTAGGAAAACCTGCAAAATCGGCAGTGTATCAAATACTTGTTCTCCCCACTGTATATATCTAGTGTATGTATCATGAACTGATTGGTATACAAACTGCACTTTACCAGAAGATCATAAAGAGTTACAAAGGCTGTGTATAAAAAGGCAGATCTTTTTTTCACTAATTGGTATTTTGACCAATCAGATCAGTTCTGAAAAAGATAAAAAGTTTAAAGATCTGGTGTAATTGGTCAAAAGACCAATTAGTAAAAAAATCAATAATAATAATTGGGGTCCGCCTGTGTAGATGCAGCCTCTGACAACTTAAAGTGGATGCATGCATCGCATCAGGTGTAGGGTTGGCCAGCTCTGGTCTTGAGTTCCCATGGGCAGCATTTGCTTTACCTCTCCAATGTATGTTTCAGGCAAATGGCTCATGGCTTGCAGATGGAGGAGATCAGCCGATACAAGCGGAAAAAAGCGGAACAACAACAAAAACAACAACAACAACAACAAGAATAATGAAGTAGAGTTATGCATAGAAAATGTATAGCATTAAAAGGTGTTCATGACTAGAGTAGTATCTCAGTGGGATACTCATTATGTACACTGACTGTCTTTACTCTTCCTGGATTATTTTTTTCTACTGAAGATCTCTGAAGATCTTGCTAACAGCTGACTAACGTTGTGTTCTTTCAAACTGAAACGGAGCGCAAGTAGGACCCTCTCTTCAGCAATGACAGTTTGAGGAAAATACAAGTCCACAGGCTTTATGAACTGATGTCCCACATCCTTCTTGCTGTCTTTCAGAACGAAGACAGCCAAGGACTTAAAACATCTTCTGCAGAAAGTGGTGAGGAGGCTCTTGACTGTGCGGACAGTGACTCTGACTCTGGCAGCAGGTTTGGACGAGGAGGACAATGTGATGATGCATCATCACTGAAATGGTTCTTTGCAAGAAACACCTCTAGTGAATGAGGAGAAACATCTAGTGAAACCTGATACTCTCTCTGCACTTGTGTTTGCCATTTTGACACTCAATGACTTTTTATCCTAAACATGGCTTGAATACTTTTCCTATAGAAATGGGAGAATGAAAAGTCACTGCCACAGACCATAGCATGTTGTGCATGAGCAGGAAAGGGACAAAACGTCATTTGTAAAGCTATTACTAATCAATTGAAGTATTCAGAAATAGACAATGCCTCATTAGGACATGGTGAGTTGGCATTACTGTACACCTTACAGTTGGCATAATATTACATCACAATAAACTGTAGAGATGATTCTGCAATATTCATAAGAAGCCCTTCAAAGAGGAATTTGTCTCTGCAGAAGGAGCTATAAATAGCATATGGGATTTTATCACTGAGCCGTAGAGGGATTGCATTTCTCACCTGCCCCTCACCCCAATTCTCGAAACAGACAGCAATTAGAAGATTAATTACTGGTACAGGGGGGAAGTAAACACAGAGGTTCTCAGTGAAAAGAAAAACAGTGTTTTGGTCCAGTTGCGTCGTTGCATGATGTAGCCTACAATCTCTATTTTATCTGGAGAGCAAGTGTTCTTCTCCTGTGCTCAAATAAACAAATAAACATGGGGCAAATATGTCATAACACACAAGAGCTATATAAGGGTTGCACTTATTTACCTGTTCATCTGTAAATATGATAGTGTATTGCGACGTGAAACTGAATCTGTTTCATTTACCTACCATGCAGTTATAGCCGTCTAGCCGATCCTACTGAAATGTTCCCAATCTCTACAGTCGTTCGCTGGAGATAATAAAACAGTTGTTTTACCTATCATTTTCATCTGCATCTCAAAATAAATGGCATTTCAAATTGCCAATGGCTGGTTTTGTCACGCAGTGCTTGAGCTGGTGGGCCCAGCAAGTACAATATCTTGTGATGCAACTATGCAATAAAAGGCTGTGTAGAGGAATAAATAAAATGTGTATCAAACCTACATCTTTGTTTTTGCATTAATTGTACAGTGGACAAAGTGACATTCTACAGTGTCAGAAACTGGGGCATTTAAAGATCAGGCTCTACGTTACCCCTCTAAGGTTGAAAGTATAGGTACACAACATGGAGACAGGAATGAGGCCATGAGGCATTTAGATAATCCCACGCATAGGCTATCCTCATTAAGAAGGGCATAATGGATTAACATTTGCTTTAAATCTTTTCATCAGTGAGTGAGCCAGAATAAAGTGTTACGTCTACTCAGGTATTTAGCACTTTAGAAACAAAGACGGAAGGGAAGCGCTGCTGAGGTACACAACAGTAGATTATAGCAGACAGAAGGTGCTGAGGTACACAACAGTAGATTATAGTAGACAGAAGGTGCTGAGGTACACAACAGTAGATTATTGTAGACAGAAGGTGCTGAGGTACACAACAGTAGATTATAGTAGACAGAAGGTGCTGAGGTACACAACAGTAGATTATAGCAGACAGAAGGTGCTGAGGTACACAACAGTAGATTATTGTAGACAGAAGGTGCTGAGGTACACAACAGTAGATTATAGCAGACAGAAGGTGCTGAGGTACACAACAGTAGATTAATGTAGACAGAAGGTGCTGAGGTACACAACAGTAGATTATAGTAGACAGAAGATGCTGAGGTACACAACAGTAGATTATAGTAGACAGAAGGTGCTGAGGTACACAACAGTAGATTATTGTAGACAGAAGATGCTGAGGTACACAACAGTAGATTATTGTAGACAGAAGATGCTGAGGTACACAACAGTAGATTATTGTAGACAGAAGATGCTGAGGTACACAACAGTAGATTATAGTAGACAGAAGGTGCTGAGGTACACAACAGTAGATTATAGTAGACAGAAGGTGCTGAGGTACACAACAGTAGATTATAGTAGACAGAAGGTGCAGAGGTACACAACAGTAGATTATAGTAGACAGAAGGTGCTGAGGTACACAACAGTAGATTATAGTAGACAGAAGGTGCTGAGGTACACAACAGTAGATTATAGTAGACAGAAGGTGCTGAGGTACACAACAGTAGATTATAGTAGACAGAAGGTGCTGAGGTACACAACAGTAGATTATAGTAGACAGAAGGTGCTGAGGTACACAACAGTAGATTATAGTAGACAGAAGGTGCTGAGGTACACAACAGTAGATTATAGTAGACAGAAGGTGCTGAGGTACACAACAGTAGATTATAGTAGACAGAAGGTGCTGAGGTACACAACAGTAGATTATAGTAGACAGAAGGTGCTGAGGTACACAACAGTAGATTATAGTAGACAGAAGGTGCTGAGGTACACAACAGTAGATTATAGTAGACAGAAGGTGCTGAGGTACACAACAGTAGATTATAGTAGACAGAAGGTGCTGAGGTACACAACAGTAGATTATAGTAGACAGAAGGTGCTGAGGTACACAACAGTAGATTATAGTAGACAGAAGGTGCTGAGGTACACAACAGTAGATTATAGTAGACAGAAGGGGCTGAGGTACACAATAATAGATTATAGTAGACAGAAGGTGCTGAGGTACACAACAGTAGATTATAGTAGACAGAAGGTGCTGAGGTACACAACAGTAGATTATAGTAGACAGAAGGTGCTGAGGTACACAACAGTAGATTATAGTAGACAGAAGGTGCCGAGGTACACAACAGTAGATTATAGTAGACAGAAGGTGCTGAGGTACACAACAGTAGATTATAGTAGACAGAAGGTGTTAAGGTACACAATAGTAGGGTTTGGTAGACAGAAGGTGCTCTTTGGTAAAAGGGGAAAATTGATCATCAAAAGGAAGACCAAGGCTCTCTTCATATAATTAATAAAAATGCTTTTATTTGTATGGCATGTTCAATGGAATCAAAGTTTTAAAACTCTGACGCGTTTCGGCTGCATGGCCTTCGTCAGGGAGTACAAAAATACGATATTACAATGTCCTTTTGAATAGCTTTTTCCAATTAACCCTGATTTGAAGAGGGAGTGGTTACATAATTCATTGGACAACACCCAGTAAGCAGTACTATACACGTAAAAAAATGAAATACTGTAGATATGTTAACAAAAATGCATCTCAAAGCTAGAAGCATCAGAACCCCTAGAAAAGGTCGTTCTAACCTTGAATATGACTGGGAAAAGTGTTAAGAATAGAAGAGTACACTAGAACACAGCAAACATGGACCAAAACAGTCTAAACATAGACATAGAGCAAAATGTCCACTAGATGACAGCAAAGAGACCTCTCACGACCCTACAGGAACGGTGAGAAATCTATTTCTTCATTTAAACCAGGTACTTAGTGGCCTGAAGTTTGTAAATACAAAAATGTTCCCTTTGGTTTAGCTGTTTAAGACGGCCCCCTTTTAATTTTTAGCAACTTTTTCTCCACAGTTTTGTGATTACGATCTTGTCTCATCGCTGCAACTCCCCAACGGGCTTGGGAAAGGCGAAGGTCGAGTCATGCGTCCTCCGAAACATGACCGGCCAAACCACGCTCCCTTAACCAGAAAGCCAGCTTCACCAACGTGTCGGAGGAAACACTGTTCAACTGACGACCGAAGTTAGCCTGCAGGCACACGGCCCACCACAAGGAGTCGCTAGAGCGCGATGAGCCAAGTAGCCCGGCCAAACATTCCCTAACTCGGATGACGCTGGGCCAATTATGGGACTCCAGGTCACGGCCAGTAATGACACAGGCTGGGATCGAACCTCAGGCTGTAGTGATGCCGCAACACTGCGATGCAGTGCCTTAGACCGCTGTGCCACTCGGGAGGCTGTGACGGTCCCCTTTTCTAATTGAGGCTGGAACATGATCAATGCCCATAGCTTGGAGGGAGGCAGGGTCGCCATGGTGTAAGGACTTGCAGTGCCTTGCCATGGGGTAGTCTTCATTGCCTACCCGTATGGCGTACTTGTGTTCCACTAAGCATTCTTGAAGGTGTCTCTTCATCTGTCCAATGTAGAACACCTTGCACTGTGGACATCTGTAGATGACATGAGTGGTTTTGCAGTTAATGAAATGCTTGACTTGATACTCCATTTTAGAAGCTGTGTCTACAAAAATTATTTTTTATGATTATTTTATTGTTCTCTGCTTCAGTGCTTGTAACAAAGTACCAGTGGTGTAAAGTAGTTAAGTAAAAATACTTTCAAGTACTACTTAAGTCGTTTTATTTGTATCTGTACTTTGTATTACTATTTTTTGACAGCTTTTACTTTTACTTCACAACATTCCTAAAGAAAAGAATGTACTTTTTACTCCATACATTTTCCCTGACACCTAAAAGTACTTGCTAAATTTTGAATGCTTAGCAGGACAGGAAGATTCACGCACTTATCAAGAGAACGTCCCTGGTCATCTACTGTACAGCTCCTGATCTGGTGGACTCACTAAACACAAATGCTTTGTTTGTAAATTATGTTAATAAACAACAAGAAAATGGTGCCGTCTGGTTTGCTTAATATAAGGAATTTTAAATGATTTATAACTTTTGATACTTAAGTACATTTTATCAATTACATTTACTTTTCATACTTAAGTATATTCAAAACCAAATACTTTTAGCCTTTTACTCAAGTAGTATTTTACTGGGTGACTTTTAGCCTTTTAGCCTTTTACTCAAGTAGTATTTTACTTGGTGACTTTTAGCCTTTTAGCCTTTTACTCAAGTAGTATTTTACTGGGTGACTTACTGGGTGACTCATTTTTTATTAAACGTATCTTTACTTTTACCCAAGTATGAAAATTCGGTACTTTTTCCACCACTGCAAAGTACACTCCCACTGGCGCATCACAGGGCACACCCCTTCGTAACAAGTTCTCTCTGTCAAGTCGCCCGGCCCTTACTCCGGCATCTTTCAGGACCTAAGCGCTGTAGCTCCGAATCAAGAAGCAATTCTACAGTTCAGCAGATTTGACACTGTAGTCTGTTTCCTGATCCCAAATGTTCATCAGTGAGTGAGACAGAATTTAGAGTTTTACTCTACTCAGGTATCTAGCACTGTCCCTTGAGATTATAAAGCAGATTTGTTACAAAATATAACAGCTAATAACAATAATAATAGCTCCAAAAACAAAAAGACGAT
Organism: Thymallus thymallus; assembly: GCA_023634145.1. Lineage (NCBI taxonomy): Eukaryota > Metazoa > Chordata > Actinopteri > Salmoniformes > Salmonidae > Thymallus > Thymallus thymallus. Next base: position 6,596,074 of record CM042404.1, on the reverse strand, counting down.
ATATTACAATAGGTCTATCTATAGCCAACCACCTTAACGAGTCAATTATATGAAACGCAAAATACACAACCTAGTCCTAGACGATCTAGATGTCACGCTGGCAACTTTGTTTTAAAAAATAATTTTACGTTGCATACCTTTTTATAGTGTTCAAATACATCCCAAGTATTGTCGAGCCAGAGGCCAAAATAAATTGATCAATTATTTGTTTTAGTTGTTCTGAACTACTAGATCTTATTGGCTGGTGGTGTTGTCTGTGACTGTTCTAGTAAATCGTACAGCCTGACCAATCAAAATGGTTGCTATCGGGGATCCTTGGGGGGTACGGATTTCCCAAGAATCCCCTATAGCGTTGACTTATTCGAAACGCAGACAGAGTTGTTGCAGCCTGCCTTCAAGATAAATTAGGGATTAATTCGTTTTTACTGCGATTGTAGAGCAAGTGTTGCTTTTATTCGCGAAGTACCTGGTGATTACCCGAACAGGTAAGGAAATATATTAAAACATCGAAACATTAAACATGTATGAAGCGTTCACAAACTACTGAGCAGTGCACTAATAGTTTTTTTGTTTCCCCAGGAATGTCGCTTTGACATGCCGAAAATTCCAGAGTGCAGCGGTATGGACCTAGGAGGAGATGTTTACCATAGCTGCAATTCCCTTGCTCTGAAACGTACATCAATATCAACATTAACAACAACAACCTCATCATCATCACCACCACCATCATATTCCCTCAACAGCAGTGCTCACCTTCAGCTAGAGGCAGCAACACCACCTCCTCTCCAAGTTCTCCAGTTGAAGAGGCATCATAAGCAGTACTATAGCCATGGCCATACTCTGTTACCTAAGAAGAATTCTCTGGATAATACGGTGAGAGAGTTTTCATCATCTTGTGTCTATGAGGTACCTGACTCTGGTAGCGTTTCCCATGACCTGACTGCCTCCTCTGCATCTGCCGTAGCCTTAGCTGTCACTACCTCAGTTTGCTCTGGTGTTGAGGCTAGGGATGTGTGGAAATCTGGATACCTGAGAAAGCTGAAACACAGTCACAAGAGATTTTTTGTCTTGAGAGGGCCAAGCGACACAGGTCCCAGCCGCTTGGAGTACTATGATAGTGAGAAGAAATTTAGAAATGGACTGAAATCTGTTTCTAAATCTCCCAGTGCTGTGGGTTCTCTTAAGAAGGTCATTTATCTGTATCAGTGTTTCACTGTTTGTAAGAGGGCAGATTCTAAACACAAGCACCTGATAGCCTTGTACACTAAGGATGAGTACTTTGTCATGATAGCGGAGAATGAGGAGGAGCAAGAGGATTGGTATCTGGCTCTGAGTGATCTGGTGATCCAGGAGAAAAGGGAGAACCAGGATGCTGAGGAGTTGGATGATGGATACTGGACCATCTCTCCTGGAGCCATCTTCAAGGAGGTGTGGCAGGTGATCGTAAAGCCCAAAGGTTTAGGACACGCCAAGAACCTGACAGGAGTGTGCCGGCTGTGTCTCTCTGCCAAGACCATTCACCTGGTGAAGCTGTGCTCGGAGATGACGTCTGTGAACCTGCCTCTGATGAATGTCCGTCGATGTGGACACTCCGAAAGCTTCTTCTTTATGGAGGTGGGCCGTTCGTCCTCCACTGGGCCTGGGGAGATCTGGATGCAGGTAGAATCAGGTGACCCTGTGGTGGCTCAGAATATGCACGAGACAATCCTGGAGGCCATGAGAGCCCTGAGGGCCATCCCTGATTTCAGGCCTCGGAGTAAGAGTCAGTCATTCCCATCAAACCCCTGTGCCATAGTCACCACTCGACGTCAACAACATGGCAACCTCCCACCAAGCCTGACTGGGTTACATCGCTTTACAAGGACCAAAACTGTACTGAGCAAACCTTTCCCACAGACAAATAAAGGAGATGGAAGCCACAGCCTCAATCAAACTTCTAGCCAAGGAGAGGGGACAATGAACCAACCGATCTGCCCAGGGACTGGCACCTTGGCTCTCCGTAATGTCTGCATCAATAAAAGCCTTGAAGAGAGCCTCAGTCACTGTGCATGCATCTCCACAACCATGAGTGTATCCAGCAGTAGTGGCAATGGCTCTGATACACACCCCTTGCCCTCTGACACTTCAGTCTTTGGTTCTCCCAGTGACAGAGGCTCTGTCTGGGCTGAGGGTTTGTGCTCCAACCCATGTGTCTTTCAGTTCTCCAGCAGTAACACACCTGACTCACTGTGCAGCACCACACTCATTGAAGAGAACAGCCTGACTGACTACGTGGCCAGGACCAATAAAGGAGATAGCTGTGATGTGGAAACGTCTACCCCTGAACATTCCAGACAATGCCACCAAACCACCTCATGCACTCCAAAATGGGAAAAATACCTCTCATCCAAGCCCCCTTTCCTCCATATCTATAATCAGAGTAAACTCACAGTGGAGGACAGTTATATGCCAATGACTCTTGGCCCAGGGCCTCATTATGCAGATTATATCCCTTCAGATGTCAATGTTCCCCCCACTCCTCCTCAAACACCTAGTGCTGCCATGTTCCCCTCAGACCAGGTGGGGCCCCAGGGCTACATGATGATGCTTCCACATAGCTGTTCACCAGCTAAGGACAGCCTCAGTGATGTCCATCATTCAATGTGTGATGAATACATGAACATGTCTCTCGGGAGCCACACGGAAGGCCATACACATGGTTCACCTGAGGCTCTTACGTCCTACAGCTCCTATTCCTCCCTGCCAAGCTCTAACCAGCCTCCCTCACTGAGGAACTGTGAACATGATGACTATGTCTCCATGTGCCATCCTGCAGCTCACCACTGCTCTGCAGTTGAATGCAACAGTAGAAGCCCTCTCTGTAGTTCGCCTTGTCACTCTTCTCATCCAAACAGTGATGTGCTGCTGAACCGATCAGATGTTCCTGTGTTGAATGTCACTGGTTTATCCTTGGACCAGCATGGGGTTGAATATGGTGACCTGTCCACTCAAACTGAGTCTATCCAGATTTCAACAGATCGTCTCAACTACATTGCTCTCTACCTGAGGGATGATCAGTGTTCCACCTGTGATGTCCCTTTGCATACTGATGAGGTCACTTCTCCACTTCCTGCACGTACCAGTCCCAGAGAGAGTGGGTCTGGAACCGGGCTCTACACTGATATAGACCTCTCCACATCAGCAGGAGAGACTGCTGCCACCAGGCGTTGGTTGTGCTCGTGTCTCCCCTTGTGTATCAATACTGATGAAAGTGAGTAAGAGGACAGTTTAAAAAGTGTCCGTGCTGCTTTTGAATCGATTGTGAATACTAAGCCTTGTTGTGTATAGGATGATAATTATAAAATTAGTTATTTTTTCTGTGGGATTGTTCATATAAAAAATGTCTGTCATGTTTCTTTACTTTTGGTGGTTGTTGCTAGACTGGGTACCTTCCTTGTACTCCCTGGCATACGGCACAGAGTACAACAAGTGGGATGTTAGCTAAAAATACTGGTACCCAGACTAGGTTGTTTTTTTACACTTGGAGAACATGTTCTTATAGCTCCTTGCAAAGAAGTTTGTTTTTGGCAATTGAATGACGCAGAGACTCCGATATTTTACTTTGAAGTGTATTCCAAACAAAATCAATTGATTTCAAAGTTGAACAAACCATACAACTCTATGCACAATGACTACTTTTAACAATTTACACAGAAAATTATACAAATGTATTTGAACAAACAGTGAAGTGTGAAGTTCGGTAACAGAATGACAGCACCAACAGCACAAACTGTCATTCTCTTAGCAATCATCACATCTGCACTGTTCTTCAAGTAAATGTTGTAATTTGTTAAAAGTAGTCCTTGTGCATAGTGTTCAACTTTGAAATCACTTTTTTTTTGTAAAGTGAAAGTTGTGAGTCTCCAGGCAATGTATTGCTTGTCAACTGGAAGAATATACTTTTTGGTGTGTATGAATCAAGAGAGGATGTTTGCATTTTCTTTTCACAGGGCATTTCCTGGATAGTTTTCTCGGTACCTGGGCAGAAGTCAGCACCTTTGGGTTATGAAAATAAAAAAAAACATTGTGCCTTATTTTGTATTGCATTACCATGCCCTGGGCCCAGATTCACAAAACACTTATTATGCAAAAACTTAAGAAGTGCATAAGATTGTAAGTGCAATTCCTCAATATCTTAAGATTTTATTATTTTTTTCCAAGACCCTTTTTGAGGAATAGCAACTTTCTTCTTAAAACTACAGTTATGGGAAAAATGGCAGTTAAGAAGACATTTCTTAAGAAGGTTTTGTGAATCTGGGCCCTGGTGATGTCACCATTTAATGCTTGTAATCATACCATTAAAATAAAGCTAATGCCGTTATCCACAGCTTGTCTTCTTTAACTGGGCTGGATGTACAACAGGTGATACTATAACCATTATAATGCAGTTTCCGCCACAGAGGTACAGTTAATGTTCCTTCCTCAGGCTACCATCATCAGTACTTATACAGTGGGGCTGCAGGGACAATAACCATCGAAGTACAATTAATCATTAAGGACTTTTGGAGGATTAGTCCAAATGAGGACTAAAAAGAGATCCTAATCAAAACAGTGGACAAGGGTTAGCCAGAAAAAGCTGGAGGGTTAGGTTAATAACAACGTAAGGAGGTAGTTTTGCTAAATGATCACTCCAGGCTCTAGTCTACACATTCCATTTAGCTAAATGATCACTCCAAGCTCTAGTCTACACATTCCATTTCCACATGACACTAGCGCCTTCTCACAAATGACACGTGAGGAAGATGACGCCAAGAGGCAATATCAACCCTGAGGCTGAGCAAAGTGTTTAAATATCTTTATTGTCAGGCATATTTACATGAGTGTGCAGAGGGGGTGGTCCACATCCCCTGTCCAGTATCTTGAGAAAACCCTTACCCTTCCCAACCATTGAACAAAAATATAGTCAGCTTATTTCTGTCTCCTGATGTCAGGAGGTAGTGTGTTGAGGAAACGTATCATCCTTGTGCCTGTCTTCACCTAGGCCCTCTCCCTGCATCTGAACGGTCTTCGTCTCTCTTGTTCATTAAACAAAGTCTTTAACACAGACTTCCAAAGAAAGCCTGTTTCATATAGAGACAACCATGGTCCCTGGCTTTTTTACCCTGGTTACAACATCAAAATGAGACAGTGCAAGCTTGCTTTTACTGTATACACCATGTTCCTGCCTTCATTTGGGAACTGGTCTTGTATTGTTGTCTAGGATCTTTCCTTATTTAGTATTTATTGTCTCTTGCTGGGTTGTTAGTGTACTTTGAAAAGTGGAAAGCAGTTTGTGCTTTGTGTTGTTCTGAGGCACTTCTACAGCACAGTATGGAACATGGGAGCCAAGGGAATCCACCCAATCACCATCATCCTCTGGACTAGGTGGAGGGGAGCGGAGGGGAGGCTGGTCACACATTGAGGATCTCAAACTCCTGTTCAGACTTAAACCGCTTGTCGGTCGATTCGATGTACTGTTCAAACAGAGAACAAAAGTAATCAGTTTGACACAACACACTTAATGTTGGTTTGTATGTTTCAGTTGAGATTAAACACTACATAGGAGTTTCAATAAGGTTCAATAAATACATACACTTAATGTATAGACCTATACTGTCACTTCAAAACAATATAGTGAATTATAAGAGAGTGGAAGCTTTCTATCCTTAGTTATTTGCAGCCAGGATTGCTTGTTATTGGTGTAATATTATTGGATCTGTGTGGTGGCTAAGCTCGTACCTGCCCCTGTGGTCTGGCCCTCTAGGAACGAAGCGGGGCGGGTGGGGCGGTTGATTCTCCACCAGCTACAACATCCGCAGGTTCCTCTTCATCTGGATCTCCTTAAAGGACAACAACATGGGTGACTTGTGACTTGAATCTTACCTGCTGGACCAGGTTACACCAAGTCATCTCCACTCTTACAAAAAAAAATTGAAAAAACATTGGCAATTATGTGGCAAAATTCCCATTACAGCAACTTATTGCAACACGCCACCAGGCACTTAAAATTCAACTATGAAAACAAGGCCCATGAGATAGGAGGCTCAGTGGCATAGCAGGTTGTGGTGGTCGGTGTGTGGGTTCAGCTCTCACCAGTGCCAGAGAGGGGTCCAGGTTGGTGATCTTCATGCGGCGTGGCCTCCTCAGACAGTGGTAGCTCAGATCGTCCACTCCACTGCCAGCCTCTGCCTCCACGGCTGACTGCGTGGTGTGGGGGTCCAGGTAGATCAGCTCCTCTCCTGGAGGACACAGGAAGGCCTGCTGAACACATTGGCTAGACAACTCACAGGTGGTTTAGCTTATTTTTCTACAACCTATTTTGGGAACCTCCAGTTCCAGTTTCCTCTTCGACTCACCTACACATCCGATGAAGTAATAGGCCAGATGGGCTTTCCTCCCAGCACACCACAGGACTGGCATTTTAAAACACTCCTGAATGGTACAACCCATGGAGTCAGTACAGTACAGTATAACTATTTAAAGGCAACAGTAAACACAGGAATATTACATAGTAGTTTAGTATCAGTTGAATAAGTACAGAGAAGTCCCAGTCCCATCACAGAAAGCATTGATGGCCTAGTACCTTGATGGCCTGGATGTAGACAGGGTTGATGTGGTTGATTCCCATGTGGAGCGGTACGACCAGCAGTTGGGGCCTCCAGTCAGAAAGGGACTGGAAATGTGAACACGTTGTGGCTCTGTTCCTGTGTGTGTGTGAGAACAGGCATGTTTTGGTGTTTCTCCAGAGGTGAAGGGTTCCTCCCAGCCACAGGGTCTCGGCTGCAATCTGCTCACCTGACGACACTGCTTCTCTGGAGAGGACATGGAAAGAAAACCTTTGTGTCATTGGCATCACAGCATCACCACTGTCCTCCTATACAGAAGGCTCAGAAGGTAAGCGTTAAAAAATATGTATATATTTATCACAGTGCGATTTCAACTGATTTGTACATTCTTTGTTAAATTAACTAATTATTGTATTTTTATGAATTTATATAAACAACATTACAACTTTGTTTAGCATTATCTAGTCCAAATACGGCATGATTCCACTATTTGTATCCATTTGCGTCACTTTCAATGAGGGACTTTTATTTTTTAAACTGAACCGCAAATTCCACTTGTGGCTAGCTTCACATAGGTGGTGAAATATCAGGTTACAAAAAAAAAAAAAACAGGATTATGGGTAATGTAGTTCAAATGTGTTTGTCATCCATGACAAATAACATGAACTATTATAAACGACATCAACCAAAAACATAACGAAACCAAGCAGGTGTTTCAAGAAATCAAAACATTACATGGCACTCTGTTTTTTGTATTTTTTTCCACCCATTGATAAATCAATGTTATGGGATAACTTGCTAGAGATAGCTCTTCCCCATGCGTAAAATAAACATGTGCATTGTCTTGATGCTGAAATGCATGCCTGTTGCTGTAAAACATCAGCCTATTAGATTTCTGCGTGGGGTTACGCTGTCTAGGCTACAATGTGTTATTCAGCAAACTGACGTTTTTATGTCAGTCATAATCTCTCATGGAAATATTCTCGTGGAAATGAAACGGCGAAATTACACACTTTCGCTAAATAATTGTACTTCTGGGTAACCGAGGTTATGTCAATCAGAATATAACATTTTGGGTTTGTTCGAAATTGCAGGCGACTGGCGACGGATCTACAAATCACCTTGCATCATAAATAAGAACTGATCTTTTTTTTGTTTTTTTCAGTCAGTCACAAATTACCCATGATACATCACTGTTTCGTTATTATTATACATCAGTGTCTCTTAATTTATTTTATTTTTACTGCAACAATAATAACAATATTACACATCAATACAGGGGCATTCATGTTAATACAATGATAAAATAAAATAATAAAACACCAGGCGAAACCCGACTTTTTAAGTTTCACGTTTGAGGGATTTGTAAAATTGTAACAGTTCAATAAAAAAAAAAACTACCAAAATAAGGAACTACCCCATTTACATTTGTGAATATAATAGTTGGCCAAGAGAATAAGAATGTATACCTCAGTGTTCCACGGCCACTATCAGGTTGTCTGGCTTCTTCTTCTTCTTCTTCTTCTTCTTCTTCTGTGGGTTTTATGGCGGACTACACCCAAAAAAGGTGTATTGCCGCCACCAACTGGACGGTTTGAAACCCAAAAATAATAATACAATAAATCCATACGTAATAGTGAAAATAACTTAATCCACCCTAATAAAAATAGGTACATTACCAAAACAAACAAAACTCCCACTTCTTCCTTCTTTCAGTTCTCAATATCTCCCTTTTCAGCCTCCAGGACCTGAGAGGGTGGTACGGCTTGAGACAATATGCCATGGAACTCCTTCGCTGATAAATGTTTCAGGCTCATTGAGCTACAGTATAAGAAGAAGGTCTGGCTTCGACAAAGCTAGCTACATTGTTGCCAGTGTCAGTAGCACAAACCGTTTCTAAATCTGTACCAACATCTTTGCCTGTCTTTAGCAGTAGCCTCCTACTTCTGACCCCTGGTGTCACTTAACAACACAACCATGGACATCCCATTTGCATCTACGTGAACCGCGATAGAGGCTAGAAAAGCAAGCTAACTCTTTGCCTGATAAGAAAACAACAACAACATCCTCTTGATGAGTGATTGCATTATTGATACAAATAATGGTTTAAACGAATAGAAGCTAAAGTCATGAATCTTCGGGGGTTCTTCCAAGATTTCAACCCCAGGTAACGTAAAAAGAAATATAACGAACGTCTCTATGGCTATGCTAACTAACGTAAAGCGCTTAGCCAGATAACGCTAGCTAGTTAGTCACTGACTGGACGTTAGTAGGCAGTTTGTCTGAACCGGTGAATCGTTATGACAGAACGAACTAGTTAGCTAACGTTAACTAAACGTCGTTAGCTAGCAGTTTCGGTAACTGGTAAGGTCGGCTAGTTAACTATTATATCGGGGAAGAACGGCGTTAACTAGCCAGTTAACGTTAGCTATGTTAGCAAATGTTGTTGTTAGCTAGTTATCCCGCCTTGTTGTGTTGCTGTCATCGTTCAATATTAGTTAGTTATTGCACGCCAGATGGATAACTAACCAACTGAATGGTCTAAATGGCTAACTCCACTTAGCTCGGTTTCCTTGATCTGGAATCGCATTGGGGTGCACATTTTTGTACTAGCTCTGCACTAACATGATCTGATGAGTAGGAAAGTACATTGATTGGGGATTATTGTTTTTCTCCTCCCTTCTCAGTAAGTTCCTCATCTATGCCTGCCTGCTGCTGTTTTCGGTTCTGCTGTCCTTGCGTCTGGATGGCATCATCCAATGGAGTTATTGGGTTGTGTTTGCCCCCATATGGTTATGGAAGCTCATGGTCATCATCGGTGCCTCAGTGGGCACAGGCGTCTGGGCCCACAACCCACAGTACAGGTGTGCATTTTAAACAGAAATGTTTTACTCTTTTGCTGTTCTTTTTTTTTTGTCAATGTGGCTGTCTTATCAATATCAAATTGTCAAGAAAGCTGTCCGGTTGCCATAGTTATCACTGCTGACTAGTATGTCTTCTCTTACTGTGCCTGGTTGCGCAGAGCTGAGGGTGAAACCTGTGTGGAGTTTAAGGCCATGCTGATTGCTGTTGGGATCCACCTGCTCCTGCTCACCTTTGAGGTGCTCGTGTGTGACCGCGTGGAAAGGGGCACTCACTTCTGGCTGCTGGTCTTCATGCCCCTCTTCTTCGTCTCGCCTGTCTCTGTTGCAGCCTGTGTGTGGGGCTTCCGCCATGATCGCTCTCTAGAGGTCAGTCTGACGTTATATCAGTCACAAGGATGTTATTTTTTCCCCCCAAATAGCCTAAATTGCAGCCGTTTTTCTCTTTTCTTCCTTTCTCTCCTTGTATCAGTTGGAGATCTTGTGCTCGGTCAATATTCTTCAGTTTATCTTCATTGCCCTGAGACTGGATAAAATCATCAGTTGGCCCTGGCTGGTAAGAGAACAACCTGCTTAATATCTAGGTCTGGGGAATAAAAACTAATGGGAATTTAGTACAACTTACAGCGAGTTGAAAAAAATATGTTGATATTCTTTTTATACATTTTTTGTATGTTATTTTGGCCAGGTTGTCTGTGTGCCACTGTGGATCGTCATGTCCTTCCTTTGCCTTGTGGTACTCTACTACATTGTGTGGTCAGTGCTATTTCTGCGATCTATGGACCTCATCGCAGAGCAAAGGCGCACTCACATCACCATGGCAATCAGCTGGATGACAATCGTTGTACCCTTGCTCACTTTTGAGGTATGTGGTCATGTCATCATCCTTCAGTTACTGTTGTGGTCAGAGAGCTGAAGAAGGTCGGAAGTTGGGGAAGTATTTGTTTCTTCTTTTTTTCCCCTCCCTGTTTGCCTTGTTTTTATTGCTGTCTCTGCTGTCTCTGTCATTGGCTATTCAGATCCTGTTGGTCCATAAATTGGATGGCCACTACGGCTCCAGCTATGTGTCAGTATTCGTACCTCTCTGGCTATCCCTGGTGACTCTGATGGCCACGACCTTCGGCCAGAAAGGAGGCAACCACTGTGAGTTACTCCTCGACAGTGATAGCAGTGCAGCAGAAATACTTGTCATATTGAGGCAGTTTTTAAAAAATTTATCTGAGAATGCAGTCAGTGTAACTCCTCAAATATTGTTCCAAATTATTTGTTTTAACTGGTATTTCTCTTTTCTAACAGGGTGGTTTGGCATCCGAAAAGACTTCTGCCAGTTTCTTCTTGAGATCTTTCCCTTCCTGCGGGAGTATGGGAACGTTTCCTACGACCTGCACCATGAGGACCCTGAGGTGTCCGTGGAGATGCCTGCACACGACCCGCCAAAAATAGCCCCCATGTTCCGCAAAAAGACCGGTGTGGTGATCACACAGAGCCCAGGGAAGTACTTTGTGCCTCCTCCAAAACTGTGCATTGACATGCCTGACTAAACTAAAGCTTTGCAACGACTGCTCTAGAGCTTCGATGGACTTCTGTGGGTCACTGACCACCCGTTTTAAGAAGAGGCAGAAGAGCATAGTTTCCATGTGGCTCACTCCTAGTAAGCGGGACCGGAATTCGGACCTGAGTTTTTAGCGAAAACTGAAAAACCATGACAGAGTTTGTGGGGGGAAAAAAAGGCACGGTAACACTTTATTTGGATAGTCCATCAGTAGATGCTCTACGGACTATCAGTAAAATTTCAACTAACTAACTATCTAAACTTAACCCTAACCTTAAAAGGCAGTTGCTTATCAACAGATAGTTTGTTAATAGTAGGGATTAAATGGGAACACCCTTCTCATTTCCCAAAAATGTTTTATGACAAGAGCCGGGAAATAATAACTAAAATTCCCCAATGTTGCACTAATGCAATTCTAGAACATGCACAGCAGCAGATTAGCAAAAAAATAAAATAGCACATTATCCAAACAGGTTGTCATGGAAGCCTTTAGCCTAGCATATTTACTAAACAAAGTCGCCATAAATTCAAAGCACACACATAATTGACACTGCCGGACTGCACACGTGACCCGAATGCAGTTAAACCCTACAGGAAACCCCTACAGTATAGCCTATACAATAACGTGTGCCTCTTTGAGCTGTCATTGTGACTCTTAAGACAGTTACACATTTGATAGCTTTAAGCACAATTCACTGCGTAGGCATCTCTGTCACAATTCAGAGGCATGATGGAAAATTCTATCTTCTCCTGTCATAGAGCCTAGGCTAATTTTCTATCCTGGCCCAATCCCACTGAAACTAAATTCTGTAATCCATAGGTTGCTTTATCAATGGACGTCTCTCGCCTATGTATGTCAAAATAACGCTATAATATTTCCCCCACTTCTCTGCGCGGTCTCGTCCTTGCTGCCAATATGAGAGTTTCGGAAGAGAATGTGTGATCAACAAACGGTATGAGTAGATATGGATATTAAAAAAAAATAAACATACTTTTATATGTTACATTATTTCCACTCTTCATCTCCCCGTTATTCATGAGCTGATCTGCTATCTGTATAATCATCAACTCGATTTCGCCAAACATATGATTAATTATGTCATTCGTTGGAGGTTATCTAGAAAGTTTAGCAACTTTGACTGCCGTTACAAATATATGATTCGACAACGCTATACTCTGTGTGCGCCCTGAATGCACTCCTGTGTCGATATGAAATTAGCTGAATTAATTGAGGAACATAACGCTCCGAATTTATGAACTGAATGTTTCGCAATTAAATGTCATTGGCGATCAAAGATGGATACACTATCATTATTAAAAATATCTGAAATCTTGACATAGTGGCGCTGTAACCATTTCTTGGTTTAAAACACTTTAAATGGACACTTCCGATTTTTGCGGTATTCGCTGGGACTCTTGATAAATGAATTATTCTCTTTATTTCAATCCCTAGTTAATAGTATGACCATCTGTAGAGCAACTACAGATGGACTATCCAAATAAAGTGTGGCCAAAGTCACTCTTATATCATTGTGAGTTTTTCTATGGTTTTGACAGTGGAAAGAGACCAAGTTCCTTTTCATTTATGTGATATGATATACTACAATACTTTATTTCCCTTGTGATGTTTTTCACATGATTCCAGTTGAAGATGCATTATGTGCATGTCAGAGTTTGTGCTAGCAAATTTCCCAAACCCTGAATCTTTACATCAAAGCTCAATTACTTTATGTTTGGATGGATGATACTGTACCAAGATCATGCTTATTAGGCCAACTGTTTTACATCTAAGATGAGCTTGCTACTTGGAGATATTTACTTTTGTTTTATTCAATAATTTAACACTTTGTAAATAACATTTGTTGTAATATAGTTGTGTATGATATAGGATTATACCTTAATACCCATGTGTATTTGGATAGTTTTGCATTCTTGAGGTCTTGTCCTGTGTATTTAATTTACTCAACAACCTTGTCCCTCAAGCGACCCTTTTTATATGGCAGGATGACGTCATTGTTGCTCCTAGAAGTTGACCTTTGCTGTTACCATAATTTGTCTGATTCAGGGTGCACAACTTCACCTCGAGGTTCCTACTAGTGTGTGCTGGTTTTTAGTTAAACCTGAGTGTTCTGGGTAAACCACCAGCCTGCCTCTTCTTTACCTTGCCAGGTCTGCATTGGGTGATGAGTAAAGGAGAACCTGTGGTGCTGCTTCTATATAATGTATACCTGTGGTGCTGCTCCTATATAATTTATACCTGCAGTGCTGCTTCTATGTCATTTATACCTGCAGTGCTGCTTCTATATCATTTATACCTGCAGTGCTGCTTCTATATCATTTATATCTGCAGTGCTGCTCCTATATATTCCCCTTTGAACTTATAACATATCCCATTGTGTTTTGTCTATGTTCTGTGACCACTCTCTCTGCTGGCCTGAGAGATAAGCATTACTCATTAGAAAACATATTTTTGACTGGGGACGGACCAATGGTATACTTTCCCCTCTGTTGTGGCTTGTTTTACTTCCCCCATACACATTCTGTTGCAATAAAGCTATTTTTTTCTTCTGGCAAGCACTTTAATAAACTGTTAAATGTATACTTGCTCCAAGTGGCTGATAACTAACCAATAACAAACATTAAAGTGATTTAAAATTGTATCTGGCCATTTTCTTGTCAAATGCATTGACTTTTATTTCAAATTGAAAGATACTTTTCTGTTTTAACATGTGTATACTTTATTGGTAGCAATTTACAGCGAAAGGGATACTACGGGGTTTTGACAATGAGGCTTTCTGTCTACTTCCCCAGAGTCCGATGAACATGTGGATACCATTTTTATGTATGTGTCCAGAATGAAGGAAATTTGTTTCGCTAACTAGCGTTAGTGCAATAAACTGTAAGTTTATGGGCATCGACTAGAATGAATGGTTTCCTTGGACTTGTCAGTCACTAGATGGCGCTGTGCTCCAATTCTAAACATTTTGGAACTCCCATTACCTTCTTGAGACGTTTTTGTTGTATTTAAACAGGAAGGGTCTACGGGGAAATAGTATTGTAGCTCATGATTACGTTTACGGTGCCTCGATGATTTGCAAAGTCAATTGTATTTGTTATAACTAGGCCTAGAAATACAAGTCAACCATTGTTACTTATAATTACAGTCGGATACATGTAGCAAGCCAGCCAGAGATTAGTGCGACACAAGCGTAGAACCTACAAAAGGGGTCGATTGACTGCGTGATTATGATGAGTGCAACAGCCATTTGTACTTACTAGCGCAGTATTTTACGAGTGTTTTAGAGTGAAAAATACCTAGCTCCTGGTTGTAACATATTCACGTTGAGTCAAAATGACATTACAAGTGGGTTGCCTATCATTCAGGCAGCCGTACGCGGGATTAGTACTGGATGGTGTAAAAAGTATTGAGACACGTTGGCGCCCCCTGCTGTCCGCAATGGAAAACTGCACTCTAGCTATTCATATTGCGCAGAAGGACTGGGAGGGCGACCAGTGGAGAGACATGCTCACCAATACGCTTGGAATGAGCCATATGCAAATAGAGGAGCTTCTGGCTTCAGGAGACAGATTCGGCCGTGGAGTGGTGGCAGGTAAAACAGTACTTTTGAAGGACTTAGCATGTGGGGAGGGAGGACATGAACAAAACATCTCATGCTTGATTTAAACTAGATTTGCTAAATCTCCAACCCCCTGCCATTTCCTTGTTTCAGGCCTGGTGGAGGTGGGGGAGACTTGGTGCTGCTCTGACAATGTGCCAGAGGAGGATCTGAGGGAGCTGGAGAAGGCAGCAGTGCTCACTGGGCTCACAGAGAAACACCTCACACAGCTGTCAAACCCACGCTGGCTCAAGGAACCCCTTTATGCCAGAGGTCACAAAGACATTTGGACAGTGGACATCCCAGTACAATTACTGCCATCTGCGTAGAGTTGTTGTTAAAGTAATGTATACTCATTTTGTACTGACAGGGTCATTGTTCAAATTAGGGATGGTTCTAGAGATGACACACAAGCTTTAAGGTGCAATAAATTACCAATAGACTGAATCATTGTGAGTGTGATTATATATCCTGCATGTCTAAAACTCTTATATTGACCCCAAAACTTTGTTGCAATAGGTGTTTAATTAATTTAAATCTGTATGCAGGGAGAACGGGAGGTAGGGCATTCATGCCCTATCGGAATCATTGGAGCTCTGCGAGGTGAAGCCCTGGGGGCAGTGAGGGGGTACAAGAGATCAGGGGTTCCATTCCTGCCATCACTAGCTGGGCTAGACAAGCTTCTTGAGAATTCCTCTGAATCTTCAACTCCCCAGACAGAGATCAGCTTGGGTGGTAAGCCAGTGCTGTCTTCACTCCTCTCGACCTCCTGGGCTGGAGTGCAGATGTCTGGGGCCAACGACATGGCTGAAGTTCTTAGGAGTGGAGCTCTGCAGTTTAGCCTAGTCAGAGTCGCGTTGCCTGTGTCTGCCATGCTTGGGCTATGCTGGTGGCCAACGCTGTTCTTATTGCTGTTACCTAACGTCTCCCTTCCTATGCCAAGTCTCCTGCCTTTGAGCTGCACACATCTCCTCATTTGGGACAGGAGAAGTTTGAATCCTTGGCGGAAATTGGGATTGGAGTAGTATTGCAACTGTTGGATAAAAAATCAATGTCATTCAACTAAGTCACACGTCAAAATGTCGGCCTCGGAAACTACCACAACACCATTTGATATTCATAACACACTTGCCTTTGACGTGCATGCATTGTCTTCCTCAGCAATAAAGGTGCTTAGTGAAGCCATTAGTTTGAAAGGTTTTGGGTGGTTCAAAGCGTTTCAGCACCTCCGACATGAACAACTCCTCGTCTATCACTATGTACATTCCGGTGTGGTCCCATTTGATAGATTCCATTATATCGCTCTCTACGATGGTCCAGTGTCTTTTGTGGAAGGAAATGTAGTACAAGTTGTCATCCACTGGTGTATTTTGAGTCTGAGCAGTGTCTTTCCGTGATTTATTGGAAATGGTTGTGAAAACAAGTCACCCACAGAATGTTCATGTCTCATTTCCTCCTCTAACTACTTATCCTTTCATGATATAAGTATGTGTGTGTTTTTTTTTTTATTGCGATATGCCCATTTTTTCATTATTTACTTTACCACCAACACAATTTGTAGCCTATATAAGCCTATAATTGGGCACAGTATGTTAATAAACACACATTTGTAAGCCTATACCGTATTCGATTACTGAAGGAAAGATGATGTGTAAGTAACATAAACGTTAGAGTTTGGTAAGATGCTTTGCGTGTTGGTCCAATTGAAGTTGGGATGTCATGAATATATATTATGTGCTCTCTAAGGTGCTAACCAATACATACTAATGGCGGTTCTTTCAAATATGTGAGAAGACTATCCAATCAGACCGATCTCGTAGTCAGCTAGCGCGAGGCTGTGTAGACTACTCAGCTGTTAAAGGGAACGACGTGGGGTCGTGTGACTGACTGCGCTCTAACAAACACAGGTAGGCAGACTACAGGGCCTATTGAAAAATTATTGTTTGGAATATATTGGCAGCCTATAAGAAATGCATCTTTGTATTTTTGTATAATGTTTGTCAATCTTAACAATGTGTTCATATTTTCTATTCATTAACGGTTTAATTAGTGGCCTAATTATTTTCTAAAACGCTAATCTGATTATTTGGGTAGATTATCGAAACATAACATTTTGTATATTGAAAAGCATTTGAATTCGTTCGATTCGACATGGTGAATGTTTTACATTTTTTTTACTGTTCATTGTCGAGAATATAAATGCATTAAAATGGCTGGCCATTGAGAGCATACAATCAGCCATCAAATGTTATTTCAAGACTGACAATCTGATTTTTAACGACACCAATTTGTTTTAATCTCGGATGCGTTCCCTCTATGTCGAAAATATTATTTAGTTTCTTTTGCGTTTCCTTCTGGTTTGAGTTTGCTGTGTTTGGCTCGGTGCTGTCATCGCTATACCAGTCATGGCTGGCTTGTACAGCCTTTGTTACTGACAGCTCAGCTGTGCGCGGGCGGTACTTGGAGAACTTTGGCAAACTGATGTAATGTTCGCGTTTGGAAATTAAATGTATAGGCCTATAGAAATCAGAATAAACCTTTTCAGTTGATCAAACTATTGAGATAAGAACGTATGTAATGCGTTGACATTGTTCCCGTGCCATGTGTAATCCGAGGCTTTGTCTTTGAGTGGCTTTGTTACTAAGCCTTCCCCTAGTAGGGAAGCCGAAGCCATTTTAATCAATGGACTCCCATAGGAGATCTACCCTTATTCATTCGGCACGAAATACAGTCTCCATACAAGCGCCTTTTAGAATTATGTTGAAATATTGTTAATGGGTCTATTTGTGAAGGAGAAAAATACAAAACACGAAATGTTGTTCAAATTAAACGACAGTTTCTGTCATGAGAATGTATTGCACAAAATGGAAGAGGAATAATTCCTGCTGAAGAATTCTCTTCTATCTGCACGTGGCCTATATTGAGTTGCATCACCAACACACGCACTAAAAATAATTTATTCAAATCAACCTAATCTCGGGTGTGCGTTTTGGCGGTGGATGACACGAGTAGCCTAAATATCTCTTCATCAACTGGCACATCATGTTCTACTTTGAATTTAAAGTAGATTTATTTTATATTTTTTATCCACTGCAGGTCAGAATGGGCTCACCAACAAAATAAGATTAAACAAATGATTAACTCTACAATAGCTTGATGAGAAAATATTTCCAGGTGCATTCCATGACATCTTCATACATACCACTAGACTTACATTATGGGAATAGCTGGACATAGTTGTCTTAATACTTAAGTATAAACGGGCAGAAAATTAGCCCATCATAGAAGGATCGTTGTGATGGCTCAGTAGTACCTGTGCATTTGGGGTCCGGACTCCAGAGAGAGTGTTTCATCGTGCTTTAATGTCTGTCTTGTAGGAGCTGGTGGTAGGTAGATATTCTGGTGGTGCAAGAGAACATCCACCACTTCTTTTCAGGATGGCCAAAGGTGATGCTCGGAAGCCGAAGGGCAAGATGTCTGCATATGCCTACTTCGTTCAAACCTGCCGAGAAGAACACAAAAATAAGAATCCAGAGATCCCAGTGAACTTTTCAGAGTTTTCCAAGAAGTGTTCTGGAAGATGGAAGGTAAGAGGAGCAGCATGAGTGTTTCAACATGACACTAGGCTAGCATAATGCAGTCCTAACATCCATACGCCAGCTTAACATTTTGCTTGCCACTTGTTTTTTTTTTTTACTTGTTTTTTTTCTCCAGACAATGTCTCCAAAGGAGAAGTCAAAGTTTGAGGACCAGGCCAAGCAGGACAAAGCTCGCTATGATTCGGAAATGACGAGCTATGGTCCTCCTGGGAAGAGGGGCAAGAAGGCAAAGAAGGATCCCAATGCTCCAAAGAGACCTCCGTATGTCTATTCCTAAAATACTGTAATCATCTATGGTAGTTACATTTAATTAACATCCATCTTTAACTTGTGCTTTTGAAGCAACTTGGGAATTGACGTGATTGGGTTATGCTGCTTATTGTAGACAATTCACAACTATGTATGATTCATGTTCAAGGCCTGCAGAAATCAGTAATGACTACATTTCTTCCCTTACAGATCAGGATTCTTTGTTTTCTGTGCTGAGCAGCGCCCCAAGATCAAAGCCCAACACCCAAGCTTTGGCATTGGTGATGTGGCCAAGAAGCTTGGAGAGATGTGGAACAACTTGACAGACTCTAATAAGCAGCCGTATCTTGCCAAAGCCAACAAACTCAAGGAGAAATACCATAAGGTAACGCCATTGAGGACTCTGTATTTGTCTCAAAGGAAATGTGCAATGTAAGTGTTCTGATTTGTCAGACCCTATATGCAAGGAATCACTAGCTAAATATCGCAAAACCTGTGGATTTCGAGGGGTAGGAGATGTGACTTATTTTTAAGACACTTTTGCTTACGGTTTCTAGGATGTGGCAGATTACAAAGGAGGAAAGGTGGGTGGGGCAGGAGCCTCTAAATCGAAGAAGAAGGATGATGACGACGACGATGATGACGACGACGATGACGACGATGACAACGAGGAGGAGGATGAGGAAGATGATGATGATAATGATGACTAATCATCTTTGACAAATAGAGAATGGTGTTGTGGTTGGTTAAGACACTGGCTGGTAAGCAGACCCATCTCTAGGGTTCAACTGTACTAGAACAACATCAAATTGGTTTTGAAACCCTGTAGTTACTTTGTCATTTGGGTCTTTAACACTGCTCTGTCAGTGTTCTCCTGATCCCTTTTCTGTTTTGGTCTGTTGAACAAACCTATTTATAGCGATAGCTTAAGAGTTCATACCCTTTAACCTCTTAAAAGATGTGTAAGGTGGCACGTGTGTTACCATGTGGCTGTTGAAATAGATTTTATTTAATTTCTCTATTTTACTGGGGTGTGCATTTCATTGTATGTTTGCGTTTCAGGGACTTGAACCAGTGTTTATGTGTATCTAGACACACACACACAATACAGGCAGATGTCCAGTCTGACAACCAGGTATTTATCTAACGTTGCCCTGGCCTATTATGCCAAGCACCTGTTTGAAGCAGGCCTGAGCCATTTCACTGTGTTATGGCTGAAAGGAATGATTAAAGGTTTTTTTTTCCCCCCCCCATTTTTTTTATTTGGATAAGTGGAATGACTTATTTTTTTTAGATGTGATGTCTCCATCTTGACCAATGGTGACACTACATCTGTTGGATGAGGTTGGAGTTTCTTTGCACCTGCAATTTTGTTTATGTTTAGGATGCCTCTGATTTAAAATAAATAATTCAATTTTTACGTTCTGTGTGGATCCAAATTGATTTCTTCCCTGCATTGAAATGACCAGTGTTTTTATTGTGCCTGTACATGTATTATACTTTATGCAACATGGTAGTATTTTGATATGAGCTTTTTGATATAACAGTACTGTTGTGACTCTTAGACATTCTTCCACTTTAATAGGAGGAACATTTTGAGTCATGAGATTATATAGACCGTAACCATCTCTCCCCATGTGTCAGATCAAATACTCAGCTGAGTGTAGTTGTACACATGTTGCTCTTTTGCAGGTTATTTCTTATTGAACGAAAGGTTCATGAAAAGGCAAAGTTTTCTGTCAATGTCAGTGAGCATGCATCTCTGACTCTCGGTGTGGAGGGTAAATGTAAATCCATGACTGACTCAAGTGATCATGGAAAAGGTTGAGGTTGCTGTGTTGTCCTTGGTGACCCTGGAAATCTTGCTTACGGCTGAAATCCTTTTGGATTGCTGCCCGGTCTAGTGCAACTTTTTATCCCAATGACCTCTTAACCTTTCCACAAGGCCTGAAAACTAGCCCCAAAAAATGTTCTGCAGCAAGAGGAGTTTAGACTTTTTAAAATAAATCCTTTTTAATGTTATCGAGCGAATTTGGAAGGAACGCCAATGCCATTTTTAATGACTTAGGCTAAGAAGCAAAATGTGGGTTTTCTTTCAAAATATAAATTATTGTGTTTAGGAATATGTTGCAAGAGCGATCAATCACCCTTATTAAACTCCAGATGCTTTTCCATTGGATGTTGATTTAACTTATTCTGACTGGTATGATTAAGCAATAAGGCCAGAGGTGTTGTCTATGGCCAATTATATACCACGGCTAAGGGCTGTTCTTTGTGGTATAAGGGCCATGTGCTAAGAACAGCCCTTAGCTGTGGTATATTGGCCATATACCACTTACCTCTGGTGCCTTATTGCTATTATAAACTGGTTACCAAGGTAGTTAGAACAGTAAAAGGCAAATTATTGTCATTCCCCATAAACTGGGTGGTTCTAGCCCTGAATGCTGATTGGCTGACAGCTGTGGTATATCAGACTGTATACCACAGGTATGACATTTATTTTTACTGCTCTAATTATGTTGGTAACCAGTTTCTAATAGTAATAAGGCATCTCAGGGGTTTGTGGTATATGGAACAGCCCTTAGCCATGGTATATTGGCCATATACTACACCCCCTCGGGTCTTATTGCATAAAGAACTATAGATACATCTGACATGAGAGTTTGAGTGATTCAATTTGGACAGAGGATCGTGAAATCGTTTTACAATAAATACTTGGACGAATATCAAAAAACGAATGTTAGGCTATTTTCTGTCAATTGTGCCATTATGTGCCAGATGTTAAGACTACACTTGTTTTGTGAGATTGACTTGTTATTTCAATAGGTATAGGCTACTGACAAATCTGGGTTTATAATTGCAATTCAACTTTGCCATGGTTTGCTGAGCTAGATGCAGTCAGCCTATTTGTATTTATTGGGGATCCCCATTAGCTGCTGCCAAGCCATACACCAATATCACAATGTGTGTGTGCTTGTGTCTGTACCTTTGTGTCTCTTCACAGTCCCCATTGTTCCATAAGGTGTATTTGTTTTAACCTGTTTTTGAAATCTGAATCTATTTGCATTCGTTACCTGATGTGGAATAGAGTTCCATGTTGTCATAGCTCTATGTAGTACTGTGCACCTCCCATTGTCTGTTCTGGACTTGGGGACTGTGAAGAGACCTCTGGTGGCATGTCTTGTGGGGTATGCATGGGTGTCTGAGAGAAATTACACAGACAGCTCGGAACTTCCAACTTGTCAACACCTCTTACAAAAACAAGTAGTGATGTTGTCAATCTCTCTTCCACTTTGAGCATTGAGAGATTGACATGCATGTCATTGTTAGCTCTCTGTGCACTTTTAAGGGCCAGATGTGCTGCCCTGTTCTGAGCCAACTGTAATTTTCCTAAGTCCCTCTTTGTGGTACCTGACCACACTACTGAACAGTAGTCCGGGTGCAACAAAACTAGGACCTGCCTTGTTGATAGTGTTGTTAAGAAGGTAGAGCAGGTATTCATTACGAGATGTAGTTGAGGTTTAGGGTTTTAGTGAATGATTTGTCCAAAATACAATGCTTTTAGTTTAGGAAATATTTAGGACTAACTTATTCCTTGCTACTCATTCTGAAACTAACTGCAACTCTTTGTTAAGTGTTGCTGTCATTTCAGTTGTAGTAGCTGACATGTATAGTGTTGAGTCATCAGCATACATAGACACACTGGCTTTACTCAAAGACAGTGGTATGTCGTTAGTAAAGATTGAAAAAGGTAAGGGGCCTAAACAACTGCCCTGGAGAATTCCTGTTTATACCTGGATTATGTTGGAGAGGCTTCCATTAAAGAACACCCTCTGTGTTCTGTTAGACAAGTAACTCTTTATCCACATTATAGCAGGGGGTGTAAAGCCATAACATCAGTTTTTCCAGCATCCGACTATGATCGATAATGTCAAAAGCTGCACTGAAGTCTAACAAGACCGCCCCCACAATACTTTTATCATCAATTTCTCTCAGCCATTCATCAGTTATTTATGTACGTGCTGTGCTTGCTGAGTGTCCTTCCCTATATGCGTGCTGAAAGTCTGTTGTCAATTTGTTTACTGTGAAATAGCATTGTATCTGGTCAAACACGATTATCTCCAGAAGTTTACTAAGGGTTGGTAACAGGCTGATTGGTCAGCTATTTGAACCAGTAAAGGGGGCTTAACTATTCTCTTGGTAGCGGAATGATTTTAGCATCCCTCCAGGCCTGAGGGCACAAACTTTCTAGTGGGCTTAAATTGAAGATGTGGCAATATCATCCGCTATTAGGCCAACATCTAATTTCAGGGAAAAGTCCACAATGAAACTGATATTAAATGTGGAAAATTATACATTTGCGATAGAGGTGATCATGATCACAATTGATAACTTCCAATTTAATTAACTAAACATGTCCATTAATAATTGCATAATAACACAAGACTACAAACACAAACTGAAGTTATAGGCTATTTATTAAATCCGTTTGCCAGTGATATCGTCATTTCAACATTACTGTAGCCTAGAATGGCATATAAATTAATAGCCTACTTAATGGCAAATAAATGCAAATGTAGCTGATAATTTTCCACCTTAAATGGATTTTTCATTCTAGACTTTTTCACACCTTTGAGTGAATTTATCTAATGAGCTCTAGTGAGCCTAAAGTCATTTTCCAATGCTTTGTCCCAGTTATATCAGTTCTAGTGCGTTAATATATTTTATGGAAAAACGTGGTCTCCATAATGACCATAGTCTATTCAGTGGCAATTTTGGGATAGGATAGGTACTTTATTGATCCCCGAGGGGAAATCTCTTCGTCAAGCAGCTACAAAAAAAACACAGGGCAGGTCCAAAATGCCAGAATGAAAATACACAAAAGGCAGATACATGATACATAGTGCGGCAGTATGAAAAAGTATAAAAATACAAGAAGTCTGGAGTGCAAAAAGCTATAAAAAGACATTGCATAGTATGGGTGGATGGCTGAATATGTACACTATACATTGTTACAGAGTGTTAGGTGGAAGAAAAAAAAGATTAAAATATTGCAAGTTGATATAGATAAATTAGGAATATTTGCATGGTTAACTATACTATACAGGTCGATTTCAGAGAAATACTTAAATAGCTAAATGTGCGTATGATATGAGTGAGGGTAATAATAGTTAACCAGACTGTATACTTAATATACAGTCTGGTTAAATGAACAGGTAATTGATTATTTTGCAGGAAGAGTATTATATAATTCAGGGAAGTATGTGCAGTTTGCCACACAACACAATGCCACAGATGTCTCAAATTTTGAGGGAGTGTGCAATTGGCATACTGACTGCAGGAATGTCCACCAGAGCGTTTGCCAGATAATTGAATGTTAATTTCTCTACCATAAGAAGCCTCCAGCGTTGTTTTAGAGAATTTTGCAGTACGTCCAACCGGCCTCATAACCGCAGACCATAACCTGCCCAGTCATGTGAAATCCATAGATTACGGCCTAATTTATTTATTTCAATTGACTGATTTCCTTATATGAACTGTAACTCAGTAAAATTGTTGAAATTGTTTCATGTTGCGTTTATAGTATATCCCAGGTCTTCTAAATTAGCGGTGTTCTGTGAATCTCAAATGTAGTGTTAATCAATAAACCTCTGATTGATTTATCGCCCAATCATTTCCTTTCATGTTGGCAGCTTTGTTTTCCAGATAACATAAACTAATTAACTAATTAGCTACAGTAGATTAGGATTGTCCCCACATTTAATATTATACAGTTTAGCAGTTTGAGATATTTAGTTTGTGATAGCATTGTTTGTCACAGTGTTCTAGTTCTAGTCTTGATGATGTATTTTATGTATGCATGATGTTCTTGATTATGTATTTTATGTATGCAGGATGTTCTTGATGATGTATTCTATGTATGCATGATGTTCTTGATGATGTATTCTATGTATGCATGATGTTCTTGATGATGTATTTTATGTATGAAGGATGTTCTTGATGATGTGTTTTGTGGATGCATGATGTTCTTGATGATGTATTTTATGTATGCATGATGTTCTTGATGATGTGTTTTATGTATGCATGATGTTCTTGATGATGTATTTTATGTATGCATGATGTTCTTGATGATGTGTTTTATGTATGCATGATGTTCTTGATGATGTATTCTATGTATGCATGATGTTCTTGATGATTGATTTTATGGATGCATGATGTTCTTGATAATGTATTCTATGTATACATGATGTTCTTGATGATGTGTTTTATGGATGCATGATGTTCTTGATTATGTATTTTATGTATGCATGATGTTCTTGATGATGTGTTTTATGTATGCATGATGTTCTTGATGATGTATTCTATGTATGCATGATGTTCTTGATGATGTATTTTTATGGATGCATGATGTTCTTGATGATGTATTCTATGTATGCATGATGTTCTTGATGATGTGTTTTATGTATGCATGATGTTCTTGATGATGTATTCTATGTATGCATGATGTTCTTGATGATGTATTTTTATGGATGCATGATGTTCTTGATTATGTATTCTATGTATACATGATGTTCTTGATGATGTATTTTTATGGATGCATGATGTTCTCGATGATGTATTTTTATGGATGCATGATGTTCTTGATGATGTATTCTATGTATGCATGATGATGTATTGCCTCTGTTCCTGTTTTGTATTCCGGTCTAACTCCCAAGTCCCCTCCAACGGAGCTCTAATCCTGGCTCATGAGTTGACTAGAAGAGCCTTCCTCAATCTGAATCCTGAGTTAGCTTGTAGGGATGGGGCAGAATTCAAATTCCCAAATATTCATTAACTAACTAGAAGACTGAACGTTTTTAAAACTACATTGCTCATTTGTGTTTGCCTCTGATCTTGTTTTGACAATGTTTTCTATGTCTGGGGTTTATTCACTAAGAACCAAACAGAACCAACGGAATGAAACAGGGAGGGACCTACCTGAATTTGTCCAATATAATTTATATATAGATTTATTTTTTGCACTTATTCTGGTTTGGAGCAAACGGTCTCCATTGCATAACATTTTGCAACTTTTTGCTACGGTCTTCGTCTAATGAATACACCCCTGGTCAATAGGTCTAATGGAACTTAATGAGTCAGCTCTGTACAGAGGTCATACTGTGCACTCTGTCAGCCTATTAAAGGATGCGGGATCCATTTGCACAGAGTCACTGTGAGGATGGAAATCATTCCAATGTTTCCCCTGTAGCTACTCTAGCAAAAAATATTGCAGAACTTATTTGCATTCCGAGCGACGATGACATCATGGTTTCCATTTTGTGAGGAGAACAATCCAATATAAAAAAATCATTGTCTGTGACGCTCAAAAGTCACAGGGCATTAAATATTCGGATTAATGCCATAATCCATCAGTGCAACCTATTAACATTTGTATTTGAGAGGGGGAAAGGGCGTGGACAGAAAAACCACAACATCACAATTGATTTGCTCAGAAGATAATTTGATGAGGCTTTTTCTCACTATGTGCCTGCAGAATTGTGTTGGTGATCTGAAAACCATTTTACTGTGTCACCAGACAAAATGGGTCTCTCTCTCTCCCAATGTGAAGTGTAGTACATACACTATATAATTCACAGATGATGATAGTGAGTAGCATGCTATTGGTTTGGGCTGTTATCATTGACTACATTACCTTGAGGTACAGTCTATAGCCCATTTGCTGAACAGACGATGGGCCTCTAGAGACAAGGGGGCGTTCCGATCACATTTCTGTCTTTTGGCAGACACTCTTATCCAGAGCGACGTACAGTAGTGAGTGCATATATTTTCATACTTTTTCGTAATAGTCCCCTGTGGGAATCCATCCCACAACCCTGGCGTTGCAAGCGCCATGCTCTACCAACTGAGCAACAATCAACAACCCGGCAGTCAACAGTGTCCAAGTCATTCCCTTCACCCTCATTGATTCTTGGTAATCATGCTTCGGCATTCAATATCCCTTTATGCATCCAAACATCAAATAAAATACATTTTATTGGTCACATACATGTGTTTAGCAGATGTTATTGCGGGTGTAGCAAAATGCTTGTGCTTCTAGCTCCGACAGTGCAGTAATATCTAACAAGTAATGTCTAACAGTTTCACAACATAGACCCAAATACACATAAATCTAAGTAAGGAATTAATTAAGAATATATATACATACAGTATATGGATGAGCGATGTGAGAGCGGCATTGACCTAAGATACAATGGTATAATATAAAATACAGTATATACATATGAGATGGTGATGCAATATGTAAACACGATTAAAGTGACTAAGATACCGTAGAATAGTGTAGAGTGCAGTTTTTACATATAAGATGAGTAATGCAAGATACAGAAACATTATTCAAGTGGCTAGTGTTCTATTCCATAAAGTGGCCAGTGATTTCTAGTCTATATCTATAGGAAGTCGCCTCTGATGTGCTAGAGATGGCTGTTTAGCAGTCTGATGGCCTTGAGATAGAAGCTGTTTCTCGGTCTCAGCTTTGATGCACCTGTACTGACCTCACCTTCTGGATGATAGCGGGGTGAACAGGCAGTGGCTCGGGTGGTTGATGTCCTTGATGATCTTTTTGGACACCTACACCCCCCCCCCCACCCCCCCCCCCCCCCCCCACACACACACACACAAAACCCTAAAAATAACAGAAAAGAACACTGTCCTATGTTAACCTCTAAGGGCGGACGGCAGGCTTCAATAAATAAGGTCAAACTCCCAGTTAACCGGTGCTACAGTAGAGAGTAAAGTGTAAATTTGCTCTGCACACTATCATAGCAGTTAGATGCTGCAGGGCACAATTTAATTTACAACCAACATTTTACACCCCTCCTAGGTAGATCATCAGCAGGTTACAACCTGCTAGGTAGGTCATCAGCAAGATGGAGGGTTTGGCAGAATATACTCACATACATTTAGCCAGTGACTGCGTTGTGTATTACCTAGCAGGTTTATATTTGATATATGGTTACATCACCGTGCTGACTTTATGGATATACCACTCTCTGTTGTGAAATAGTTCATTGTGCAGTGGTTTGGAACGGTTATCATTGCTCAGTCACACGTGGACAATATTACACAAACATAATTTGTCCAACAGACTGTGCCATCAGAGAGTAGACATAATAGCTCACAATTAACATAGACATTCGTCCAACATAAGAAGATACTTGATCAAACAAATCTCCCTCCTGTAATCTTATCCTCCTAAAACCTGTGCGTGTGCTCTGCTCTTGGCCACAAGCTGCTTAATATTCCCAGATACACCAACCACTCTAAACCAGTGTAGACTAGAGAGCACGAGGGAGAGCTTCTGTGCACCCATGACAGCATATGCCAATTGTCGCAGTATGATCTCTTGTTGCAGTATGATTCTTGTCGCAGTATGATCTCTTGTCCCCACCCTCTCACGTTTGAGCTTTCTCTTTCTCTCACTCTCTTATTTCTGTCCTCCCTTTTCTGATTAGTTTATTTAAATACCTGTATTCAGATGTTTTTCCTGACAATATATCTAATAATCAAACTTGCATAACCAAGACCAAGCTAAACCAACCCCCCCCCCCCCCACCCCCACCCCCCTCCACAGTGAAGTCTAAGGTGACAGTATCTGAGGAACAAACAAAACTAGGTTTGTCATCAAATCTCTTTGTTTACTGAGACAATTATTTCCTGCCACACACAAACAAATCATGCAGAATTTATTTCTATGGGAATAAATGAGAGAACAGACCCATCGTATACATTATGGATTTCCAGACCCACAAGCCATCAAGGAGCACAGATGTTCATGAGGAAACAGCACTATGTTTGGATGACTAACCCACATTGTTTGGATGAC
Organism: Thymallus thymallus; assembly: GCA_023634145.1. Classification (NCBI taxonomy): domain Eukaryota; kingdom Metazoa; phylum Chordata; class Actinopteri; order Salmoniformes; family Salmonidae; genus Thymallus; species Thymallus thymallus. The sequence continues at coordinate 6,567,729 of CM042404.1, read as the reverse complement.
TAACTAACATTGTTTGGATGACTAACACTGCCCATTTCTAATTACAGGAGTTTTCCAATTCATCAAGTAATTCAATTAATCACTCTTTTGACTGGGTATGGTTGGCTGGATTGCAGACTAACCAGGGACATTGTCTGAGCAGGATTTAGGCTATCGAATAATCCCTATGTGATATTTATTTTTTATGATAATCATTAATATGGGTAATCAATCAGAGGTTTTGGATGGAGTCTTTTGAAGAACAACAAAATAATTGTGAATACCTGCTGGTTGGACATCCTTAGATATTTTCATCTTGTGAATACCTTCTGGTTGGACATCCTTAGATCTTTTCATCTTGTGAATACCTGCTGGTTGGACATCCTTAGATCTTTTCATCTTGTGAATACCTGCTGGTTGGACATCCTTAGATCTTTTCATCTTGTGAATACCTGCTGGTTGGACATCATGGACAACGTCACCCACTCTCTGCACGCTATGGTTATGACGCAGAGGAGCACTTTCAGTCACAGATTGATCCCACCACGGTGTGCCAGAGAGCGCTACAGGAGGTCCTTCCTGCCGGCGGCTATTAGACTATATAATGCCTCACGGGGTGCCGTGCCGTCGGCAACATAGATCTGGAACTGTTAGGGTGCTAGGACCTAGTTTAACAATTATGCATCCATCCGTGAGTAACTCTGGTCCGTCAGCACTCATTCACTCAGGACCTATTTATTCATACAGGTCTGTATATACATACTCATGTACAGTTGTTATATTATATCACGTGCAATATTGCTAGTAATTCTTGGACCTAACTTACGTAGGCATTCACTCAGGAATGCATATTAGTATCCTGTCAATTGCACCTTTTCTCATTGCTTTTAGTATATCGAATGTGCAATATGTGCAGTTGTCTGTAATTAAACCCTGCGCACTAAGGACTGTATTTGAAGGGAATTACTATTATTACCCCAAATGATATCATACACACATTTAGCTATTAAAGTATCTCTTCCTGTCATTTACCTGTACAGTTTGTGTAACCATGCAAGTATTCACTTATCTGTAAATATAACTGTATACTTAACTGTACAGCTAATTTAACCATGCAAAATTTTCACTTACCTGTTCATTTACCCAGTCTGTCTATTAAGTAAACTATTATTACCCTCGCTCATATCATACGCATTTTTAGCTACTGAAGTATTTCTCTGCCATCGACCTGTATAGTATAGTTAACCATCCAACATCCACCAATGTATAGTGTACATATTCAGCCAACCACTCATACTATGCTATGTCTTTTTTTATAGCTTTAATTTTTTTGCACTCCAGATATCTTGTATTTCTATACTTTTTCATACTGCCGCTCTATGTATCATGTACCGTGTATCTGTCTTTTGTGTACTTTCGTTGTGGCATTTTGCACCTGCCCTGTGTTGTGTTGTAGCTGCTTGACAATGAAATTTCCCCTCCGGGGATCAATAAAGTATCTATCTATCTATCTATCTATCTATCTATCTATCTATCTATCTATCTATCTATCTATCTATCTATCTATCTATCTATCTATCTTAGATCTTTTCATCTTGTGAATACCTGCTGGTTGGACATCCTTAGATCTTTTCATCTTGTGAATACCTTCTGGTTGGACATCCTTAGATCTTTTCATCTTGTGAATACCTGCTGTTTGGACATCCTTAGATCTTTTCATCTTGTGAATACCTTCTGGTTGGACATCCTTAGATCTTTTCATCTTGTGAATACCTGCTGTTTGGACATCCTTAGATCTTTTCATCTTGTGAATACCTTCTGGTTGGACATCCTTAGATCTTTTCATCTTGTGAATACCTGCTGTTTGGACATCCTTAGATCTTTTCATCTTGTGAATACCTGCTGGTTGGACATCCTTAGATCTTTTCATCTTGTGAATACTTGCTGGTGGTACATCCTTATATCTTTTCATCTTGTGAATACTTGCTGGTGGTACATCCTTATATCTTTTCATCTTGTGAATACCTGCTGGTGGTACATCCTTATATATTTTCATCTTGTGAATACTTGCTGGTGGTACATCCTTATATCTTTTCATCTTGTGAATACCTGCTGGTGGTACATCCTTATATCTTTTCATCTTGTGAATACTTGCTGGTGGTACATCCTTAGATCTTTTCATCTTGTGAATACCTGCTGGTGGTACATTCGCATTCTTATTAAAGACTGGTCATGTTTTTCAGAATTATATTGGTCTGTTTCTAGTAAATGGGCATAATGAATAGTCAGATACATTTTGTGTGTGTGTGTATCAAAGCATTTCTTAGAGCCCCTTGTCTGCTGTGTGTGTCGTCTGCAGTGCCACAAGCCAGCCGTTCTTGTATAGGTAATGTCATCTGACTGGGGAAAAATGAACACCACAGTGATTCAATGCTCCCCTTCTCGTCTGTCTTCTTTTCCACGAGGCGGAGCACATCGCTGGCACGTATCCTCTCTCCTGCTGTCATACCAAAGGTTCTCAATTTATCCCCACAATGGGACTGGATCCATATGGAGAGGCACCAGAATACATGGTCCTCCATTCAATTAATACAACTAGGCTAACACAATTACAGTCTGGTTAGATGCAACACAAGGTAGCCTACATTACACTCCATACAGGTTCATGTATTGATTATACATGAGAATGGTCAACTGCAGAAGTATAGACTAAACTCTGCAGGATTGGTGGAGACGGGCAGGGAGGGTAGAGCTGACATCAACAGACACTATGCAAGCAGATACTGAAGATGAATGGGTGGGGGGGGGGGATGCTGGTGCAGGAGTGATAAGGAGGGGAGACGGGGAGGAGGGAGAGAGGGAGGGAGGGTGGATAAAGGAGAGAGAGAGAGAGAGAGAGAGAGAGTAAGCAAAGCAAAGAGGGGAGTCTGATGTTAAGACAGACAGACAGACATACAGACAGCAGGAGGGGAGGAGCTGGCAGTTCTGACAGAGACAGAGAGGGGTTGGAGAAGGGCATCCGCCGCAGCCGCCACTGTGACCACACTCCGCTCGACACCATGACAACCATGGCAAACGCACGGCGAGCCCCCGGCCCTGCCGCTACACCAATCAGGGAGGAGTGAGCGGAGCACTGCAACCTGTGTGGGGAGAGACGAACGCAGGATAACAGATCAGAGCTAGAACACCCCACACACCCTTACTTACAGAGAGAGAGAATATACCCAGCCATTTATCAGTCTCTTGTCTCAGCATTGGATGCCAGAGAAAACCTCCTGGATAATCAGCGGTGCTCTTGTTCTTTTACCCCACAGCAAGGAGGAGTATAGGGATGGAGAATCTGGGTAATCAGCTTCCCTGTTCCTGATTAGAGTTGTCTGCTCCATGATGGGAGCTGAAAGACGTCTTTTGGAGCCACAGCCACCGGCTATGAGGATTGGATAAGACTCTCACCAATTCTAACAGGACCACCCAATCACCATTAAAGCATTTTTACCTAGAAGTAACCAGGAAAGGGACAGACTGGTGGGGAAACACAAAGCAATAGAGAATGTAGAATACCTACATCAGGTAAGTTCCCCATTATCTTTTAAAATCAATGTGTAAACATTGCATCTCCATGATCAGACTAAGTACGTTCCAGAGACTGGTGTGTGCCTTTCTCTCTCTATTACACTGGAGATGGTGGTGGCTCAGTGTACACGTTTAATCTGTAGGAGATCAATCAGCTGTGTTAAATTCCTGCAATGGACTAAATCAGGGTCCCACAGACTGTTTCTTGGTAGTCTTAAACAAATCTACTTTGAAACAAAAGTATACACCTCACACACATGGTTATGGGTTAATAAAAAAACAAACACCTGTATCATGTCAGATATAGAGTTGAAATGTATTCAATTTTGAGTTTGCATCCCAATATTACACTTTATATACATCACAGAATGCTGAAATATAACAAAACAGTTTGACATAGAAACACCGGATTTTCTGAAGCTTAAAAAAAAAAAACTGTTTATAAATTATGAAATTATGAAAAATATTAATAACATTCCACCCATGAGGCCACTAGAGGGCGATATGGTCCTTTGTCTGCAGGAAAGGGCTACCTAAATCCATCATTAATGCAGAAAAGGGAATAATGGGCTATAATTCTAGTTTAAATACATTGTGTATCTCTGTGGAAATCATCAGCCCTGTGTTATTGTCATCTATACTATTTTACCACAGATAATAATCCCACTCAGTGTAAAAACAGTGTGTTGAGGGGTTTTAAGCATGTGTTTAGACAGGCTTTGGCACAACATGGCTTGTCCTCAACCTTTTAAAAGGAAAGAAACACAATTAAACACCTGTAGGTTATTACCACACTAATTCATCTTCCTCCGTATGATTTGTTGAAGGCCACTGAGGCAACACATAGATTGATGGACAGATGGAAGATAGATACGGAGGGACAGACAGAAAGCTGTCTTCCTAATTTCTAATGCACATAATCAATCAAACTACTGTAAGAGGTGTGCTACTGTGCCCTTAGCAAGTCTCACCGCACACAGCACTAAACAAACAATCCCAAAATACAATTGTATTTGTCACATGAGCAGAATACAGCTGTAGACTTTACCGTGAAATACTTGCTTATGAGCACTTCCCGACAATGCAGATTAAAATTAAAAATAAAATAATGTACCAGGGCGTTTTATGGATGATTCCATGCACACACACACATACATCCAACGTGACAGAGCTTGAGAGGATCTGCAAAGAAGAATGGGAGAAACTCCCCAAATACAGGTGTGCCAAGCTTGTAGTGTCATAACCAAAGAGACCCAAGTCTGTTATCACTGCCAAAGGTGCTTCAACAAAGCACTGAGTAAAGGGTCTGAATACTTATGTAAATAAGGTATTTCTATTTCTAATTTGTAATAAATTAGCAAAAAAAACAGTTTTCGCTTTGTCATTATGAGGTATTGTGTGTAGATTGATGAGGGGAAAAAATGATTTAATCCATTTTAGAATAAGGCTGTAACGTAACAAGATGTGGAAAACGTCAAGGGGTCTGAATAGTTTCCGAATGCACTGTATATATATATATACAGTGGGGAGAACAAGTATTTGATACACTGCCGATTTTGCAGGTTTTTCCACTTACAAAGCATGTAGAAGTCTGTAATTTTTATCATAGGTACACTTCAACTGTGAGTGACAGAATCTAAAACAAAAATTCAGAAAATCATATTGTATGATTTTTAAGTAATTAATTTGCATTTTATTGCATGACATAAGTATTTGATACATGAGAAAAGCAGAACTTAATATTTGGTACAGAAACCTTTTGTTTGTTTTGTTTGCAATTACAGAGATCATACGTTTCCTGTAATTCTTGACCAGGTTTGCACACACTGCAGCAGGGATTTTGGCCCACTCCTCCATCCAGATCCTTCAGGTTTCGGGGCTGTCGCTGCGCAATACGGACTTTCAGCTCCCTCCAAAGATTTTCTATTGGGTTCAGGTCTGAAGACTGGCTAGGCCACTCCAGGACCTTGAGATGCTTCTTACGGAGCCACTCCTTAGTTGCCCTGGCTGTGTGTTTCGGGTCGTTGTCATGCTGGAAGACCCAGCCACGACCCATCTTCAATGCTCTTACTGAGGGAAGGAGGTTGTTGGCCAAGATCTCACGATACATGGCCCCATCCATCCTCCCCTCAATATTGTGCAGTCGTCCTGTCCCCTTTGCAGAAAAGCATCCCCAAAGAATGATGTTTCCACCTCCATGCTTCACGGTTGGGATGGTGTTCTTGGGGTTGTACTCATCCTTCTTCTTCCTCCAAACACGGCAAGTGGAGTTTAGACCAAAAAGCTCTATTTTTGTCTCATCAGACCACATGACCTTCTCCCATTCCTCCTCTGGATCATCCAGATGGTCATTGGCAAACTTCAGACGGGTCTGGACATGCGCTGGCTTGAGCAGGGGGACCTTGCGTGCGCTGCAGGATTTTAATCCATGATGGCGTAGTGTGTTACTAATGGTTTTCTTTGAGACTGTGGTCCCAGCTCTCTTCAGGTCATTGACCAGGTCCTGCTGTGTAGTTCTGGGCTGATCCCTCACCTTCCTCATGATCATTGATGCCCCACGAGGTGAGATCTTGCATGGTGCCCCAGACCGAGGGAGATTGACCGTCATCTTGAACTTCTTATATTTTCTAATAATTTCGCCAAAACTTTTTTTTTCTTCTCACCAAGCTGCTTGCCTATTGTCCTGTAGCCCATCCCAACCTTGTGCAGGTCTACAATTTTATCCCTGATGTCCTTACACAGCTCTCTGGTCTTGGCCATTGTGGAGAGGTTGGAGTCTGTTTGATTGAGTGTGTGGACAGGTGTCTTTTATACAGGTAACGAGTTCAAACAGGTGCAGTTAATACAGGTAATGAGTGGAGAACAGGAGAGCTTCTTAAAGAAAAACTAACAGGTCTGTGAGAGCCGGAATTCTTACTGGTTGGTAGGTGATCAAATACTTATGTCTTGCAATAAAATGCAAATTAATTATTTAAAAATCATACAATGTGATTTTCTGGATTTTTGTTTTAGATTCCGTCTCTCACAGTTGAAGTGTACCTATGATAAAAATTACAGACCTCTACATGCTTTGTAAGTAGGAAAACCTGAAAATCGGCAGTATATCAAATACTTGTTCTCCCCACTGTATAAACAGTACCAGTCAAAATTTAGGACACACCTACTCATTCAAGGGTTTTTATTTATTTATACTATTTTCTACATTGTAGAATAATAGTGAAGACATCAAAACTATGAAATAACACATGTAGTAACCAAAAAAGTGTTAAACAAATCAAAACATCAAATCACCTGGATGCTTTTCCATCAGTCTTGAAGGAGTTCCCACATATGCTGAGCACTTGTTGGCTGCTTTTCCTTCACTCTGCAGTCCATATCATCCCAAACCATCTCAAATGGGTTGAGGTCGGGTGATTGTGGAGGCCAGGTCATCTGATGCAGCACTCCATCACTCTCCTTCTTGGTAAAATAGCCCTTACACAGCCTGGTGGTGTGTTGGGTCATTGTCCTGTTGAAAAACAAATTATAGTCCCACTAAGCCCAAACCAGATGGATAGCGTATCACTGCAGAATGCTGTTGTAGCCATCCTGGTTAAGTGTGCCTTGAATTATATATATATAATTCAAGGCATATATATATATATATATATATATATATAACGTATCTACATCTGTTACTTGTCAGAAGCCACATCACAGAGATGTGCTGCATTGTCCAGATAGACATTACATTTCCCCATGGCTGCATTCTCTCCATCCATCTGTGTGTCTCAGGTGTGCTTTGAAGTCACACCTGTTGTTCCACACCTGAGACGGTTGAACGTGCCCACTTTGAACCTACCCTCAAAATAAGCCATGTGTTAAAACCAATGATTACGCCATGTACTGTAATTAGTTCCTTGTTGTGAATATAGTAGGTAGTGAAGGATGAATCAACTGTTCAGGCTTCTTTAGTGTTTCTAAGAATCAGCCCTCTGTCATAATTAAGGTTGCATAGCTACGGGTACATTATATTTAGCATAATGATTTACAGCTTTGCCATTCTATGTTTTATTTGAAAATAATCTTATTGAATTATTTCATATATTTTACATGTGATAAGGCCAGAGAGAGGGCCAGAGATAATTACAGACACCTGTGATAATCTGAAGTACCCAGAAGGGCCACTAGATGCAGATTACATAAAATCCGTAAAAGATACCAACATTCTGGTAGTTTACTGGTAAAACTTCCTTAAATGTCCACTAATATACCCTCCCTTTGCAACCCTAGTCATAATTCTCTGTCCGGGTCGGCTGCACCACACAGAGTTCACTGTAACGTGGGTGGAAAATGAACCCAAAAGTGGGTGATGATTATAGAAAGTAGTGTTAAGAATAACTCCTATCTCTGAGGAGGAATATTGGGGATAATAATTAGTAATTGTTGACAGCACAGAGGACAGAATATTGCTAAATACCAGCTTTGTGCCTAACCCAGTTGATGGGCTGTGAAAAACAATATACCAGGGGTAGGAAGTGTGGAAGAGTCACACATAGTCGAGCGGGAGATTATCATTTCTCACGGTGCTTCTGGTGGATTCCTCCTCTTTCTCTCCTTCTCCCTCTTTCTCGCTCTCTCTCTTTCCTCCCTCCCATCATGTCTGTGATGCAGTAAACAAGCGCCTTCCCTCCAATTAGCATTTCCTCTGAGTGGATGAGTTCTCTGTGTCTGCTTCAACATTAAAAGCACATTCAGCCTGCTGAATTGAATTGTGTTACTTCATCTGATACTTGCCACAATCATCCTGAAACAAATAGGACTCTCTTGGGCCTGGACTGACGCACGCAATTTCAAGAATTAATGTTGTTTGGATGTTTGGACAGTAGTTGTCAGTCTTAATGCCTCTAGGGACAGTCATTGACAAAATACAGTATCTCATTTACTTCCAGATGTGCAGTTCTCACCATGGTGATAGAGCAATTGAAGGCAGTAGCTGCACACAGTTTTATTTAAACTGTTTTTAACATTCTAAACAACATTTGATGTTCAGTCTTTAGTTGGCTCCGGTTCCTGTGACATATCCTGAATTATAATGGGTACTGATAGTACTGCAGTATAAATAGAACTGCGGTATAAATAGTACTGCGTTATAAATAGTACTGCGGTTTGTGACGCCACACTAGATCTTTTCACACCCCAGTGGACTGGCTTTTCTAGCCCCCAATGACAGGTTTGTGTTATCTGTTGATTATCTGAGTCCCTCTCCTTTACATGCTCAGGTCAACATTTTAAATTACAACTTGTGAAGAAATCCTTATATGCAAATAGAGCTGCATGAGCTTTATTTGAACTGAACATTAAACATCCCTAATTACTGCACACTCTGCTAGATTTCCAATCAGCCTGAGCCTCCCTATAGCTCTGTACTGTACTGGAGCAGGGAGGAGGCTACAGCCTTCAACAGCTCCAGTGTGGCAGCTGGTTTTTGAAGTGCCAGACATCCAGCCCCCGACAGAATGAATCTCAGCGTTAGCATCTCCCTTCTTCCCTACTCCTTCTCACCTCACTTCCATGAGGATGACCAACAGGAGACAGACCATGTGTTGATCTTAAATATGGATGTTAGTTTGAATGTCAGGAGACGACTCTTATGCAAGCTAATCAATGAGTGCAATTCTATCGCTGGGCATAGCAATGAAGCATTGGTATGAAATATCCATGTCCTCTCCATGGGTTCCCTTCACCTACAGGTGGGCAGGGCCACTCTAGCAGCTCACAAGACTTCAGAATTACACTGAATCGATGGCGTTAACCATAACATTACAGATTGCCCACAGCTGGTTCCATTACACTTCCCCCTGATTCACACATCCTGCACAGATAATAGAATATCCTCGTTTTGGGTTTTGAAAAACAATTAAGTCATTTTTATATATTACTTTGGTCTCTGTATAGAAATACACTCCAAAGGGGTTCTAAAGGGGTTATTCAGCTGTCCCCATAAGATACTTGTTTTTTGGTTAAAGGTAGAATCCTTTTGGGTTCCATGTAGAACCCTCAGTGGAAAGAGTTCTACCTGGAACGAAAAGGGTTCTACCTGGAACCAAGAAGGGTTCTTCAAAGGGTTCTCATATGAGGACAGCCAAAGAACCCTTTAAGGTTCTAGATAGTACCTTTTTTTTCTAAGAGTGTAGAGTTCTTAGTGATTATGGTAGATATACTGTATATTTAACATGGTTGAAGCAGCACTGCCTTCAGTCTTGCTGTAGGTTGAATTCATAGAGATAGATAGAGGACTCTAGATGGATAGAACCTGTTTTAGCATGGACATTGTCATTACTACCATTTTAAAGTAGTTCCAAAGATGTGTCCTCTATCTAACTCTATGCTTGAAATGCACATGAGAGTTAGAGAGAGGAAAAAAAACTCCTCGAGAAGCTAATCCATTGTAGGCTATTTGTCTTGTGGGAAGTGGAGCGTGGTGTGGTGTGGTGCAGATGTGTGGTCTGTGCATCAGTCACCACAGTAATGAGAAGCTGTGCACATGGACAGGGATGATCAATACCATGCCTCACAGTCTTTAGCTTAATATCACCAATCACTTTACCACACTGTAGACAAAACCATTCTTCAAGATTCATGTGTCGCAATTATATTACAATACACAAATAGCAATATAATAATAAATCTAATAATAATATGCTGTTAGATGACGCACTGGATAATAAGGAGTCATTTAGGTTTCTTTTAACGATGACAAACTATTTTATTTAGCGTTCAACACTATAATTGGAGTGAAGGGTAGGTTATTTAATGCAGACATCCTGTGGATTGTCCCTTGAGATGAAGGCGTCATGGTGACAGTGTCACGATTGGGTGTATGGAGAGACCAAGGCGCAGCGCAGGTATAGTTCGACATATTTTATTTTACTATGTAATATGTTTGTATACGATGAAATAAAGAAACACAAATTATGACGAACTACAAAACGAAACCAACACGAATTAACAACGTTACGTTAAAACAAAACACGACAGTTTAAACGTAACCATAAAACACACTTACTTGACCCGTGACTGCGAAATGCATTAACATGTAACGATAACAACCCACACCAAGTGAAGGACAGACTCAACATATATTGGATCCCTAATTAGAGACAACGGGTAGCAGCTGCCTCTAATTAGAGATCCACCCAAAACCCACAAAGACACAGAAAAGAACGACACTGTCAGACTCTGACCAAGCAGAGCCTGACAGACAGGGATCCTCAAGACGTTCTAAACCAAATACAATACCTGTACGTGTAACTTGAAAAGGTCCAAGTCATTTGGGCTTTGCTAGCATATTAATAACACAGAGCACTATTTGGTCACTCTCGCTGGGTCTTGAGTGTGTGTGGGTGTGTATGAGTGTGTGTGGGTGTGTGTGGGTGTGTATGTGTGGGTGTGTATGAGTGTGTGTGGGTGTGTATGAGTGTGTGTGGGTGTGTATGAGTGTGTGTGTGAGTGTTTGTGACTATGAAGAGAAACCACAGTAACCCTGTCTCATTCCAGTTAACATTTCTGAATAAATCATGGACTTGTGAACCCAGAAGTCCCTCCAGAGGCGTAACTCTGTTGGTTATTTGTCACAGCAAGTTCTAGAATAACTAGATGTGAATTGAGATTGTAAAGGTGGTGATTGGTGTATTTGCTTTGAGCGGTTTTAGTCGTCTCCATTAAGGGATGTGTGTTAGAGCTAGGCATAAGGTTGGTTTTGGCTTGCTAATTATTGCTCACATTGAAAAAACTGTGCAGTCTGTGCACTGCAGCCGCCAGCCTGGTCTGTTGACGAAATATAGAACAACATGAGAGTCTGAACACAGTGGATATTAAACAGCCATGTTCGAACGATGCTGTCATAGCTTATCACAAGGGAATACTAATGATGCTTAGTATTAGATATGATAGCTGTATTTATGACAAATCTCCAGCTTGTGTAAATGGAGATTGTTGTTGGTATTCTGGGACACGTCTTAGTAGGTATCACTACAGTCGTGGCCAAAAGTTTTGAGGATGACACAAGTATTGGTCTCCACAAAGTTTGCTGCTTCAATGTTCTTAGATCTTTCTGTCAGTAGTTACTATGGTACACTGAAGTATAATTACAAGTATTCCATAAGTGTCAAAGGCTTTCATTTACAATGACATTCAGTTTATGCAAAGAGTCAAGATTTGCAGTGTTGACCCTTCTTTTTCAAGACCTCTGCAATCTGCCCTGGCATGCTGTCAATTAACTTCTGGGAGAAGTTGCTCTCTGAGGATGTGTTGGTACCATTCTTTATTCATGGCTGTGTTCTTAGGCAAAATTGTGAGTGAGCCCACTCCCTTGGCTGAGAAGCAACCCCACACATGAATGGTCTCAGGATGCTTTACTGTTGGCATAACACAGGACTGATGGTAGCGCTCACCTTGTCTTCTCCGGACAAGCTGTTTTCCGGATGGACCAAACAATTGGAAAGGGGATTCATCAGAGAAAATGACTCTACCCCAGTCCTCAGCAGTCCAATCCCTGTACCTTTTGCAGAATATCAGTCTGTCCCTGATGTTTTTCCTGGAGAGAAGTGGCTTCTTTGCTGCCCTTCTTGACACCAGGCCATCCTCCAAAAGTCTTCGCCTCACTGTGTGTGCAGATGCATTCCTGAGCAAGCTCTGCCCCGATCCCGCAGCTGAATCAACTTTAGGAGACGGTCCTGGCGCTTGCTGGACTTTCTTGGGAGCCCTGATGCCTTCTTCACAACAATTGAACCTCTCTCCTTGAAGTTCTTGATGATCCGATAAATGGTTTATTTAGGTGCAATCTTACCAGCAGCAATATCCATGCCTGTGAAGCCCTTTTTGTGCAAAGCAATGATGACGGCACATGTTTCCTTGCAGGTAACCATGGTTGACAGAGGAAGAACAATGATTTCAAGCACCACCCTCCTTTTAAAGCTTCCAGTCTGTTATTCTGACTCAATCAGCATGACAGAGTGATCTCCAGCCTCGTCAACACTCTCACCTGTGTTAACGAGACAATCACTGACATGATGGCAGCTGGTCCTTTTGTGGCAGGGCTGAAATGCAGTGGAAATGCAACCTCCACAACTACTTTTATTATTATTTGACCCTGCTGGTCATCTATGAACATTTGAACATCTTGGAGAAAGAACTGGCCTTAATGGCCATAAATTGTTATAATCTCCACCCGGCACAGCCAGAAGAGGACTGGCCACCCCTCAGAGCCTCTCTAGGTTTCTTCCTAGGTTTTGCCTTTCTAGGGAGTTTTTCCTAGCCACCGTGCTTCTACATCTGCATTGCTTGCTGTTTGGGGTTTTAGGCTGGGTTTCTGTATAGCACTTTGTGACATCGGCTGATGTAAAAAGCGCTTTATAAATACATTTGATTTGAAATGTTTTTGGGGGATTAAGTTCATTTTCATTGCAAAGAGGGACTTTGCAATTAATTGCAATTCATCTGATCACTCTTCATGACATTCTGGAGTATATGCAAATTGCTATCATCAACACTGAGGCAGCAAACTTTGTGGAGACCGATACTTGTGTCATTCTCATAACTTTTGGCCACGACTGTATACATATTCCTCCTCATTTACAGATGACACAGGAATGCATCTCCACTGTGACAATTTGGTGAGAACACAATCTAACTGAGTCTCCCTCCTCGAGATCCCTTGCCAATAATGTTTCTGTGTGTTTGGAGTGTTCCTGTCTCCATTATACCTGAAGGAATGTAATACCGGTGTAAGAAGGACAGAGTCAACACCAGCATGTAGCCACATCAAAGGGTGGCTCAGTTGTATTGATTAAGTCAGTGGTTGGTTCATTTACCAAGGGATCAGGGGCTAACAAGCTTGGCTTATGTACAGACATATCCACCCTCTCTGGCTGGGCTGGCCAACTCCCTTACCGTGTTTGTCAAATCTAAGTCATTTGAGCAGGTCCCGAGGTACCTGAGGTAGTGACAGTCTTTCCAAGGTCACCGTCCCCAGGAGATTAAGCTCCCACCAGCAACACTTAATAAATCACCCAGCCATCCACACGCTGCAGAAAATACAGTGGGAGAGTGTTTTGTCACCCGTGGCTCAGCTTGGAGTGAACCCATATCTCCTGCAGAGCCCCTGAAGCAGGGGGCTCACTCATGCAAGACCAGGCTGAGGGAAAAGCAAGCACACTTCTCATGTCAATTTCTCTCCATCACCTCTCGACACCCCTTCTCTAACTTCGTTCCCATCCATGGTTGGGAGGGGTGTATTTGGCAGGGGATCAGCGCGGTGCACTACCCCAAAGCCTCCACTCCCTCTCCATGTGGTTTCATGAATATGGATATGTGGCAGAGGGGTGGCAGACGGGTGATTAGGTGGTGGCGGTGGGGTGGGGTGGCAGAGGGGTGATTAGGGGGTGGCGGTGGGGTGACAGAGGGTGATGGGGGGGTGGCGGTGGGGTGGCAGAGGGGTGATGAGGGGGTGGCAGTGGGATGGCAGAGGGGTGATGAGGGGGTGGCATTGGGGTGGCAGCGTGGTGATGAGGGGGTGGCAGTGGGGTGGCAGAGTGGTGATGAGGGGGTGACGGTGGCGTGGCAGAGGGGTGATGAGGGGTGGTGGTGTGGCAGAGGGGTGATTAGGGGGTGATTATGGGGTGACGGTTGAGTGGCAGTGGGGTGATTAGGGGGTGGCGGTGGCGTGGCAGAGGGGTGATTAGGGGGTTACGGTTGTCGTGGCAGAGGTGCCTCACTAGTTCCTCCACCTATAGGCTTCTTCCCCTCTGATTTCCTGGAGAAAAACCAAACTCTTGCAGTAATCAAACAGAGAGCCTGTTTATCCTGCTGATACATTTAGCTGTGTGGCGTGACATCAGGAGGCTGAAGAAATTACAGAATTAGCATGGGGCCAATAGCCTGGCTTGAACCGGAGTCGAACCCTCTATGTGAATAGAATAGAAGTCCAAGACAGGAATAAAAAACGTTGTTCGCTGCGCTGTGAATTTGGCAATCCAACACCCTTAAAGCCAATTTATGCTTTTGATGAAAATGTGGTCGGAGGCGCCGTATGGAGGGTGTGACGCAATAGTGTAGCCTCCAGAGGCACTCAGAGACCGAACTGAGCTCTGTGCCGTATTGCCATGCGCCTCCCAAATGTTGTAGCAATGAGGAGGGCTCCGTATAGCTCTGCATTGACATGATGGTTGATGGTAGGTGAGGGCGGGAGGTCCTGTATAAACACAAACTCACTTCCTTGACAACTTCCTTCACAACAGCTCTGAGCTGCTCCGCGAAGCTCTGACGTCCATGCAGAGCCTTTTAGGCTTTCAACACTGTCCTACTGAGTAATATGTGGAGAACAAAAACGAACCCATGCTGTTTTTTGTTTGGCCCCAGATTCCATTCTCCCAGTAGGTTGTGAGTGACACTGACCGTGTGCACATGATGAATACCATGGCCCAGCTGTACTACAAGAAGGCGAGCTACTCGCCGTACCGCGACCGCATCCCACTGCAGATTGTGCGGGCGGAAGCGGAGCTGTCAACGGAGGAGCGTGCATACCTGACAGCAGTGGAGAAGGGCGACTATGCCGGGGTGAAGCTGGCCCTGCAGGAGGCGGAGATCTACTACAACATCAATATGAACTGCCTGGACCCGCTGGGGCGCAGTGGGCTGCTCATCGCCATCGAGAACGAAAACCTGGAGGTGATGGAGCTGCTGCTCAACCACGGCGTGCACGTGGGCGACGCGCTTCTCTACGCCATCCGCAAGGAGGTTGTGGGCGCCGTGGAGCTGCTACTGTCACACCGCAGGCCCAGCGGAGAGAAACAGGTAAGGAGGACCTTAGAAGCACATTTCAGCTAGTAGCCTAGGCCTACAAGGTCCTTACTGTAGCCCAATTAGCATGATGTGACAGACAGGTTACATGTTATGTATACTGTCTGTTATACTGGTTATGTACATGTTATGTAAGTTATACAGGTTATGCTCTTTCCTCTGCGCATTCAGTAATCCCTCTCCACCCCAAACCCCTGTTCTCTTCTACAGGTTCCCAACCTGATGATGGATACCCAGTTCTCAGAGTTTACCCCTGACATCACACCCATCATGCTGGCAGCACACACCAACAACTACGAGATCATCAAGCTGCTGGTCCAGCGTAAAGTCACCATCCCCCGGCCACACCAGATCCGCTGTGACTGCGTGGCTTGCGTGTCCAGCTCCGAGGTGGACAGCCTGCGCCACTCCCGCTCCCGCCTCAACGTCTACAAGACCCTAGCAAGCCCGTCCCTCATTGCCCTGTCCAGCGAAGACCCCATCCTGACCGCCTTCCGCCTGGGCTGGGAGCTGAAAGAGCTGAGCAAGGTGGAGAACGAGTTCCGTCAGGATTACCAGGAGCTGTCCCAGTAGTTTAAGGGTTTATGAACGGTGTATAAAGTATTTTATAAAGGGTTTATAACTAGTTTGTTACTCTTCCAGGTGGAGAATGAGTTCCGTCAGGAGTACGAGGAGCTGTCCCAGCAGTGTAAACTGTTTGCCAAGGACCTGCTGGACCAGGCCAGGAGCTCCAGAGAACTGGATACCATCCTTAACCACCGTGACCACCTCAGTGAGGAGCTGGACCCACAGGACTGCCGCGACCTGGCCAAGCTCAAATTGGCCATCAAGTACCACCAGAAAGAGGTGAGAGGGACGTGCACAGGGCTGGCCCTGGATGTTCTGCCGCCCGGGGCGTCATTTTGACAATTGGCTGCCGCCTTCCGGCACCCCTGATCGGCTACTACACCGCTGGCGCCCCCCGGGAGAAGCGGGTGTGGGTGGGAACTGCAGCAACGCTGTGAGCTGGCAGCTGGAATGCCGCCGGCGGTATAGTAGCCGATCAGGGGCGCCGGAGGGCGGCAGCCAATTCACAAAATGCCATCCCAAATTCAAGTGCCGCCCTGGGCGATCGCTGAATCTTGCCTAATGGGAGGGCCGGCCCTGGCCGTGCAGGAGGTGTCTGTCTGGTATAATGAGAGTGTCCTTAGCTGAATGTATTGGCACAGTATCAGGTAATGTGCTCTCTGGGCAGTATGCTGGCAGTGTTACTTATTTCAGACTTACCTATTTCAACAAGCACATCTTCCTGAATGCTTGTGATACAATCACTACTGTGCCAATTATGAATTTCCATGCGTTGTTTCCTAGGCTATTTCTTTATGCAGGGAAATGTCAGTTGCTGCCAGTGACAGTGACAAAACACTTGACTAATAATAATCTACTATACTAGAGGAAATTAACCTGACAATTGAGAAGAGAGCAGTGATTAGATGAGATCTGTGGTGTGCGGCTATTGTAGACAATGGAAGCTTGATGGTTGAGCACTTTAATTCAAATCGTTTTGATATTGAACAGTGGTAACAGTAGCAATTTGAGTTGTGTCAGAAATTGTAGTCATTTCACCCACTATTTATTTACTTTTAAGTCAAAATGAAACAAGAGGCACAGGCAAGTCGAGAGCTTGGGTGATCAGCTGGCTTGTGTTCTCTCTCAATGCCACCTAAAGGGATCTATTCACAGTTTACTATACCACTGAGAATTCTTCCGTTCCATTGCTTATTTTTTCTGGTATAAAATACTTTTGGCACACAGTCTTTCTTCTTTCTGTCTCTTATGTCCCCCGGGAGACATCTGACAAACACACCCTCAGGTATTTGTGGGCCAAACAATAGCACACACTCATGCACACACACGTACAGACACACACAGTCCTTTCATCCTCCTCTTGATTGCAATGCTGGCACTTGGCTGCTCCTTTGTCGTAAGCTGAATACTCTAGTTCCCTCTGCAGTGTAATAAACTCACAGTCTTCTCCAGCTCTGCGGGGCTGTTAAGAGAACCTAACCAATCAAAATGGGGAAAAGGCCACTTAGAATAACCATGCCTCGGTCAGCAAGTAGGCTACAGCTCTTTCACCCTTCATCCTCAGACCACTACAGTCAGCAACACTCTCAGTTCAGACAGAATTCAGACATTTTACGGTTGGCTAAAGTTACCCCTGTTCAAAACAGCAATCATTCTACAGATAGCTGGTTAGAGATTCATGTAGATTCTGTACAGACAAGGACAGCACAGTCACGTGGGAGTTGAGGGCGCGGTTGTTGGGGAGAGGTCGGGGCACATGGGGGACGGGTGGAGGACAGCAGGGTTCAACTAGTCGAATTTAGCATATGCATCAAATATTCACACAACAGGCAGGAGGGGGAACTACTGTTTGGGGCTTGATAGAATCAGCAGCTCTGCTGGGACTGGTTACCCAATTGCATGCCACAGTTAGTAAAGTAGTTAAAAGCCTGTCGTTTGTCCCTCATCCGTATGCATCCACAATCGCACAGCCGTTTGTGAATAGACCCCTTTATTATTTACTTTAAGTAAGAATAGGGTTCATGTAATTTATTCATACCCTTCACCTTCAGAAATGGCAGAGGGAAGCTCTCTTCACAAAGATGTCCCAGGTATCCTTTTCATTGGTCACTCAGGATCCCCTCTCCAGGGATTTGAATGTACCCTTTTTATTTGTGGTCTGGCAGGAGACTCCAAAGTTACGCCATATACAATGATATTCAATTTTAAGATCCCAGGTGACTTTCAATAATAGATCTAGAATGAAGAACACTAAACAATATTCTTAAGGAATTGTAGAAGTATACAGAATTCTAATTCTGTCAAATAAATAGGTAGGTTCTTAATTCTTAAATCTGACAAACAGACGGGTTAAATAGGTTTTTGATTGGTTTGATAGATATGTTCATAGATGGGTTATGCATGTGTTTATAGATTGGTTATACATGGGTTTATAGATGGGTTATACATGGTTTTATATATGGGTTATATGGTTTATAGATGTATTATGGATGGTTTTATAGATGTGTTATTGATGGGTTATACGGTTTATAGATGGGTTTGTGATGCATGGATCTTGATAAAGATGTGATACTGTAAACAATCCTGAACAAGCCTATTTCTAGTAGTACTGTATGAACAAGCCAATGCTGTTTACAACATATCAGATATCATAACTACTACAGCATGCCGTGTGCAACTGGCAGGGCTGTTTGTTTGGGTATTGCTGTGAATCTAAGCTGTGTCAAGGTCATCTGTGGGAGGTTAGCTCCAGGGACTAACACTGGGAAGTTAGTTTTACTGCAGGAAAGTTGGTTATGATCTGTAGTACACATCCAAAGCACTATGTGGCAGAAGCATATTAAAGATGTGTACGATAACCACCGCGGTATGCTTCTATTCTATTTGATTTGTAGAATTTCTTGGTGGTTGGACGCACTACCACTCTGTACAGCAGTGGCCCAGTGTGATACTATTGTTTCAACTTCCTGTATCTCTCACTGTCTTCCTCTACAGTTTGTTTCCCAGCCAAACTGCCAGCAGCTCCTGGCCACCCTGTGGTACGACGGTTTCCCGGGGTGGCGCAGACGCCACTGGGCGGTCAAGCTGGTCACCTGCTTCACCATCGGCCTGCTCTTCCCCATCTTCTCCCTGGTCTACCTGCTGGCCCCCAAGAGCACCCTGGGCCTCTTCATCAAGAAGCCCTTCATCAAGTTCATCTGCCACACAGCCTCCTACCTGACCTTCCTCTTCCTCCTCCTCCTGGCCTCCCAGCACATTGTGAGAACAGACCTGCACGTCCAGGGCCCACCGCCCACCGTGGTGGAGTGGATGATCCTTCCCTGGGTGCTGGGTGAGCAGAGGGGTGGGGTGAGGTGGGGGGGGGGGGGGGCGATAAGGTGACCGGGGAGAGATAACTCTATAAAACGTTTACACTGTAAAACTATTGTGACAGGTGACATTAATTGCAGTGTGTTTATTTTTTATTTTTTTATTTCACCTTTATTTAACCAGGTAGGTCAGTTGAGAACAAGTTCTCATTTGCAACTGCGACCTGGCCAAGACAAAGCAAAGCAGTGCGACAAAAAAAAAAACACAACAACACAGAGTTACACATTAAACAAACAGTCAAAAACACAATAGAAAATCTATAAACAGAGTGCAAAATGTAGTGCAAAAATGCAGTAAGGTTGGGAGGTAGGACAATAAATAGACTATAGAGTAGAAATAAATTACAGAATTATCATCATTAACACAGGAATGAAGGATGTGCAAATTATGATGTGCAAATAGAGATACTGGAGTGCAAGATTAGTGAAAAATAAACGAAAATAAATATGGGGATGAGGTAGTAGAGTGGGCTATTTACAGAAGGGCTATATACAGGTGCAGTGATCGATAAGCAGCTTTGACAGCTGATGCTTAAAGTTATTGAGGGAGATAGGAACCTCCAGCTTCAATGATTTTTGCAATTCGTTCCAGTCATTGGCAGCAGCGAACTGGAAGGAATGGCGGCCAAAGGAGGTGTTGGCTTTGGGGGTGACCAGTGAGATATACCTGCTGGAGCGCATGCTACGGGTGGGTGTTGCTATGGTGACCAGTGAGCTGAGATAGGGCGGGGATTTACCTAATAAAGACTTATAGATGACCTGGAGCCAGTGGGTTTGGCGACGAATATATAGTGAAGGCCAGCCAACGAGAGCATACAGGTCGCAGTGGTGGGTAGTGTAAGGGGCTTTGGTGACAAAACGGATGGCACTATGATAGACTACATCCAATTTGCTAAGTGTGTAATGTCACATGTCTGACTGACTGATGCCTGTCTGCCCTTCAGGCTTCATCTGGGCTGAGATAAAGGAGATGTGGGATGGAGGTTTCACTGAGTACGTCCATGACTGGTGGAACCTGATGGACTTTGCCATGAACTCTCTCTACTTGGCCACTATCTCACTCAAAATAGTTGCTTACTTCAAGGTAAGTCACACGTGTATTTTTTCAAGATGAGTTGGTCTGTCTAATTGGTCTGTTGAATTTTATATTCCTTTTGATGGCATGGAAGGCCCTTCTTGCCTTGTCTCTCAGATCTTTCACAGCTTTGTGGAAGTTACCTGTGGTGCTGATGTTTAGGCTGAGGCATGTATAGGTTTTTGTGTGCTCTAGAGCAACAGTGTCTAGATGGAATTTGTATTTGTGGTCCTGGCAACTGGACCTTTTTTGGAACACCATTATTTTTTCTTGCTTGGTGACTGAAGCACCAGATCGTCAGCAAACATTAGACAT
Source organism: Thymallus thymallus (assembly GCA_023634145.1). Lineage (NCBI taxonomy): Eukaryota > Metazoa > Chordata > Actinopteri > Salmoniformes > Salmonidae > Thymallus > Thymallus thymallus. Next base: position 6,547,011 of record CM042404.1, on the reverse strand, counting down.
TTGACTTCAGATTCTAGTAGTGAGACCCAGGGTGCTGCAGACTGTTCTAGTGCCCTCGCCAATTCGTTGATATATATGTTGACGAGAGTAGGGCTTAAACCGCATCCCTGTCTCTCCCCACAGCCATGTGGAAAGAAATGTTTGTCTTTTGCCTTTGTTCTTCTCATGCTTTGTTGATTTCAAAAAAGCATTTGACTCAATTTGGCAAATTTGTTTGTTTGTCAATTAGGGTGGGCAGGGTGCATACGTGGTCTGTCGTACGGTAATTTGGTAAAAAGCCAATTTGACATTTGCTCAGCACATTGTTTTCACAACGATGTTTTCTCTCACTCTCTCATCTCCACAACAGTACAAAACCTCTCTCTCTCGTCTCCACAACAGTACAAAACCTCTCTCTCGTCTCCACAACAGTACAAAAGCTCTCTCTCTCGTCTCCACAACAGCTCTCTCCCTCTCTCTCGCTCTCCCTCTCTCTCCACAACAGTACAACAGCTCTTTCTCTCTTATTTCCACAACAGTACAACAGCTCTCTCATCTCCATAACAGTACAACAGCTCTCTCTCTCTCTCTCTCTCTCTCTCTCTCTCTCTCTCTCTCTCTCTCTCTCTCTCTCTCTCTCTCATCTCCACAACTGTACAACAGCTCTCTCTCTTGTTTCCACAACAGTACAACAGTTCTCGGCCGCGGGAAGAGTGGGAGATGTGGCACCCAACGCTGATAGCCGAGGCCCTGTTTGCTATCGCCAACATCTTCAGCTCCCTGCGCCTCATCTCCCTGTTCACAGCCAACTCCCACCTGGGGCCTCTGCAGATCTCACTGGGACGCATGCTGCTGGACATCCTCAAGTTCCTCTTCATTTACTGCCTGGTGTTGTTGGCCTTTGCCAACGGACTCAACCAGCTGTATTTCTACTATGAGACCAAGGCCTCGGATGAACCCAACAACTGCAAGGGCATCCGCTGTGAGAAGCAGAACAACGCCTTCTCTACGTGAGTCATCTCATCTGAGATCCCTTGTCCTGGGGATATGAGAATGGAGAACAACAAATACTCTATAATGACAAAAGGAGGGTTTTGGATTGACAGACAGAACAGTGTATGGAGAGATGGGTAGGACGAGTACATTGTGAGACAAGGAAAGGAGGGAAGAGGTAGAGGGCAGGGAGGGAGGTTAAAGGAAGGAAGGAAGGAAGGAAGGAATGTAAAGGAAGCAAGGAGGGTCAATTAAGGAAGGAGGGTAAATTAAGGAAGGAGGATAAAGGAGGGAGGGTAAAGGAAGGAAGGAGGGTGAGGGAGGGAGGGTGAAGGAAGGAAGGAGGGTAAAGGAAGGAAGGAAGGTAAATTAAGGAAGGAGGGTAAATTAAGGAAGGAGGGTAAATTAAGGAAGGAGGGTAAAGGAGGGAGGGTAAAGGAAGGGAGGAAGGTAAATGAGGGAAGGTAAAGGAGGGAGGGTAAAGGAAGGGAGGAAGGTAAACCAGGGAAGGGGAACGAAGAATGGTTAAGGAAGGAGGGTAAAGGAAGTAAGGAGGGTAAAGGAAGGAAGAAGGGTAAAGGAAGGAAGGAAGGAGGGTAAACAAGGGAAGGGGAACGAAGAAGGGTTAAGGAAGGAGGGTAAAGGAAGTAAGGAGGGTAAATTAAGGAAGGAGGGTAAAGGAAGGAAGGAGGGTAAAGGAAGGAAGGAGGGTAAAGGAGGGAGGGTAAATTAAGGAAGGAGGGTAAAGGAGGGAGGGTAAAGGAAGGAAGGTGAAGGAAGGAGGTTAAAGGAAAGAAGGAGGGTAAATTAAGGAAGGAGGGTAAAGGAGGGAAGGAAGGAGGGTAAAGGAAGGAGGGTAAATTAAGGAAGGAGGGTAAATTAAGGAAGGAGGGTAAAGGAGGGAGGGTAAAGGAAGGAAGGTGAAGGAAGGAGGTTAAAGGAAAGACGGAGGGTAAATTAAGGAAGGAGGGTAAAGGAGGGAGGGGGAAGGAAGAAGGGTAAAGTAAGGAGGTTAAGGGAAGGAAGGTGAAGGAAGGAGGTTAAAGGAAAGAAGGAGGGTAAATTAAGGAAGGAGGGTAAATTAAGGAAGGAGGGTAAAGGAAGGAAGGAGGGTAAAGGAAGGAAGGAGGGTAAAGGAAGGAAGGTGAAGGAAGGAGGGAAAAGGAAGGAAGGAGGGAAAAGGAAGGAAGGAGGGAAAGGAAGAAAGGAGGGAGGGGGAAGGAAGGAGGGTAAATTGAAGAGATGTGAATAGACAGAATTGTTTGGGAAAAGGGTGGCAGGTTTGGAACAGGGTCTTATACTCCAATGCCTATTACAATAAAAATGCCCTTTTTCATTTGTCCTGAGGTTTCACAGAGAAAACTACAGTATACACATAATAAAATATACTGCAGTGTACCAAATCTCATCTGCTTCCTCCAGCCCCTGAGTCATTCTGGAGACTGAGCAGTTTGCATCTCTCGCTTCCATCTGCTTTTGGAGGTTTTAGTGGCTCATTGAGTTACTGCAAAATATTGGTTTATGATTCAAAAGCTTCTGCTGTCTGGCTTTCTAATCCTTGCTCTTGGTTGCCAACGCTGAATTTGCAGCATACGGGACTATGGTAATCGTTTCTGGCTCATCAAAGTCCAAATGAAGGGTACTGTCACGTATACTCCCTCTCCGGCCTCTAGGTCACCAGACTGCTCTTTATTACGCACACCTGTCTCCATCGTTACGCGCACCAGCGCTTCATCAGACTCATCTGGACTCTCTCACCTCCCTGATTACCTTCCCTATATTTGTCACTCCCCTTGGTTCTTTCCTCAGGTGTTACGGACTCTGTTCCATGTCAGTGTTCCTTGTTTTATGTTCTGTTTATTTACTGTACTTGCTTTCCGACTCTCAGCGCATTTGTTGCAGGTATTGTAGAAAAACACAAAAACTGAAAGAAAGTCTCCCTCTATCTCTTGTTCTTTCCCAGGCTGTTTGAGACGCTGCAGTCCCTTTTCTGGTCGATATTTGGCCTGCTCAACCTGTACGTGACCAACGTGAAGGCACGCCATGAGTTCACAGAGTTTGTGGGTGCCACCATGTTCGGTACCTACAACGTTATCTCCCTGGTGGTGCTGCTCAACATGCTTATCGCCATGATGAATAACTCCTATCAGCTCATCGCTGTGAGTCTCACACACACACACACACACACACACACACACACACACACACACACACACACACACACACACTTAGCTGTCTGCTTGCTCCATTATTATGGTAACTCACATCCCACTGGGCACATGCTGGTTGAATCAACGTCGTTTGCACGTCATTTCAATTAAATTACGTTGAACCAATGTGGAACAGACGTGTGCACCCAGTGGGATGGCCCAGTTCTTGCCGGTGCTTATTGGTATGCAAAAAAACAAATGATGATCACATCTTCTGCTGCGTGCTGAGCATGCATTTTTTTTGGTGCTGCATCACACAGACATTATTATCCCAGATTTTTCCTCCATGTAACCTTACTGCCAGAGCTTATGTAAGCCGGTGATAGAGGGCCTTCCGCCCATGTATCACTCTCTCTGGGAGCTGTGGGAAAGTACACAACAAACACACACACAAGCAAACATATCCTTTGATCAACCTACCAAACCCCCACCACTCCCCTCAGACAACAGCTCGTTGCCTAAGGCATATCTATGGAAGTGGAGACAGGATGTAACTACAGGATGAGGAAACAAGTTATTTCAAGCAGATTAAATATTATTTTAGCCCTGCTATTTAAGTGGGTTTTCATCAATCTCAGTGATAATGATGGCGATTTGAATAGGATGTAAGAGTTTAAATTCTGCTAGTGAATACTCCACTTTTAATATCTAAATGCCCTTGCACAGGACCATGCGGACATTGAATGGAAGTTTGCCCGCACCAAGCTGTGGATGAGTTATTTTGATGAGGGAGGAACTCTCCCTCCGCCCTTCAACATCATCCCAAGCCCCAAGTCAGTGTGGTACCTGTGTGTGTGGACGCACAACCGCCTGTGTGGAGGGGACCAGCCCAGCCCTGACAGCCCGAGGAAACACGAGAACTTAAAGGAGTTCACGGTACAACATTTACAAACCTGTACAGTCAATATAGTATACAGTCTGCACACGTTCACCAGGCAGTTTTCCTTTGGCTGTGTCATATCAGAGAAGGACAGGATGTTCACTCTCTTTCGTGTGATTGGTTAAGCACCATCATTGTCCTGTTTCATGCTCACTCTCTTTCGTGTGATTGGTTTAGCACCATCATTGTCCTGTTTCACGCTCACTCTCTTTCATGTGATTGGTTTAGCACCATCATTGTCCTGTTCTTGTAAACAGTATCCTTGCTTGTAAATGTTATGGAGAGCTTTACAATAGTGTTGGGCCTATCAGTGTTTGGCCCAGCTGGGATGCTACTGAGGAGGGGCTGTAGTGAGCAGGCACATGTTGCCAAGCAACCCTGCCTCATGCTCCCAATTCCCTGGACATTTCCCATTCAGCTGAACTTCTCTCCTCTACCGTTAGAAATCGCCTGTTCTACCGTTCTACTCCACACTCCTGTTAACACACAGGCACCCACGTTGCCTTCACCCACTCAACAAACACCATAGACACATGTTTTTGGATATGACATTGTATAATAACGCATATGCACCCTTTTTAGATCAGTAGTGTGGTTTGTAGAGGAGAAAATATAGTGGAACCGAAGCCAGAAATGATCATTGTATGGGTGCATCTAATTGGACAGATTAGAATAAGCCATGAAATACATAAAAACTGTGGCGGTCATTTAATTAATTGACTGCCAATTGCTACTGTCTTTTTCATTGCTCTACAATAAATAGGTTGTGCCATTTTAGCCCGCTCCATATTAATGCAAACCTTTTGTACTGCTGATTATGAAGTCAATGCATATACTGTATATCTTTGTATATAAATTCCTTAGGTCTTTAACCACTGTTCAGAACATGTGTATTTACGTCACTCTCACTGTAACATGCAGCAGCATAGAAACCATTAGTGATACTAATATAACCTGTACCGGTACCCCCTGTATATAGAAACTATTAGTGATACTAATATAACCTGTACCGGTACCCCCTGTATATAGAAACTATTAGTGATACTAATATAACCTGTACCGGTACCCCCTGCATATAGAAACTATTAGTGATACTAATATAACCTGTTCCGGTACCCCCTGCATATAGAAACTATTAGTGATACTAATATAACCTGTACCGGTACCCCCTGCATATAGAAACTATTAGTGATACTAATATAACCTGTACCGGTACCCCCTGCATATAGAAACTATTAGTGATACTAATATAACCTGTTCCGGTACCCCCTGCATATAGAAACTATTAGTGATACTAATATAACCTGTACCGGTACCCCCTGTATATAGAAACTATTAGTGATACTAATATAACCTGTACCGGTACCCCCTGTATATAGAAACTATTAGTGATACTAATATAACCTGTACCGGTACCCCCTGCATATAGAAACTATTAGTGATACTAATATAACCTGTACCGGTACCCCCTGTATATAGAAACTATTAGTGATACTAATATAACCTGTACCGGTACCCCCTGTATATAGAAACTATTAGTGATACTAATATAACCTGTACCGGTACCCCCTGTATATAGAAACTATTAGTGATACTAATATAACCTGTACCGGTACCCCCTGTATATAGAAACTATTAGTGATACTAATATAACCTGTACCGGTACCCCCTGTATATAGAAACTATTAGTGATACTAATATAACCTGTACCGGTACCCCCTGTATATAGAAACTATTAGTGATACTAATATAACCTGTACCGGTACCCCCTGTATATAGAAACTATTAGTGATACTAATATAACCTGTACCGGTACCCCCTGTATATAGAAACTATTAGTGATACTAATATAACCTGTACCGGTACCCCCTGTATATAGAAACCATTAGTGATACTAATATAACCTGTACCGGTACCCCCTGTATATAGAAACTATTAGTGATACTAATATAACCTGTACCGGTACCCCCTGCATATAGAAACTATTAGTGATACTAATATAACCTGTACCGGTACCCCCTGTATATAGAAACTATTAGTGATACTAATATAACCTGTACCGGTACCCCCTGTATATAGAAACTATTAGTGATACTAATATAACCTGTACCGGTACCCCCTGCATATAGAAACTATTAGTGATACTAATATAACCTGTACCGGTACCCCCTGTATATAGAAACTATTAGTGATACTAATATAACCTGTACCGGTACCCCCTGTATATAGAAACCATTAGTGATACTAATATAACCTGTACCGGTACCCCCTGTATATAGAAACTATTAGTGATACTAATATAACCTGTACCGGTACCCCCTGTATATAGAAACTATTAGTGATACTAATATAACCTGTACCGGTACCCCCTGTATATAGAAACTATTAGTGATACTAATATAACCTGTACCGGTACCCCCTGTATATAGAAACTATTAGTGATACTAATATAACCTGTACCGGTACCCCCTGCATATAGAAACTATTAGTGATACTAATATAACCTGTACCGGTACCCCCTGTATATAGAAACTATTAGTGATACTAATATAACCTGTACCGGTACCCCCTGTATATAGAAACTATTAGTGATACTAATATAACCTGTACCGGTACCCCCTGCATATAGAAACTATTAGTGATACTAATATAACCTGTACCGGTACCCCCTGCATATAGAAACTATTAGTGATACTAATATAACCTGTACCGGTACCCCCTGTATATAGAAACTATTAGTGATACTAATATAACCTGTACCGGTACCCCCTGTATATAGAAACTATTAGTGATACTAATATAACCTGTACCGGTACCCCCTGTATATAGAAACTATTAGTGATACTAATATAACCTGTACCGGTACCCCCTGTATATAGAAACTATTAGTGATACTAATATAACCTGTACCGGTACCCCCTGTATATAGAAACTATTAGTGATACTAATATAACCTGTACCGGTACCCCCTGCATATAGAAACTATTAGTGATACTAATATAACCTGTACCGGTACCCCCTGTATATAGAAACTATTAGTGATACTAATATAACCTGTACCGGTACCCCCTGCATATAGAAACTATTAGTGATACTAATATAACCTGTACCGGTACCCCCTGTATATAGAAACTATTAGTGATACTAATATAACCTGTACCGGTACCCCCTGTATATAGAAACTATTAGTGATACTAATATAACCTGTACCGGTACCCCCTGTATATAGAAACTATTAGTGATACTAATATAACCTGTACCGGTACCCCATGTACAGTATATAGCCTTGTTATTGTTATTTTATTGTGTTACTTTTTATTATTTTTTTTACTTTAGTTTATTTGGTAATTATTTTCTTAACTCTTTCTTGAACTGCATTGTTGGTTAAGGGCTTGTAAGTAAGCATTTCATGGTAAGGTCTACACCGGCGCAAGTTTGATTTGATTTGATATCCGGGCTGTTGATAGAAATTCTAAACATGAACAAAAGTAATTTGATTCTTCTGCTTTTGATGTGGTTCTAGGAGCGTCATGCTGACAACCTGATTCAGAACAAGCACTATCAGGTAACCGGCTGCTATCATAACATCCATGGACATGGGTGTCTGCACTTCTCTCACACACACTAACACCTCTTATTGTTGAGCCGGAACCCTGACATTTGTTTACTGTGCAAAACATTTGTGCTGCACACGATTATTAGAATCTACTACACTGTTGACCGTGTAGCAGAGTGGGAGACAGAATATATTACTAATCTGTTGACCTTGTAGCAGAGGGGGGGGACAGGTGTCCTTGAGTTACTGGATGTATCATCGTCATGGTGCTGGTGAGCTTGGCAGCAGGTTAGATTTTTTATCCCAGACATACAGTATGTTCATTTGCTTATCAGTCCACCCTCGCCACAGTAATTGCAATTAGCCCAACCTTTGGCGGCCCTCCTCTCCTCCCCTTCCCCCAGCCAAGGACTTGTGCTGCTGGGGCTCCCCTGTGGCTTCTAATACCAAGCAGACTAAGCTTTGACTGGAGCCTGCACTGTCTAATGAACATACTTTATCAAGGAATACAGCTGCCGCTTCAAATAAATGAGATTGCTGAATAAGGCAGATTGTTAGATTAAAAAAACAAGCACCTATACAAATATCCTCCTCCACAATAAATTGAACAGAGTTGTTGTTTACTCACAAAATAATCTATCTGTAAAATAAACAAATTTAAAAGAAACAAATTTTCAAGCTAATACATCTGTTAAGAATGTATCTACACAGTTTTTCCTTGTTTAACCCAAATTGCAAAAGTACACATGTAAGGAAGGAAGAGACACATTACCCACGTCTCAGATCATATCCTCCCTAGGGAGGTACAGGTCTAGAAAAATAGCTTACAAGGTAAAAGGTGCTAGTTTGTTAAATGTGCCCATAACTCCAGCAGTCATTACATACTGTAGTAGTAGTAGTAGGGTAATGTGACTGTTTCTCTGCTGTGTGTCTCTATGTGCAGGAGGTGATCAGGAACCTGGTGAAGAGGTATGTAGCAGCCATGATCCGCAGTGCTAAGACAGACGAGGGACTGACTGAGGAGAATTTTAAGGTAGGTTTCTCAGTCTCATTTAGACATTCATCCCCAAAATGTACCTCTATACAATAGTCATAGAACAATATCTAGCTGTCCATCTTAATATGCCTCTATACAATAGTCATAGAACAATATCTAGCTGTCCATCTTAATGTGCCTCTATACAATAGTCATAGAGCAATATCTAGCTGTCCATCTTAATGTGCCTCTAAACAATAGTCATAGAACAATATCTAGCTGTCCATCTTAATGTGCCTCTATACAATAGTCATAGAGCAATATCTAGCTGTCCATCTTAATGTGCCTCTATACAATAGTCATAGAACAATATCTAGCTGTCCATCTTAATGTGCCTCTATACAATAGTCATAGAGCAATATCTAGCTGTCCATCTTAATGTGCCTCTATACAATAGTCATAGAAAAATATCTAGCTGTCCATCTTAATGTGCCTCTATACAATAGTCATAGAGCAATATTGTTGACCTCTCCATCCTCTGTCCCCCTCTTAACTGATCTGAAGGAACTGAAGCAGGACATCTCCAGTTTCCGCTATGAGGTGTTGGATCTGCTGGGGAACAGGAAGCCCCCGCGGAGAACTTATTCATCCAGCAGTGAGGCTACTAAGCAGGATGAGGCCAACAAGGAGGGGGAGGGAGGGGCCGGACAGGGTCAGTCCAGGGACCAAGGGGCCAAGGGGGTGTCCTTCAGCATGTCAACCGCTGAGAGGAAGAGCAAGGACTCTGGGTTCAGTGTCTCCGCCCTTTTTAAGTCCATGTCAGGGGCGGAGGGGCCAGTGGACAACAAACCAAAGTGCAATGGGCTGGGGTTCTCCTCCCCCTCCTCTGCTGCGTTCAGCCGCGGTGGTGGCCGGCTGCAGCGCTTCTCCAAGTCCAAGAGAGACTCCATCAGGCGGCTGGGCCTGCTCTTCTCCCGCATGAACGGACACGCCCTAGAGCCCAGGGCTCTTTCTCCCAGCATGCACCAGCCCACCTACAGCATCTCAGATGGCCTGCTCCGTCAGCCCACAACCTGGCCGGAGGTCCATATCCCCCCCAATCCCCAGGTTACACGCAGCCAGTTCCACCTGGACCGGCTGGGGGTGAACCTGGAAGAGTCACCCCAGGCCCAAGCCCCTACCGAGGCCCCACCCCAGGGTTCAACCCAGCAGGCTAACGGGAGTGACAGCCTGCTCCTACGGCCCTTGGGCCACTCCCTGCCGCCCTCGGGCCTCTCCCTGCCCCCCCTGCACTGTGCTTCCCGCATCAGGGCCTCCAGCTCCCAGGTTGTCCTCCTGGGCTCTAGTGAGGACATGTTTGAGGGCTGGATAGGACCATGTGATGAGGTGGACTCTTCTGAGTGGGGGGCTGAGCAGGAGGACTCCATCACCACACAGCTTTAGAGACAAACACCACGCCCGGAATAATGCAGGACGGCAAACTACAGCTACGAGGACAGCATGTTCAGGTCACTCTGCTGAGAGGACAGAGAAAAAGTGTCTGACTCAAGTATTCAAAACCCAGGACTCATTTTCTCAAAGATTTCATAGCAAAGTAGGAAGATTCTAAACATATAATGAAAAAAATAAACAAGCTTTATCTATTGCAATGTAACTACATGTTTGCATACTGCCACCTACCTGTGATGCTTAGATCTTCGTTTGCGGTCTGTAAGTTCACCATCCTCTCTCAACACTTGTTCCTGCCCAGTTAATAATATTTGACTCATCAAGATATCACTGCGATAAGAGGGTCATATACACAGGTAAGCTATTACCATTGTCCAAACTTCTATCTTACAAATATGTTTAAATCTCTAGTTTTTCTATGGTCTTTTACCAGTCTTTTGACAGCTGGTGTCCCATATACAAAAGCCCTCTATATAGTAGTGTGTTCTGTTTGGTACACCATATAACCTAAACATGATTGGTTAATATAATGGTGGAACAGGTCATGTGACATTTGTTTATTTCAGGTTTGCAGGTTGATTCTTTTCAAGTTGTTTTTGGACAATTAACTGAAAATACCATTCTCAGTTTTTCTATGAAAGTTGTATTTTTCTATATTTTCTTAAATAAGGCACTACCCGTTTTCCTGAGACAGGAAGTGCATGATATTAGTAGAGGTAGATTTATTTATCACTAGTTTTAATGTGGTTACTTTTAGTCTCCTTTGCTTTGGACAAAATGGCTATGAATTATAATACTCACGATCAATTTGGCAGAGGAGCCCTACGCAAACAATGTTACATAGTTGTCGCAAACAAGCTTGTATACAAATACACATTTTTTAATTTGATAATTATATTAAGCATTATCTATTAAAATTTGTGGTCAAATTGAACTGGACTGAACTCTCCAACATATAGAAATAGCTATACTCTGGGCTGTTAGTGACAGCTCAATGCATTCGCTAGTTGCAGTATTCAGGACTCACCTTAGATAATGTGCCTTCCCATCAATTCAAAAGGAACTGTTTAGTAATTGCAACTGATCTTGTTTTCACTCATTAGTCTTTGACCAATCAGATCAGCTATTTTGCCAATAATTGGGCAAAAGATCATAACTTGGCTGCAGGTGTAAACGCAGCCTAGCTCAGTGAATTAAACTGTACCAGAGAGCTAATCTATCTTACCTGATTTTAATAAGAAGCTAATTGATAAACTGAATCAGGTTAGTTCAGGGATTCTTGAAAGTCGGGGCAAACCTTGTCCGGCAAGGAAACTTTATTTTGTTTAATTGAGATAAATACATTTAGGTGAATTTTATGAGGGAAAATATTTGTTTTTGTAATTTTCTAAATATTTTCAATATTATGAATTTCCCTGTCGGCTCTGTGCCAGGAAATACCCTTGTCCTGAGCAAAGGATCATGTCTAACTCCCCAAAGAAGTGTTTACATGTACTTTTTTTTTTAAACAGGCAAATGTATAAACTGAAAAGAGATATCATGTAGTTGATTGCAATAGCCCTCTGACTTTAAGGAATATTTCTCTCAAAACTGTGACTCCTAATAAATGTGTCCGGAGTTATGGCCTACTCCATCCGATTTGAGTAAAACCCTAAATGAATCAGCAAGAGCAGCGTCAGCTATACCATGAGAACCAATTCTTCATATCCTGGTTACAGGTATTGTAACAAGAAAATGCATGGTCTTCGAAGGTCCTCTACTTTTGATAGATTTAAACCAACAATATTGAAAATCGCCATGGTCACAACCGAAACAACCTGGTTCGAATCCAGACTATCCCAACTGGCCGTGATTGGGAGTCACATAGGGCGGTGCACAATTGGTCTGAGTTTGGCCAGTGTTGGCTGTCATTGTAAATCGGAATGTTCATGTTCTTGTCAACAGAATAGCTAGCAAGCAACAACAACAATATATGCCAAATAAGTCTAAACCACTTGAGGGCAAATAAAATCAAATTTGACCATTCAGACAAGTCGCATTGCCAGGAATCAGATTTGTATGAATTCAAACCACCTACGAAGGTTGGCTGTTCAGACTGCAGAAAAAAAATATTTGAGCCAATGTAAACAAGGCTTTAGAATATGAGTTATGGGTCAAATACTTACGTTTTAGAGTCAAAGCAACTTAGGAAAACTAAATTGCTACTATGTATACCACTTAAATAAAGTAGAAAAATATGCAATTTGTCAACTCCGTAAAACAACTCTGTCAGTGCTTAAAGATCTAATAGAATGGTTGTTTTTATTGGGGATTTTCAAAATTACTAATTTTCTATATTTTACAAAATGTTTGTATTGAACTTTTCTTTTTGGAGGCAAAAAGGACATACAGACAACTTGACAACTGTGGGAAGCATTGGAGTCAACATGGGCCAACATCTCTGTGGAACGCTTGACACCTTGTAGAGTCCATGCCTCGACACTGTGTATATTCCAAATGTTAACATTAAGAAAAATGTGAGAAAGGTTGATTGTCCAGTCTTTCAAGAATCCCTGAGTTTACAGTTGGAACGCAAACCTACAGGAGGGTAGCTCTCCAGGAACAGGGCTGAGAGCCCTGCTCTAAAGGGACAGTTCAAATTAAAAACTGTTACGACTTCTGGGAAACATTAACTTTTTTATTAATTAAACATGAACAAAAATGTATTATCATAAACATTCTGTAAACACTGGAACCGAGGCAGTGTACAAAATGGAACCCTATTCCCTACAGTGCGCACTTTTTACCAGGGGAACCCTTTTCCCTACATCAGTGTTTCCCAACCAGGGTTACTAGGACCCCGAGACCATAGTCCTACAGGTAAAATGCACATGAGGGGGGTACTTCAGGGGTAATCCAGGCAGAGAAAAATTCAGTTGGTGGTACAGTAATCAAACAAGGATGGGAACCAGTGCACTACTCCTGACCCTGGTCAAAAGTAGTGCACCATGTAGGGAATAGGGTGCCATTTCAGATAGCCACTGACTAGCAAACTTCAATACATGCTAACTTCAACAGAAGAACAATGGAACAACCGTTAAACATGAAAAAGGGTGACATATGGGTAGTTAGCTCCGTCCTTGGTTACATGCTGGGAGGAATAAAGTGCCCCGGGTGTGTGGGTGCAGTGATATATTGGACTGGGTGATTGGAGGAGGGGCAGTAGGATGCATGCACACGTGGTTGGGCAGGGCCTGAGTTCCAGGGTGTGAGGTAGTGATAGGTGGCAGAGAGCATCGGCACAAAAGGCTCGTAGGTGTGGAGGGGGGGTTGGCTGCACTGGTCCTGAACCAAGGGGTAGAGCACCGTGCCTGGGTCTCCTGCGGAGGGAGGGTCCATGGCCAGGGGGGTGCCTGGTAGGAAGGAAAAGGTGGCGGGTGAGGACCAAGGTAAAGTTAAGAAAAAAAAAAAAAAAAAAGAAGGTATGTCACGTTTAACATTTGAGATCTTAAGATTGTGACAAACACTTATGACACGGAAGTCACAGATCTTGCTCAATGCAGATGTGCCATTTCATAATGAGGAGGTCTGAGGCAGAGGGGTGACGCTGACCATTGGCAGGAACATCTCCCTGGCCATCAGGCCCTGCTCTCCCAGGCTCTGTGTAGGACTGGGGGACTGTGTGATCAGAGGGAGGGGAGGCTCCGGAGTAGGACTGGAACTGTTGCTCGGCACTGGGCTGCTGATACACCTGCTGCATTGGCACCATGGAATGCCAATAGCTCTGCTGGTACCACTGTATCAACAAAGCAGATTGTTTTCATTCAAAGACATATCTAGTGTCACATGCCAAGTAACTGTTTACCCATACATACTATAATCACTTACTTGGACTCCTAAATTAAAGTAATATTGGAGGACCTTGCCATCTATAGAAAGATAAATACATGATTTAACATCACATCTTCAAATTCAACCATTAGAAGTTTACAACTTGAGAACAAACAAGCCATGGGGAAGAGTGTCTCTGACCTCTTGGAAGGTCGTTGCCGTTGGGGTCATAGGAGTAACGTGGAGGGGGTGTGGTGTTGACCGCTTCCCCCAGCTCATTCACAAACCAGGGAGATGAAGGAGGAACCTGAATGGATGAAACTACAAACAAGAGAAAATAAGCATCAGGTAGTCATTAAGTCCTCAGGTCTGACCATCACCTTCACAGAGTGGGTACCTTGTCTGCCCATTGCGTGTGGTGGCATGGGAGCACCCTGAGTATAGATTGAGGGTGGAGCAATTGGTGCTGGAGGGGTCTGAGAGCTGCTAGAGGAAGAGGAGTTGGAGGTGAAGATAGCTGCTGGGGCTATGGTTACAGCCTGTGAGGAGGGGATGACTGCTGACTTCACCACCACCTGAGGAAACAAAACATCTAAATTAAAACGCAACCATCCGACTACAAGCCGTACACGTTCACTATTATCCAAAGACGACAAACATTCTACGGTTAGAGTACGACCTAAACAAAACATGTTTTTTTCCGACACAATGTGACAATTGAAGATTTGTGTAAAGCGGATTGTGAAGCATCCAGTACCTGCTGGGACTGCGAGTAGCTGTAGCTAGCTATGCCCTCTTGTGGTGAGCCGGCACGAGATCCTCCCTCAATGGTCTGGAAAGGCAGGCCAAAATGGAGACAGGAATGCAATCAATTATACAATAAATCTAATCATCCCACAAAAATTAACTTTTATTAATCTTAGTTTCAACAACAAAAAACAAGTGAAAGGCAATTATATTTGAGAGCATATTGAATACAGGTGTACCAGGTTGGCAATGGACTCTCCCGCAGCATACACAGATTGGCTCTGGAACCCTGAGTCTGCAAGATGAAGAGATTTAAAAAAAGATAATTGTGCACTTTTATTAGGGCTGGGCGGGATACCGTATTTTCTGATATACCAGTATTGATGCAGGGACCGGTTGGGTTTCTCCTTTACCTTCTATACCGGTATTTGAATGTTTGGTTTGTTAAATGTGAAACGCCATGTGTAAGGTCCATTTTTATAGTTTACTTCGCTACTTGAGTCATCTCTCTCCGCTCTTTCTCTCCATGCCGCTTCCCACACAGACCTAGCCACGCCCCCTGTCACTCAAGGAGTGCATTTGTTGTTCCTCGACCACAAGACATTTGTGTTCAGTCTGCATGGACAATGCAACAACGTTCATGACAACAATGCTGTTTTCACTTTGCTTCTTAATATAAATCCACTAGTGTTCTATAAATGACACTATTCATTTGTGTTTCTTACATCTGCAAACAGCTAGTTTGTATTTTCTTAGCAAGTTGGGCCTAAATCTTGTGACACGCGTTAGCCGCTAATGCTAATAGCATAATAAATGTACAGAGTAAGCGCAAAAATATTTAGCTATACAGCCTGATAATACCAGTGATCGTGTAGAACTAAATTAGCATGCAACAGTATCTTCTAAATCAAAGAGGAATACGCAAAGCAAGAATATGTTAGCTACATGAAGTAGCTAAGAAAAAAAACATTAAATGTAGCCAAAGATTATAGGGTCCCCTAGGAAACACTTATTTAAATGTTATTTAACTAGGTCAGTTACGAACAAATTCTTATTTACAATGACGGCCATAGAAGTACGGCACCCCTGGAGCAAATTAGGGTTAGGTGCCTTTCTCAAGGACGGCTTGGGGATTCGATCCAGCAACCTTTCGGTTACTGGCCCAACGCTCTAACCGCTAGGGTACCTGCCACCCAACTTTAGCTCCTACCTTGTCACAATAACTCCTCCCTGGCATTATCATTCGTTGTCATGTCAAACAACACTGTATTCAAAGTGCCCACTATTATACTCTAACTATAGAATAGTCATTCTGTTTCCATGATTCCAACAGTTCGCTCAAGTGTTTCGCTCTAAATCGCAAGTCAAATCGCAATTGCAACATTTGCTTAAAAAAATAAATAAAGGTTTTGCCCGTATCGTGCAGCCCTACGTGGCAGTGTGGAAATTATCTAACTTGAGAGCAGGAAATGCAGAAAATGATAAAAGTGCTGAAATGTGTTTTGGTTGATGTTGAATTGAACAGTACAAAACAATCAGAATGGAGAAAGACCCATTGAAATCACTTAGTGTATGTGTTGCCACCCTAGGGTCACGCACTACTCGTAAAACAAATGTAAAACTTGTATTCTTCAAAAACATAAAATACTGTCAAATACCATCATACCGTCCAATATATTTTGAAATACCGTGGTATAATATTTTGGCCATATCGCCCAGCCCTAACTTTTATCCATATTGTACAAGGGGTCTCCAAATTGTGAGCCTTTTCTGCTGCCAAATGACAGATTACGTTGGGAAATGGAATTACAATTTGTCTTTACCTAACGTAAATCAGTTATAAATGCATCTACAGAACAGCATATAATGAAATGGTGGACATGGACTGTCCTACCAGCTCTTCCTAAGGGCTTGCCATGGACTTCATAGAAAACTCCAAAGCAGGTGATGTCAACACACTCACCTTCACCAGTATAGATGTACTCCTCTGAATATTCACCTGAGACGTACATAGCATGGATTTACCATTTACATTCCGACTCAAATCAAACAAATATATTTTGTGATCAAGAGAGAGTCACTGGACAGGCTGGCCTACCCTGGTCGTCACCATTGCTCCTCTCGTCAGCGTCCTCCTCTGATGAAGTCATGGCCTGTTTGCCTGATGTGGGGATGGGGCTCGGCCCCTGCTGCACCCAGTAGGTGGGGAGTGCTGGAACCATGGGGTTTGCTACAGCCTGTCCCTAAAGAGAAGGTTACAAAAGCAGACAGCAGGTTGACTTGAATACTCCAGTTGAATACTTATGCCCCTATCAAAGTCGGTACCCTGAGGACATCTGGACAACTTAGTTACCGACAAGGGAGGGAAGGGAGTGTCATCTCCCCCCTCGATCTCGTAGAAGCTGATTGGTCCTTCCACGTCCTCCTGTCCAGCCTCGGGGACGTAGCTGAACTGGCACTCCTTGTTGATAGCGTGCATCTGGCGCCTGCTTCGGCTTTTATTTAGTTTTTATAAACCACACTCAGTCACGTCAAATCATTTGTGATCAAATTATTATTTTTTAATTGTTTTTTTTAGATAACACAAAACAACGCAACACCGCATAGGACAGCAAACATATACGTTTCCACATACACATTACATATAACATATATATTTACACATACACAAAAAATCACGTCAAATCATGGCTACATTCTCTATGGGCAAGGCCACTAGTAATATCCAAAGTAGCTGTAGCTCAAAAACAAACATTCTGCTGAACATGGCTAAGGAGAGGATTAAAAGGACTATTACCGTGACCTGAATGAGTAGTTGTCGAAGCTGTGGTAGCAGCGTTTTCCTGGGTGAGGGTAGTATGTCATCTCCGGCCCAATGAGGTGATGCCTGTTCAAGAAACGAGCTGAACTTCTGAACAGAACCCAGATTGGCAACAGCATAGATACCAACAGAATATAACCAACAGTAAGGAAAATGGCCTTCAGTAATGGTGCAGTACAGCAGCGGTATGAATGGTGTTTTAGAGTGACTTTACTCAAACCTGCCATTTGACAATTTAAAAGTAGCAAGCGCACGGACCTGGGTGGGCCATATCCTCGCGGGGGCCTGGGTGGAGGATGCGGGCGGTAGTGTTCGTAGGGCAGTATCCCTGGAGGTGGTGGGGGGGCGCGCCCAGGGGGTATGCCACCAGGGCCTGACTGGAAGCGGGGAGGCAAGCCAGGCTGGGGTCGACTGTAAGACACCATCAGCATCTCCTTCCCTCTGGGCTTCTTAAAGAAACGCCGCCGGCCCTGCAACTCTGAATCTGTAACAGACAAAGAGAAGAGGTAACAGAAAGTTGTACAAGTCATCTTTAAAATGGTCCGAGGCCAAAACGATTTTCACTGCTATTAAAACTTGCTAAGACTACCTAACTGGTTTAAAGGCATACAGACCAATTTCTCCAGGATACTGCTCAGGCCTGCTGTATGATGGTCCCTTGCGGCTCGGGGTGATGTTCCAGGCAGGGACAGGGTTCACAGGCTTGAAGTTAGTCAGAGACACAAGATGTCTGAAAGTGGTGGGGTAATAGTGAGGAGGTCTCAAAAACCTAATATTGAAAAGAACACTGCGCCGATGGTAATTCACCGTATCTACCATAATGTATGACTGACAACCACTTGGATGGTAGATTTACATTTTAGTAATCTAACAGACACTCTTATCCAAAGTGATTTCCAGTTAGTGCATTTATCTTAAGATAGCTAGGTTGGACTACCACATGAAAGTCATGGTAAGCACATTTTCCTCAATAAAGTAGCTATCAGCAAAGTCAGAGCTAGTATGGGGAAAATAGTCAAGTGTTAGTTCACAAAAGTGTAGGATTATTTAAAGATACTCTTTGAAGAGGTAGAGTTTCAGATGTTTTCAGAAGATGGGTAAGGACTCTGCTGTCCTAGTTTCAGGGGGAAGCTGGTTCCAGCATTGGGGTGCCAGGACAGAGAAGAGCTAAGACTGGGATGAGTTGGAGCTGGGAGGGCCAAGATACCAGAACGGAGTACTCGGGTTGGGGTGTAGCGTTTAAGCAAAGCCTGAAGGTAGGGAGGGGCAGTTCCTCTTGCTGCTCTGATACAAGAACATGAATGCGCCAAACACTAAAATAAGCACACATTGATGGGTACGGTGTAGACGTGCCTGTGTGTAAGTCAGTTAAATTGGGTTTCTTTTTAAAAAAAGGGACAGGTATCTCACTTTTCTCCAAGCTCTTCGATGAACACTGTCACAGCGCTGGGGTGAGTGCCCACCTCCTGAATGAAGGCATTGTAATACTTCCCTTTGGGGTCAAGGCGAACCTGCATAGAAGACAACCTTAGCTATTTGGAGTATGTAAAAATTTTGGGGGGTGTGCCAAACAATCTTAAAATGATTGGATAAATTACTGTACCTGACACTTGTCTCCCAAGAAGTACTGTCTTCCAGCAAACACCACATAATCAGTCTTCTGCATCTCTGTTTCAGATACATTATATTATATGCCATTCCAGAATGGCCAATTATATAACTGCTCAACATGAAGAGACGCTTGTGTGGTATAAGCATGTCAAGCCTGTGTGAATATTCAGCACGTATAACAGGTCTGCTCTGTGTGAATCTTGTTCTTTATGACTAACGTCTCATGATTCATTTAGCAGTTCCACTTCACCACAATAACCCCAACCCAAGTTTCTCCAACAGAAGGGGGCAACATGGCATACCTCTTCGACTGTCATGCCATACATCAAACTCAACATTTCTGTACATCTCAGAATCCAGTGCTTTGAGCACCTTGTACGGGAGAGAGAGTTTTGCTGGTCCATCTGGAATCTTAGGAAGAGAAAGAGATAAGTTAGTCTACCCAAATAATGTTAGAAACCACAACTCAGAGGTGGTAACAAAGACATTATAGAAAACATTGTCACCTTTGCTTCCTCTGCTCCAAGTCTGGCTTTGTCCTCTGTGCGATTGTGCCCATTGAACTCCCAATCGTCCCTGAAAGTAAACATTGTAGAAAAATTATACTTAAACCTGACAAAATAAATTAAATTCATACAATGACTACATTCCAATATACACAGTGTACTAAAAATTAAGAACATCTGCTCTTTCCACAACAGACTGACCAGGTGAAAGCTTGATGTCACTTGTTAAATCCACTTTAAAAATCAGTGTACAATGCCTTCGGAAAGTATTCAGACCATTGACTTTTTCCCACATTGTTACGTTACAACCTTTTTCTAAAAAATCCTACGCAATCTACACACAACACCCCATAAATGACAAAGCGAACAGGTTTAGACATTTTTGCTAATTTATTAAAGAAAAAACAGAAATACCTTATTTACATAAGTATTCAGACCCTTTGTTATGAGACTCTAAATCGAGCTCAGATGCATCCTGTTTCCATTGATCCTCCTTGAGATGGTTCTACAACTTGGGAGTCCACCTGTGGTAAATTCAATTGATTGGACACGATTTGGAAAGGCACACACACATCCATCCATCCATCCATTCATCCTCCCACAGTTGATAGTGCACGTCAGAGCAAAATCCAAGCCATGAGGTTGAAGAAATTGTCCGTAGAGCTCCGAAAGAGGATTGTGTCGAGGCACATCTGGGGAAGTGTACAAAAAAAATAAATGTCTGCAGCACTGAAGGCCCCCATTCTTAAAATGGAAGAAGTTCAGAACCGCCAAGACTCTTCCTAGAGCTGGCCGCCCAGCAAAACTGAGCAATCGGGGGAGAAGGGCCTTGGTCAGGGAGGTGACCAAGAACCTGATGGTCAGACAGAGCTTCAGAGTTCCTCTATGGAGATGAGAACCTTCCTGAAGGACAAACACTCCAACAATCAGGCCTTTATGGTAGTGGCCAGATAGAAGCCACTCCTCAGTAAAAGGTACTACAGCCCGCTTGGAGTTTTCTAAAAAGGCACTTAAATACTCAGACCATGAGAAACAAGATTCTGTGGTCTGATGAAACCAAGATTCAACTCTTTGGCCTGAATGGCAAGCGTCACGTCTGGAAGAAACCTGGCACCATCCCGTTGAAGAATCATGCTGTGGGGATTATTTTTCCAGCAGCAGGGACAGGAGACTAGTCAGGATAGAGGAAAAGATTAACGGAGAGATCCTTGATGAAAACCTGCTCCAGAGCGCTCAGGACCTCAGACTGCGACCCTAAGCACACAGCCAAGACATCACAGGAGTGGCTTGTCTCTCTGAATGTCCTTGAGCGGCCCAGCCAGAGCCCGGACTTGAACCCGATCGAACATAGCTGTGCCAGAGCTTAAGAGGATCTGCAGAGAAGAATGGGTGAAACTCCCCAAACACAGGTGTGCCAAGCTTGTAGCGTCATACCAAAGAAGACTCGATGCTGTAATCACTGCCAAAAGTGCGTCAACAAGTAAAGGGTCTGAATACTTACCTAAATGTGTTCAGGTTTTGTAAGAAACTTGCAAATAAAATTACTTTGTCATTATGGGGTATTGTGTGTAGATTGACAAAAAAGTTTAATCAACTTTTGAATAAGGCTGTAACGTAACAAAATGTGGAAAAGGTAAAGTGGTCTGAATACTTTCCGAAGGCACTGTAGATGAAAGGGAGTAGACAGGTTAAAGAAGGATTTTTAAGACTTGAGACATGGATTGTGTATGTGTGCCATTCAGAGGGTGCCTTTGAACGGTGTTTGGTAGTAATGTAGGTGCCAGGCGCACCACATTGTGTCAAGAACTGAAACACTGCTGTGTTGTTCCCGCTCAACAGTTTCCCCGCGTATATCAAGAATGTTCCACCACCCAAGGACAACCAGCCACTTCGCACAAATGTGGGAAGCATTGGAGTCAACATGAGCCAGCATCACTGTGGAACGCTTGTCTATGCCCCAACGAATTGAGGCTGTTCTGAGGGCAAAAGGGTGCAACTCAAAATTAGGAAGGTGTTCCTAATGTTTGGTATACTCAGCGTATAGATGCTTTGGTGAATTTATGCATACTGTAGGTGGGTCGTTCCACAACATGAGTTTTGGGTAGTGCAACTTGGGAGGAAAAATGGTTTTAGTAGTCCTCATTTTAACATTGTCATGCAGAGCTCAACTTAATAAAAAAACATGTTTTCTCCATGAAGAGGTTAAATAAAAGACTATAGTAAGTTCCTATTATGGCCAAATAAAGTAACAGGGTTGATGTGTTCATCTTACATTGGGGGAATGGAAGCTGTGCGCAACACGGATGGGCATTTGAATGCAAGCTTCACAAAAAAGTTTACCTTAAAAAAATTGACAATTTCTTAATTTCTCTTTCATGAAAATGAATCACAATACACTGAACAAAAATATAAAACTCAACATGTAAAAAGTCCCATGTTTCATGAGCTGAAATAAAACATGGCAGAAATGTTCCATACACACAAGCGTATTTCTCCCAATCTTTGTGCACAAATATATGTTTACATCCCTGGTAGTGCGCATTTCTCCTTTGCCAAGATAATCCATCCACCTGACAGGTGTGGCATATCAAGAAGTTGATTAAACAGCATGATCATTACACAGGTGCACCTTGTGCTGGGGACAATAGACTTTTCAAGTACACCACACACTGACGTCACGTACAGATGCTCGACTCTTGGCGGCACTAAGAAAGCCACTGCCATCTGCGCCATTCAACAGCCTAGATTTACGTTTTTATTACAAAATAACTTTTGGGTTCTCATACACTTACAATTATATTCTGGATTTGAACAGTCGCTAATATGATATTTGTTTGTGATCTTTGAAAATTAACTATTTTGGATGGAGCAGTTAGCTAGAATTCTAATGCTCATTGAGAGACTGTAGCAAAAGCTAGCCAAAGTGTTATTTTTTTAAGTATAATGCAGTTGATTTGCGATGAAAAACATTAAGTAGGACTTTTTACATGAACCTTAAAATCAGATTATAATCCAAAAGTCGTGTGATATGCACTCATAAGAAATATGTAAACTAAAGCCTTTTTTTTGTTGCTGGTGTTCAATATAAACTCCTGTGTTCTGCCACCAACTTGCGTGTGTCGCCCTCATGCAGCAAACACAGAATGGGGTCTATAAAAGGCCACCAAAACGTGCAGTTTTGTCACAACCCAATGCCACAAGTTGACGGAGCGTGCAATTGGCATGCTGACTGCAAGAATGTATAACAAGCATTTAAAACTCAATATTGGTGCACAAGTTCGACTTAAAATATCAAAGGGACGCAAAAAGGGACTCATTTCGTGGAATGACCCAAGTAACTAGCAAATGTAAAACTTAAGTTCAGTGCTGAGAAAGACTTCACCTCTGAGTCTGACCCCTGTCCTCAGGGGTGTCATAACCTGCGTCGTCACTGCACACCGATAGGCTGTTCCTATAACGACGTCCTCCGCCACGGAACCCTTCCAAGGCTCCTTGCACCTCCGCCTCCTCGACACCAAGGACTTGGGTGTACAGCAGCTCATACAACAGAGCTGGATTCAGTTGAAGAAAAGAAAGTTGTACATTTCCTCTTCACTACACATGAAACTACTGATCATTTGAAATATCAAGTAACAAATCAACGAGCAGCCAATTATAGGACTTAGTGAAGATTTATCCACTGCAGTGGAGGCTGGTGGGAGGAGCTATAGGAGGACGGGCTCATTGTAATGGCTGGAATAGAATTAATGGAAGGAAGTTAAACATGGGGGTTTCCTTATCTTTGACGTGTATGACACTTCCACCCATACCATTCCAGCCATTACAATGACCCCGTCCTCCTATAGCTCCTCCCACCATTTCTCAGAATTCTGATGAGTGAGAAAGTACTGACCCTGGCACAGAGCTGCATCGATGGGGTAGTTCCTGGGGTACACAACGTCATAGTGGCCATTGTTGGAACAACACAGCAAAATCTGCAACACAGTCAGCAGGCACGGTGTGAAGTGTAATGCATTGTCCCTCTTAACCATTCATCAAAAGGGTCAAAATTACACACAAATCAAATTGTCTACAGAATATAGATCGAACTAAGAAAGAGCTGGAAATCTGAAAATGTAGAAATGTTTGACTTTGAAATAGTGGTAACATAAGAGTTCAATTGACGAAATAGACCAGACCCAGCTACGATTGCATTGATATTTTTTTTTTCTTCCAATGGTAAGCAGCCTGAATGAACCCCATCTTTCATCTGTACAACATCTTTGGGTGTAGTCTTCTCAAATGACAAAATTATAGCAGTACCCTCTAGTGGACAAACCAAAGCACACTACAAAAGTATGGGGACACCTGCTCGTGAACATCTCATTCCAAAAGCATGGGCATTAATATAGAGTTGGTCCCCCCCTTTGCTGCGATAACAGCCTCCACTCTTCTGGGAAGGCTTTCCACTAGATGCTGGAACCTTGCTGCAGGGACTTGCTTCCATTCAGCCACAAGAGCATTAGTGAGGTCAGGCACTGATGCTGGGCGACTAGGCCTGGCTCGCAGTCAGCATTCCAATTCATCCCAAAGGTGTTCATTGGGGTTAAAGTCAGGGCTCTGTGCAGGCCAGTTGAGTTCTTCCACAACGATCGACAATCCATTTCTGCAAGGACCTCGCTTTTTGCACGGCAGCATTGTCATGCTGAAACAGGAAAGGGCCTTCCCCAAAACTGTTGCCACAAAGTTGGAAGCACAGAATCGTTAAGAATGTAATTGTATGCTGTAGAGTTAAGATTTACCTTCACTGGAGCTAAAGGGCCTAGCCCGAACCATGAAATACAGCCCCAGTCCATTATTTATCCACCAAACTTCAGTTGACACAGGTAGCGTTCTCCTGGCATCCGCCAAACACAGATTTGTCCGTCGGACTGCCAGATGGTGAAGTGTGAATCATCAGAGACCGCGTTTCCACTGCGCCAGAGTCAAATGACAGCAAGCTTTACACCACTCCAGCCAACGTTTGCGCATGGTGATTTTAGGCTTGTGTGCAGCTGCTCAGCCACGGAAACCAATTTCTTGAAGCCCCCTGACGAACAGTTATTGAGCTGACGTTGTTTCCAGAGGCAGTTTGGAACTCTGTAGTGAGTGTTGCAAGCGCTGCACGCTTCAGCACTCGGCAGTCCCGTTCTGTGAGCTTGTGTGGCCTACCACTTTGCGGCTGAGCTGTTGTTGCTCTTAGACATTTCCATGTCACAATAACAGCAGTTAACAGGGGCAGCTCTAGCAGGGCAGAAATTTGAAGAACTGACTTGTTGGAACGGTGGCATCCTATGACAGTGTCACGTTGAAAGTCACAGAGCTCCTCAGTAAGGCCATTCTACTGCCAATGTTTGTCTCAGGGATGCAAACTGATAAGGGCCAAAATCATGACTTTTTTTTTTTTGATCAGCAGTGATCCAAAGCCCTCCGCCCCTCCACCTTTGCTGAAAGGTGTCTATTTTGCATCCCTGGTCTATGTGGAGATTGCATGGCTGTGTGCTCGATTTTATACACCTGTCAGCAACAGGTGTGGCTGAAATAGCCGAATCCCACTAATTTGAAGGGGTGTCCACATACTTTTGTATATATAGTGTATCACATGTCATCGCCCCACAGACACCTGGTTCAATTAGAAGCCTGGTTCAGTTTTGCCTGGTAATTACTTCACTAGTCAGGCATTTGAGATGCGTCAGGGCTCAGTGATGAACCACACACTTACCTTCTCCATGTAGTCTTCTTCAGTTATCTCCGTTGGTGGTTTCCCAGGATACCTGTATACAAGGAAGCACCGCCTGCCGCACAGCCAACACCAACTTATTTCGTGTTACATTAATTGCTAAAAATACAATTAAATTCACATCTCATTCTCCATATCATATTTAACAATGTCCTGTCGGGCCAACAACGGTTGTACAATGTGGCAAGTGGTGTCTAACTGATAACACATTGTGCAGCACGTACCTGTACAACGACGACAATGCCTTTATCTCAACTTGTCCAGTGGTTTCCTTAAGAAAAACATTTAACAATATGTACATGACCTTTTTCCATATGGTCTAAGGTCTGAATGTGCTTTTATACTATGTAGCTCTGTAAACATACCTTGGGGTCCTCCAGACGTTCCAGATACTTCTCAAACGACCCTTCAACAAACTAGGAGATAAAGCATGTAATTAGACTTAGATTTAAACTGTCAGTGCGATCAGGTATCCTTGGGACTTCTCTACCCCACGATTCGGATAGCACGGGCCAATTTTAAACTAGACTTATTCTGTGAAGCCAATGTACTTGCGATTATTTTATAATTTTTTTAACTCAACTCACAGGTTCAAAGTTGCATCGGTTTGTTCTCATGAAGGTGACACAGTCTTTCCTTATCTTTTGGTGGTAATTCTGAGAGTAATACATCTTGGAGAGGAAAGAAATACATAATTATATAGTGCACCTTATTTATGTATTCGACAACCTCCACTTTGCTCACTGGAACATAATGTTGTGCATTTCATTTTGTAAAACTCTTTACTCCACTTCATGGAGTAATACTTTCAGACAACCAAATAAACTCAAGCCGAAAATGAAAAGGCTAAATGATGAATCAATGAGTTCCCAAGCGACATTAATTTCTTTCGAAAAATAACTTCCTATTCTCACACCATGAAATCAGTCAGTTAGATAGATAGATGTTATAAACGTTAAACGTCAAATGGAAATTGCTTTAGCCTTCTGTACCTGCTCAGAGACAGCTCGAAATAGACAAGAAGCGTCTCGTGCCATCATTTTCCGGTAGAGCCCGATGCTGGCTAGATACTCGTCCATGTTTACAAAATACTTCTTCAAGGCTTTCTGCATTTTAAGGAAATTGTAAATACAAACACTATAAATATGCAAAGCGTCATAACTTTCCGCGTAGAAGATAAAGAACATGAAGGTCGAAAGTTTCCTTTCGAGTTGAAATAAGGAAGCAGGTGCAAAAAAATGAGCACTGATTACCGAGTTTTAGTTTTTTTACT
Source organism: Thymallus thymallus (assembly GCA_023634145.1). Taxonomy (NCBI): domain Eukaryota; kingdom Metazoa; phylum Chordata; class Actinopteri; order Salmoniformes; family Salmonidae; genus Thymallus; species Thymallus thymallus. The sequence continues at coordinate 6,520,442 of CM042404.1, read as the reverse complement.
GGACCCATCTGTTGTGTTTATAGCCTCCCATGCCTTATCCAGTGAAAAGGCTACTTATCCAACGAATGATAAACCTGACTTTGGGAAAATTATTTAGAAACAATTTGGCCTAAAGAAACCGAATATACACTATATATATATACAAGTATTTGGACACCCCTTCAAATTAGTGGATTCGGCTATTTCAGCCACACCCGTTACTGACAGGAGTATAAATTGAGCACACAGCCATGTGATCTCCGCAGACAAACATTGGCAGTAGAATTGCCTAACTGAAGAGCGCAGTGACGTTCAACGTGACACCATCATAGGATGCCACCTTTCCAACAAGTCAGTTCGTCAAATGTCTTCCCTGCTAGAGCTGCCCCTGTCATCTGTAACTGCTGTTATTGTGAAGTGGAAACGTCTAGGAGAAACAAAGGTTCAGCCGCAAAGTGGTAGGCCACACAACGACCGGATGCACACACTACTGAAGGGTGGGTTCGCTCAGGGCGACATACAAGCTGCCACTGTGTGTCCACATACTTATCCCCATCCTGAGGTATAAGACGTTTTGTACACGTGCTGGCAACATGTAGCTTCATCACAGAAGCATGACATAGTAAAGGTAGGCACACTACCCTTCAAAAGTTTGGGGTCAAATGTTCTTGTTTTTGAAACATACTTTTTTTTGTCCATTAAAATAACATAAAATTGATCCGAAATAGTGTCAACATTGTTAATGTTGTAAATTACTATTGTAGCTGGAAACGGCAGATTCTAGTTTCAGAAGAAAGTTCTTTGTTTCTGGCCATTTTGAGCCTGTAATCGAACCCACAAATGCTGATGCTCCAGATACTCAACTAGTCTAAACAAGGACAGTTTTATTGCTTCTTTAATCAACAACAGTTTTCAGCTGTGATAACATAATTGTAAAAGGGTTTTCTAATGATAAATTAGCCTTTTAGAATGATAACTTGGATTAGCTAACAAATGTGCCATTGGAACACAGGAGTGATGGTTGCTGATAATGGGCCTCTACGTAGATATTCCATAAAAAATCAGCCGTTTCCAGCTATAATAGTCATTTACAATATTAACAATGTCTACACTGTATTTCTGATCAATTTGATGTTATTTTAATGGGAGAAAAATGCTTTTCTTTCAAAAATAAGGACATTTCTAAGTGACTCTAAGAACAACACAGTTTACAGTCTAAAAACAATGTCACAATAAACAGTGTCTTGCCTCCAATGTTATTTCCTTCCTTTTTTCTTTCCTACACTTCCTGAGCTCTTTCCCTCCTATGGTGAGGAACCTAGAGCACCCATCTACCTGGAGTGGATGGTGCTGGGTAGCACTCGAAATCATGGACAAATCACTCAAATTCATGGACAGTGCTCTGGGTACAAGGATGGACAGTGCAGGTTTTTTAAAGCCATACATATTGATTGTTTACAAAGACTGAAATGACATCAAAAACAACCGATTGGGTAATACAACCTTATATTTTTGGTTATTATATGGGTAAAACATGTACTAGGGTTACTAAACTTTGATTGTATGCATTTACGTTTAGAGGAATTACCCTCGGCCTCACCGCGCCAGCCAGTAGCGTATAGGTGTAACAGAAATTTTGGTGACCTTTTCTGCTGCTTTTGAGACACGGTTCGAGCCCTGCTTGGGGCACTACTTGTTGAATAAAATGGAGTACACATATAAAATAAACAAGTAATTACAATATATTTACATACGTGTGTGTGAGAGAGAGTGTGTATGTTTTATTTTTTCTTGTTAGCCACCTATCTCTGCTTTTCTGCCTCATAAAAAGGTGGTCTGGAACTCCCTCCAGGTCATCTCTCTCTCCATTCCTTGGCCTTGGTTGCCTAAACTCGCCCTGAATTTTAATCGCTACACACATTCAATGTGAAGAACAAACTTTGGCTTGAGCAATGTGGAGAATCAGGGAATGGCCTTGGTACATTAAAAATACTTTTGCAGAACAATAAACAGTATTTACATTGGGTTTAATGTGTGTGTGTGAGAGGGAGGCATGTTTTTTAACTCAGAAAAAAGCACACAGAATTTCCTCAAACTGCACACATTAAGCAATAGTCTTATACAATATTATCAATCACACTTGGATAGATATTTAGACTAATTATGTAGATATTGAGAATGGATATGTAGGAGTAGATATCTCTAATCCTAAAATAAAATGGAGCAAACATAAAATAAACAAGTAATTACAACTTATTTACATTGGGAATAATGTGTGTGAGTGTGTGTGACAGAGAGTGTGCATGTTGTGTTTTATTTTTCCTTGTCAGCCACCCGTCTTGATAGGCCCAGTGTATGTACTTCTGGGTGAGGCTGTCAGGCAGTGGTGGAGTGCATGACAGATCTGAAAGAGAGATGCACAAAGTGACAGTAAGTATAAAGAGCTGCATGAGACTTTGTTTAACGCGACTCTATACAGCCAATGGCAATGTCAGCTTGTGATAATTACCTGGACCACATCACTCTGCTTCAGGTCTACAGGCCTCTGGAAGTTCCAGCGTACCACTCCAGGCCTGGAACAGCTTGTCACCCACCGAGACTGGTTGGCAGATCTGAAAGATAAGCACAGTATTATTTTAATGACATAGCCTTGACTACACACTAACCTAAATTAAGTGTGTTTGTGTGTATGTGTGTGTGGGGCAACCACGCAGCAGACTTAACTTTCCCAAATTTTCATTTTACTTGCTTTCGCAGTCTGTGGCGTGTGTGTGATATTTGTTATTGTAACTCAGAACTGTGTCAACCTGACCACTTCCTTGTAGTAGGACATTCAGTGATTAGGTTTGGAAAAAACAGTGTGTAGTAAAAAGGATATAAAATATTCAGATCTGGATTGACAAGTACGCTAAACCACACAAATTAAATAAAGGATGCTGGACCTGAGACCTAGGACCAGGACTACTTGGCCTGATGACTGCTGGCTATCCCTGTCCCCAGTCCACCTGGCCGGGTTGCTGATCCTGTCTGTTTCTGTCTGCGGCTATGGAACCCTGACCTACTCAGGACCTGCTCATGGATCACATGAAGTGCTACCTTGTCCCAGACCTGCTGTTGGATCCTGCCTTTCTCTACCAGACCTGCTGTTTGATCCTGTCTCTCTCTACCAGACCTGCTGTTTGATCCTGTCTCTCTCTACCAGACCTGCTGTTTGATCCTGTCTCTCTCTACCAGACCTGCTGTTTGATCCTGTCTCTCTCTACCAGACCTGCTGTTTGATCCTGTCTCTCTCTACCAGACCTGCTGTTTGATCCTGTCTCTCTCTACCGGACCTGCTGTCTCAAACTCTAAATGCTCAGCTATGAAGAGCCAACTGGCATTTACTCTCGAGGTGCTGAACTTTTTTTACCCTCTATTACCACTGTGATTATGAACGTTTAAACATCTTGAAGAACGATCTGGCCTAAATGGCTGTACTCTTTTATAATCTCCACCAGCACGGACAAAAGAGTACTGCCCAACCCTCACAGCCTGGTTCCTCTTCTTCCTAGGTTCCCGCCTTTCTAGGGTATTTTTCCTAGCCACTGTGCTTCTACGTCTGCATTGCTTGCTCTTTGGGGTTTTAGGCTGGGCATCTGTATAAGCACTTTGTGACAACTGCTGATGTAAAAGGGGCTTTATAAAATACATTTGATAGATCACTTGTATATGTTTCTATTCATGTCAGTAGCTCTAAATCTAAATATGACATTGAGTTATCTTACATTTCCTCAATAGTAAGTTGTACCTTAAGCCAACACTTTTTCCTTGTCTTTCGTGCTGGGGACAGGGGGCTTCAGGTTTGGGAATGGAGAGCCTAGAGAATTGGAATATTAACAATAAATTGTGTACACATTTATGAATTAATGAAATTCAATTTGGGTTAGCTGTTTATCTCATCTGATTGTGAATTGCTGATGATATACCGAACCACACAATTCTATCTAGTGAGAGTGCACACAACCATTAGCTTATATTACCAGGTCAAAAATATCAATTTTGTCAAGGGAGACCTGGCAAAGAGGACAGAGCTCTCAAGTAAAAGGCATATTTATATCAGCAGCTATGGTATGGAAAAAAGACCACCACAGCTGCATTAATGTGTGATCTTTCTATAATATTAGCTAATTTGACAATTTCCAGAATCCGTAAGAAGGCTATTGTTGCTGTATTGTAGCCTACTGTACTCCCCACCAATCAACCAACTACTAGCTGGTGACAAGGCTACGTTGTTATCATTTAGTAATGTTGTACTGTAGCCTACTGCACCCCATATCAACCAACTAGTAGTGACAAGGCTATATTGTTATAATTCATTAATACTGTAACGGTAACGTTACTATCCTACTGTACACCACATTAACCACCTATCTACCTATTGAAAGCTTCACTAGCTTAATCAAAAGAAACAAGTCCAATCGGACTGAAATAATGGACAGGCTGAACGTACATTTATGTGACTCACTAGCTAACTTTAGCTTTGTGGCTCAGTGACTGGAGGCTGATGGGCGAAGAAGAAATATGAACCTCTTCCTGTTTACAGCGTCCCCTATGGGGAAATCAGACTAGCGCCACAAAACCAACCAGTGGCCGGAATTAGATAGATAGATAGATAGATAGATAGATAGATAGATAGATAGATAGATAGATACTTTATTGATTCCCGAGGGGGACATTTATTTGTCAAGTACGCTAAACCACACAAATTAAATAAAGGATGCTGGACCTGAGACCTAGGACCAGGACTACTTGGCCTGATGACCCCTGGCTATCCCTGTCCCCAGTCCACCTGGCCGTGCTGCTGATCCTGTCTGTTTCTGTCTGCGGCTGTGGAACCCATCAGCGTTGGTTTATCGCAAAGGGACTTGCTCAACTTTTTGCAATTAGCTTTTAACATAGGCTAGTGTTTTTGTAAGGGACCTTAGGGTATGGAAGCTGCATTAGATCAGAACAGAGAAAATATAGGTGAATAGACTGAGAAAATAAAGATGATCTGCATAATATTTAGGTTGGTGCATGTAATTAAAAGCAGAGCCATTAATTACATTTGTTTGTGTACTATATATCAACTACTCATTGTTGCATTATACTTAACAATATTAAAACGGAGCTGAGAAGGTTCAATAAAGTTCAAATATATATATTTTAAAAGTATGTACAAAATATAGTTTTGTAATTATAGTGTTTATTATGGGACCTACATTGCAGACCAATTTACCGTGATGCATGAATTTGTTTTACATAAGTTAAAGGGCTCAAAGTATGGCTCTGCCTTATTAACTACTAGCTAATTAAAAAGCAACAAGCTGATATGAGAATGAAAGGCAAACTATTGTGTTTTGTACAGCCCTTTGAACTAGAACTTCTTAATATGTCACAAACATTGTGGCCACCGAACAAATACTTTCAGCCTAAAAAAATCTAGGCTTTCAATTCTTGTTTTGCTCAAGTAATTTTTTTTTAGAACATGTCTCTTTTATCTTAACCGTGACTCTATGGGTATACATTGCATGTTTGAACCTCCCGTAAAATGAATCACTTTTTAAACAATTGTTTAATGTTTGCCATGGCCACTCCTTTTTTTGCTGATTACTTCCAAAGCATAATGGATTTATGTTTTGAGACAGTAAATATAGTTTGATGTTAATTTGACTTTGATCATTGTCAAGAATCCAATGTGGCAGTTGCTTGAAATATCCAAACGGTGGCAGAAGAGCTAAAGACAAGCTCGAACTTCGATTTGTGAGTGTTCAGCATCTTTTCCCGCGCTCGTCCGTTTTACAAAAGGAACACCATAAGATAAGTAAAACATTAAGGTATAGTCTACATTTTACGCTATATTAGTAGTACTATGATTTATATTCAAATGTAGCAATCATTATTGTATATTTCTATATTTAAAATAGGATAAATAAAGAGGACACTAATAACACAAACAATCTTGTAGCGTAGCCTACTGATCAAAGGATTACGTGGTCCAATACATTTTCTTGATGGTACCCGTTTTTTTTTCTTCTGTGCCCTGATAATGAACATCTGGCAACAAGGTGACTAAACTAAAAAAAACTGAGGAAGAAAAAACAACTCAATAAAACTTATGCCCCTCATTTTTTATGACTTTGACCGTCGAATTTGAATATATAGCCTATAGCGCTTCATAATCATAAGAAAAAAACATATCTTGCTCATAATAAAGTGCAGTTAAAATGTGGTATAGACCGGTGCATTTACTTTGATCAAACAACTAATTTAAATAATTCCAACTCATTCTTTGATGTCGAGGTAAAAGGTTTAATCAGTCTGCTTATTAGGTTAAATGGTTTGTTTGTAAATGCAATTGTAGAGCCTATCAAGATGGTTTGGAAAATCCCTTATTCAAGTAGTATATCCATACTTGCAACAAAAAAATATATATATATTGTTGAAAAATCTTTTATCTTCTGAAAGAGGTTGATTAAAAAACATACACAGATTCAAGCATTTTCCAACCCTTTTATTTGATACTGCAATGAGAGGTGCTTGCGGCTGTGTTTATTAAGCACTTAGTCGCAGACTATGTTAATGTGGCAGCCAGTTCTCAAGGCTCAAGGCTTTTCATAAATCAGATGCAACGTGTGTTTCTGATTTAGGCGGAACGCGCAGCAGAGCCTATGTGGCCTTAGTTTTGTAAAGGTTGGCAGGGATCTGATCTTTGACAGCAGAATAAAATCCAAATTGAGGTTGCTATGTTCCAGAAATTATATATTGAACTGTATGTGAAAGAGGCTTCCAAAATATATGTGATAGTCTTATGTGGTTGAGTTTATTTTTCCTAACTCAAGTCAATTGTAGCATATTAGTTGGATAACTGAATTATTCTTTCGGCAGCTACAACACTTTTCCCCAGATTCACACATTGGTATGCTGATTTATCAACCACTCGGCGATGGAAGTGTGATTGAATTGCACTGGGCCACGGTGTGATGCTGTGTATTTGCCTAAAAGCCTGTACCGGACACAAGCATCATGGTACTTTCTCGTGTTTCCCTCCCCCTTGTCTAATGGATAGTGAAACACACTGAGACTCAATTCTTTTAATGAAAATACAGCATTAATTTTATTTTGTGGCGTGTCATTGTAATTCAAGAGATGGTTTTTAATCTTCAGATTGCCTTGGCACAACAAGCCATATAAAAAATATTTGGCAGCGGTCCATCTTTTCCGCTCAGTTGAATAGGCTACCATTGTCAGATTTGGGCAATACATTGCCTTTTTCACCTGTATAAAGTATTCTGTTAAAAATAAGGAGATCATTTGAACCCTTACAGAAAAACCACATGATTTCACGTTTGAATTTCAGATGTGAAATCATGTGAAAACCTGTGTTTGGAATGTATAATTTAATGTTTTCACATTAACTTCACATAAGATCACGTGATCACAACGTGTTTTTGGAACAATTCACACATGATCACTTGAAATTCATGTGGTTTTTCGTAAGGGAAGACACAATGTTAAGTTGTCTCTAGTTGCAATATACTTTTTCTTTAATTATAGACCCCTACATTTTAGGCGGGTACACTCCAACCTTTTTTAAACATTGTGATTATAAAGCTTGTAAAAAAATAAATAAATAAAGGGAATTAAAATCTCTTGTTTTATATAGGCAGTGCATCCCATAGTGGACTTAAACACCTAAGAATCACTGCATTTGTGGGCCCCATGTGACTAATGATCATTGATCAGTGATATTGACAATATATATCTTTTTGTTGGCCTGTAGGGCAAAACATCGATGTTCTTTAGCGCTCCTATTCTCAGTCCAGAGGTTTCATATTCCTTATGAAAATCTGAGTAAAATGTCCAGGTGGGAGATTGTTACACTAATCATTCTATTGGATATGATATGTCTAATTAAACACCATGGTGCATGATATAGGCTGATTGACTTGAACCTTAAAGGCATTCTCTGGAATTCGGCGACTACTAAGTATTTTTTAAACCTCCTGCTTTTCGGCTATATGTGTAAATGTGTAGTTCATACATGCATAATCTATGAGCAGAATTACTGTTTTACCTCTATTACCCACGAAATCCATAGTTTGAAAGTGACTTTTTCTAAAAGCTGTGCTGCACCATTTCACCTACATTTTCCCTAACGTGGGCCAGTCCCCTAGCAATTTGAGTTCTAGCTAATGAGCTCCAGCCCCTCACCGTTTGAATGACAGCTAGCAAGATGCACACACAGTAGAGCGCGAGAGAGAGAGCAATGACCTGGTGCACATATCTGCACATATGTGATGTAGTACGCAATTTTCGGCGACCAATTTTGGCTCTTGAATGCTACTTTCAGAACCACTTGCTAATTTTTTTAGTTAATTTTCAATTTAATTTAATTTTCTATTCAAGGGTTTTATAGGAATGGGAAACATATGTTAACATTGCCAAAACAAGTGAAGTAGTAAACAATAAAAATGAACAGTAAACATTACACATTACGGCCTAATTCTGCTCTGCATGCATTATTTGTTGTTTTCCGATATTTTTGCAGAATTCTGCATGCAGAGTCTCAATTTGGTGTTTCACATTTTGTGAATTCTTGGTTGGTGAGTGGACCCCAGACCTCACAATCATAAAGGGCAATGGGTTCTATGACTGATTCAAGTATTTTTAGCCAGATCCTAATTGGTATGTTGAATTTTATGTCCCTATTGATGGCATAGAAGGCCCTTCTTGCCTTGTCTCTCAGATCGTTCACAGCTTTGTGGAAGTTACCTGTGGTGCTGATGTTTAGGCTGAGGTATGTATAGTTTTTTTTGTGCTCTAGAGCAACGGTGTCTAGATGGAATTTTAATTTGTGGTCCTGGCAACTGGACCTTTTTTGGAACACCATTATTTTTTCTTGGATGGTGACAGAAGCACCAGATCGTCAGCAAACAGTAGACATTTGACTTCAGATTCTAGTAGGGTGAGGCCGGGTGCTGCAGACTGTTCTAGTCCCTTCGCCAATTCGTTAAAATATATATGTTGAAGAGGGTGGGGCTTAAACTGCATCCCTGTCTCACCCCACGGCCCTGTGGAAAGAAATGTGTGTGTTTTATGCCAATTTTAACCGCACACTTGTTGTTTGTGTACATGGATTTTATAATGTCGTATGTTTTTCCCCCAACACCACTTTCCATCAATTTGTATAGCAGACCCTCATGCCAAATTGAGTCATGCTTTTTTGAAATCAACAAAGACTTTGACATTGTTTTGGTTTGTTTGTTCGTCAATTATGGTGTGCAGGGTGAATATGTGGTCTGTCGTTTGGTAATTTGGTAAAAAGCCAATTTGACATTTGCTGAGTACATTTGTTTTCACTGAGGAAATGAACTAGTCTGCTGTTAATGATAACGCAGAGGATTTTCCCAAGGTTGCTGTTGACGCATATCCCACGGTAGTTATTGGGTTCAAATTTGTCTCCACTTTTGTGGATTGGGGTGATCAGTCCTTGGTTCCAAATATTGGGGAAGATGCCAGAGCTGAGGATAATGTTAAAGAGTTTAAGTATAGCCAATTGGAATTTGTGGCCTGTATACTTTATAATTTAATTGAGGATACCATCAAAACCACAGGCCTTTTTGGGTTGGAGGGTTTGTATTTTGTCCTGTAGTTCATTCAATGTAATTGGAGAATCCAGTGGGTTCTGGTAGTCTTTAACAGTTGATTCTAGGATTTGGATGTGATCATGTATATTTGTTTGTTCTTTGTTATAGGGCCAAACAGATTGGATAAGTGTTTTACCCATACATCTCCATTTGGATAAATAGCTCTTCGTGTTGTTGTTTGTTTAATTTTTTCCAATTTTCCCAGAAGTGGTTAGAGTCTATGGATTCTTCAATTACATTGAGATGGTTTCGTGCTGTTCGTTCTTTTTCCTTAGTGTATTTCTGTATTGTTTTAGTGATTCACCGTAATTGTTTTTTTGTAAATTTCAAGACTACTTTCCTTCCATCTATAGCATTTGTTAATATGATTAAGTTCCTTTGGCTTTGGTGCCTCATGATTGAGCATAGCTCTGTTCAAGTAGAGTGTGATTTTGCTGTGATCTGATAGTGGTGTCAGTGGACTGAATGCACTAAGAGACTCTGGGTTGAGGTCATTGATAAAGTAGTCTACAGTACTACTTCCAAGACATGAGCTATATGTGTACCTACGGTAGGAGTCCCCTCAAAGCCTAACATTGACTATGCACATACTCAGCTTGTTGGTTATGTTGTTGTAGTTGTGTCTAGGGGGGCATACGGGGGAGGGAATGCTGTCACCTCCAGGTAGGTGTTTGTCCCCCTGTGTGCTGAGGGTGTCAGGTTCTTGTCCAGTTCTGGCATTTAGGTCACCACAGACTAGTACATGTCCCTGGGCCTGGAAATGGTTGATCTCCCCCTCTAGGATAGAATAGCTGTCATCGTTAAAGTATGGGGATTCAATTGGGGGGGATGTAGGTAGCGCACATGAGGAAATTTTTCTCTGTTGAGATCATTTCCTTATTAATTTCTAGCCAGATGTAAAATGTTCCTGTTTTTACTAATTGAATAGAGTGGGTTAGGTCTGCTCTATACCAAATTAGCATACCCCCTGAGTCTCTTCCCTGTTTCACACCTGGTAGTTTGGTGGATGGGGCCACCAGCTCTCTGTAACCTAGAGGGCAACCAGTGGGTCCATCTCCTTTACACCATGTTTCTTGTAGGATGACAATGTCTGTATTTCCAATTTCTTTAAAGTCTGTATTTAGGCCAAAGTCAGATGACCTCAGACCTTGTATATTCCAGGATGAGATAGTAAATGCTTTGTGTTCCATAGTGTCTAGTGTTGTTTTTGTGTGGTTTAGGCCCAGACCATCACAGTAGGTGTGAGCAGAGTATCTGAGGTCGCAGGATGGTGCTTGGGCGGATGTAATAGTGGGGGTTGGGCCTATTGCTCTGCTCACGGCCTGGGCATATGTCCTGCTGTCGTGTTGAGGTCCTTGCCTGGCATGGGGTGGGTAAAAGGGGAATAGGTCTGATATGGGGGGGCCTATATAGGGTGTGGCCAGGGTGTGCTTTGAGGGGGTCTTAGCTGGTTGGGGTGTGGCTGGTGATGCTGTGGTCTGGGTGTAGGTCCTCTTGGAGTGGGTTCGGGGGGGTGTCTCGCTGGTCTAGGCGGGGTGTCCGTTGTTCTGTAGCTCCTATGTGTGGTGCTGGGCCTACGGTTAAGGATAACCTCCTTAAGGATCCTGGCAAAAGTTGGGATTGCTGCCTTGTAGAGGTGGACCTGGTCACTCTCTCTCTGCTCAGAATACCTCTCTGTCTCTGTGTGTGTGTGTGTGTGTGTCTGCTCAGAATCACTCTAGAGCCTCCAGAATGCTCTCGAATGAAAGGGAATAAATCATTTTGAACATCAAACACCTCTTAGCCAAAGTGAAAACCTTTATTTCCTCCTCAGAAGTAGACAACATTCATTTCATAAAATAAAAAAAGTGTCATAAAAGGAACATTTAGATATTTTTATTGGTAGTTAATCAGCATGCAATATTCACATTCAGTGAAGTCAGGCAGAACGTTTTTTACAATCTCTTTTCAAACAGGTTTTCCCATGCATTAGTGTACCGGTTTATTGGTTTGATTTTAATGGAGTGTCACAGGAAGTGAAGAGAAGAAATTATACCAATATGTATTTATAAAACAACACCCACACACACACACACACACAGGAACTATAATCCCAAGTATAGTTCCTCAAGATGACATTCACACAGCTCTCCCCTCTCTCTCTCTTCTGTATTTATATCACACTCAATGTATTCATTCCTTTTACAATAATAGCTGTAGTTTGCAGTACCCGTGCTTGTCAATTTCGGGAAACGTTGTCCACTTGGCCTTTTCTCAAGACTGTACAAATCACTTATTTAATCAATTATTGCCAACACAATTTAGCCGCCTTTCAATGTGCACTGGTGACGTGTTCATATTGCTTTATACTGTCCCCAACACTTTGCTGAACAGACACTTTTTCCCTCTCTGGCTGGTGATTTTTCTTTTAACAGAATGCAGATGCGTTCTCCTTTACAAATGTCTGGTGTAACAGAATTGCATGTACAAATGAAAAGAGAAAAAGCACTAAGGGCCGGGGATTGAAAAATTAAGCTGAAGCCACTTTGATTTTAGAGAAAGAAGTGTGACAGACAGACAGACACACAGACACAAGCTTCAATAGTACCGTAAAAAGATACATTCATATATTTTCTTCTTATCTGAAAAGGAAACGGTGACTTAGAAAATGTAACCTTTCATTTCAGGCTGTGTTGTAGCCGGTCGTGACCGGGAGACCCATGAGGCGGCGCAGAATTGGCCCAGCGTCGTCCGGGTTAGGGGAGGTTTTGGCCGGCCGGGATGTCCTTGTCCCATCGTGTTATACGGCATTTCATCCGACACATTGGTGCGGCTGGCTTCCGGGTTAAGTGAGCAGTGTGTCAAGAAGCAGTGCGGCTTGGCAGGGTCGTAAAATACCCTTTGCACTATCCAAGCAGACATCAAGCAGGGGTGAGTTCTGTGATGCATAAAAAGACAAGGTTGAAATAAATTTGTACATACTTGTAATATGCATATAATGAAACCACTAATTTACTTTTTCTATAACCCCCTCAAGAGGAAGATCAACATGGTGAGGATGTGAGCATTTCCAGAGCCAAGCTAGAGCCCCCGGACTAGGCTGTGGATAGCAGGGCATCATGGGTAATTAGCAGCGATGACAAAAGAGCAGGTCAGTGAGCTATGGTGTAATGTGTTGTTAGGTCTGGAACAGGCATGTGCCCCACAGCTCCAGTCCAAGCCCATTATTAATGGTTGACCTTTGCAGATTTTTAGTGGTTGCCAAGCAAAATTAATGTCTCCGACACATTTTTGGTGTAATTTCCTTCCAAATTATTGACCTGGCTGAGAAAGTTGGAATATTTATTATTATGATTATTATGATTATTATTATTTATTTTATTTTATTTTATTTTCTTTATTTTTTTCCCAGGAGAGCCACTTAATTTAAAGGAAAGAAAAGGAGAAGTGAATTAGTTGTTTTACTTCCTGGATTTGCACTCTCACATATGACAAGAATGTAGCCTACAGGTGGAGGCAATGGCAAAATAACCTCCCGTTCGTTGGCCCTGCCTAGCGTCTGCTCTGTTCCTGTTGTTGTTGATGTTTTTGTGTTGTTAATGGAGAGTAAATGATTCTGTCTGTATAAACAAATTATTCATAGCTACGGAGCCTCTCCAGAACCGGCCAGACACCCATTTGCTCACATCCACTTCAAAAGGTTGAAACGAAAACAAGTCTTGCTCCACATGGTTTCCTACAGAGTCTTGTTAAGGGGATGTGTACAGTAAAAGGGACTTCAAAGGAGGACCACTGCTGACTGTCTTGAAAGCGGCAGGATTGTTTCGCATTTTACTGCCCTGTTGTAGCTTATTAATCCTCAGTGCACCTCACTAAATCTTAATTAGTCTGATGATTAAAAAAATAATAACAAAAAGCAAAACAAGATCACAAGAGGCACTCTCATCAAGAAACCTGCCAAATATATTCTCCTGTTAAACGGCTGTGTAGTTCAACACTCTGCTTGTTTATTTGCTGGATACAAACTTAAGTGTGGTGCAGCTCTACTATAGATGAAAATAGATTTAAAATTGATTCAAATCCCTGTTTTTTTACCCACTTATGATCATGTATAGGGTCGCAAAAACTTTCCCAAAATTCCCAGGTTTTCCAGAAAATCCCGGTTGGAAGATTCCTGGAATCAGGAGGGAATAAGCAGGAATTCCGGGAATCCTCCATCTGGGATTTCTCAAAAACCTGGGAATTCGGGGAAAATTACCAGAATTTTGCAACCCTAATCACGTATAACACTAAAACGGTAACATTTCACATCAGTCTCTTCTTTGGACTCCGGTCATGCCCTTTTAAATCCACTTCCTCTTCTGTTATGGAGAAGAAGGAAGTTATCTGAATAAATGAATGATAATATTTGGCGCTGTGCTACATATAGGAGACAGAGGCCCTTATTGGAGGCACAGTGTCTGTTCTTTGTTGTCATCAAATGCTTGTTTTGGAAAACCCCACCCACCCACTCTCATACTCCAGTCAAATGTATGGTTTGGATTTAGTCAAAGCAGGAACTGAACATCTACGAAAAATAGCCTAGAATACACCTCCTCAAACGTCCCAAAGACAACATGCCACTGAATAGGGTGCCCTGAACTGTTTTCTGGAGCACCGGTCACAAAGATGGTGTTGACTACTGAGCCCAGCCAAGTGGTAATAACATGTAAGAATCAGAATAGAGATGGGTGTATCATCCACGCAACCATCATCTTCATTCCATACTCATCCCATCATGAGAAAGGTGAAAGGGTGTTGAGGATATTAGGAGTTGTGCTGCTACCTTTGACAGAACACTAACTGTCCCCTGCTATTTTGCTGCTGGTTCTCTCAAAGGACCACTGTCACATCCCCGACTCTCACACATCATTTTGTTTCCTGAAGATTTTTCCCCTTCAAATAACATTCTCTCCAAATATATTTGGAATGGCTGCACATGAGAGGAAGTGTTCTCGGGCCAAATGAGTGCGCTCAGCATCGTCCTCTTCCTCCCCCACCTCCCTAACATGTCTTTTTATACATCTCGTGAGAAAACTGCTGAGAGCTGTAATACATTTTCCATGATTAGTTTGATGGCGGGAAAGTCTTTGGACAGTCCTGCATTGGAGTCGATTGGGGAGGTGGAGTGGAGTGGAGTTCATGGAAATAAAACTGAGGTAATGGTTTGTCTGTGTCATTAGAAAGCCAAATACATAGCTCCAGAACTATTATCAAGGAACCATATTGTTTCTTTACCATTTTGTTGTTTTGTAAACCCCAAATGTAGATGAACTGTGGTGAGAAACTATGCGAAAGCATCACCTTCCTGTTTGATAGACATGCTAGACAGCAGATCAATGGTGCAAAGCAGAGTATGGGAAATTATTAGAGACCATCTTTGTCCATTCTAAAGTCCCTTGACGTAAAAACAGATAATATTTTTAAGTCTACAGCTCATCGCAGGCAATAGTTAGGGGACCTGGAGGGGTCCTCAGCCAAGTTGTGGTGGGGCGACGGCCGGGTGTGGCAGCCGCTGTCCACCGCTCCTCAGGGACAGATGGCAGAGAGGCATGAACTCGCTGCTGAAACACTGCCTGACAGTCCTGGCATATGCCACCTGCTAATTATGGGGTTGCGTAAAACCCCTCCCCCCTCACCCCCTGCTGTTTACTCATCACTCATCGACCTCTGTATGTTCTGTGGATGTTTTCATCTCTGAGATCACAGGACAGAGCAATGGGATCAGTTGTGGTTAGGTGATATATTGGTTTGTTTTCTCTGTATTGTTGACCGTTGATAGCCACTCTTTCTTGGTTCTGCAAACTGAGTCTCAATGAGAGATGAGTCAGGTGGAGGAGAGGGAGAGTTCCAATAGCAGTGATGAGGAGCGAACATGGGCCTCTGTGGCCATCCTAGCTGGAGTCTGTTCCACTGGGCAAGAAGCCTCCTCAGGAGCTGATCAATAATAGATGAAGTCTGTCACGGCCGGTCTGCCAGACACACAGTATCAGCAGATGGGGGGAGGGTTGGTTGTCCGGGAGACATATGTGCAGACGCCACCCCCCATCCCACATCCAGAGGGGGACCCACCATCAAGCTGCCTCCCCATGTAGCTCCCTCACTAAGTAGGGACAGGGTGATGTCCAGAAACTGATCCCTCTAGCCTGAAATTCTACCACTGATCAAATAGGATCTAATGTATTCCAATGCATGATCCAAATATTCCTATGTTTTTTAATTGATCTTGGAGGTTAGGGGATGAGTGTATTACATGATGTGAAGAGGAAGGCAACACTGCAAGGCTGTTGTGGGTTTTGTTTGTTTGTGAAAGTGTCAGCTATGCTATCTCCTTGTTCTCCACTGTTTAACCTCTCTGACCACGTCTTCTCCATATTGAAAGCAAACCAAGACAATCCATCAATTGTCAGGACTGAATCAACTGTAGATAAAACCTGTGTGGACTGGGCAGGATTAGTGTCTTCTCTGGTTTTTTTGTACTTGGTACTACTGAATTCATCATATTTGTCATGATGTCACATCTCGCATTCAGTAGGTGATTGTGATTTCTACTGATGGTTGTTATTGTAAAATAAACTTTGGTGCTAGGGCTGAAATCCCTCACTGTCGCCCGCGGAATTGACTAACAGACAGACGGGCTGACAGAAAAGACAGACAGCTCTCTCCTCGTAAGGATCACACTCCTTGGCAAAAAGGCCTGGAGGAAAACGTTGCAGGATGTCTGGAAAGACGTTTAGATAAAGCAGGAAAGATCTGCAGAGACAAAAGAGAGTCATAAACAGTGGTGAACCAGTTACATCATTGTGAAGACACACACTACGCTACATACCTGAACAGTGTAGCACGGTGGTCAATGTTGAATCTTCATCAGTTAGCAACTCAGAGGTATACAATGTGCTGATGACATCAAGGAAACAAGTGTAGTCCCTCACTGGCTAATTCTTAAGGGTCTGTGTCTCTCATCTAGACTGTAATGCTGACTCCTTCCCTGTAAGAACACACCAGGCTTGTTATCCAGCCAGGCCTTTAACAGGCCTTTAACGGGCAGTGAGCAACACAGGGGCCCCCCAGGGAACGGTCCTGTCCCCCTTCCTGTTCACCCTCTACACTTCGGACTTCAGATATAACTCTGAAACATGGCACCTACAGAAGTTCTCGTATGACTCCGCAATTGTAGGGTGCATCAGGGGTGGACAGGAGGAGAAGTACAGGAGCAGTCAATGACTTCGTGGTGTGGTGTGAGCAGAACCACCTTCAGCTCAACATCAGCAAAACAAAGGAGATGGTGGTGGACTTCAGGAGAACCAAGGCCCAACCGACTGCAGTCCCTATACAGGGGATGGATGTGGAAATTGTTGGGTCATACAAGTTCCTGGGAGTCCATATTGACAACAGGCTGGAATGTGCTGGTAACACCGGGGCTCTGTACAAAAAGGGCCAAGGCCGGCTCTACTTTCTGAGGAGGCTCAGGTCCTTCAACGTGTGCAGTAAACTACTGCATACTTTCTACCAGTCTGTGGTGGCCAGTGCCATCTTTTTTGCAGTGGTGTGCTGGGGTGCCAACATAAAGCCGGTGATGCTTCTCGGGTAAATAAGCTGATCAGGAAGGCTAGCTCTGTTCTGTGGATTAGCCTTGACACTCTAGAGGAGGTGGCGGAGAGACAGATCCTGGCCAAACTGCTGGCCATCATGGACAACGTCACTCATCCTCTGCATGACATGGTTATGATGCAGAAGAGCACTTTCAGATGGAGCTTGCCCGTAGGAGCCGTTCTCCGCGCCTTGGACTGTGCGCACACAACACAGGACAGTACATAGTGCCACACAGACCTCCCCATGCCTGGCCACCAATACTTCTCCCGGAGCGCTTCCAGGGTCCGGCTGATACCCGGGTGTCCTCTAGCAGGTGTAGTGTGCACCCAGGTTACCAACCTTCCCCGCACTCTCCTAGGCACATAGGTCTTTCTCCCGGGGGGCATGTAGCCGGGGAGACCTCTGACTCGTCAACCTCGACCGCGAAGGGCTTGAGAGGGTCCGGGTGTCGTAAGAGCGGTGCCGTGGTGAACCGGCCCTTCAGGTCGAGGAATGCCTTCTCGGCACCAGAGGTCCAGTTGAGGCGTTGAGGGTGTCCTTTCAACAACGACGTGAGTGGCGATATGATGGAGCTGAATCCTTTGATGAACCGGCGGTAAAAGTTGGTAAATCCTAAGAAGCTCTGAAGCGCCTTAATGGTCTTCGGGACTGGCCATGACCTTACCGCCTCCACCTTCAACTCTTCCATCTTCACCCCCCTCCGGAGCAATACGGTACCCAAGGAAGGAAACGGACGTTTGGTGGCGCATTTTTCTTCCTTCACATACAGATTATTCTGTAGTAACCGTTGGAGGACAGCACGAATGTGAGCCACGTGTTCTGGGAATGTCGGGGAGTAGACCAGAATGTCATCAATATAAACCACCAGATACCTCCCCGACATATCCCAAAATACCTCATTCAGAATAGACTGAAATACCGCTGGGGCAAGGTCCGGTCAATGAAACTCCCCGCAGCTCCAGAGTCAAACAGGGCTGAGGACACATGATTGGGGAAGTTACCAGAAAGCACAACTGAGCAACAGAAAGGGCTAGCTATGCGCTCTGCACGCAAGACACCTACTGTGCCCACCTGCGCCTCCCGGCCACTTACCCCTTTCCTGCGTCCAGCCTGGGCAGAGGGACACACCCTCCTGACGTGCCCTCTCTCACCACAGTAAAGGCACAGCCCCTGACAACTCCGCCGTTCTTTCTCCTCTGCGGAGAGTCTCGTGATCCCCAACTCCATCGGCTCCGGTTCCGGCTCGGATCGGTGAAGGGGAAGATGCGCGCGGCGCGCCAGCTGGTCACGGTCCCGGAGCTGCCCGTCAATGGCAATGGCCTGGGCGATGTAGGCGTCCAGCGTCATAGACTGACTCACACAAGCCTTCTCCATCTGGACCTCAGTCCGCAGACCCCTGCGGAAAGCGGCCCTCAGAGCCAGCTCGTTCCACCCACTGGACGCCGCCAACGTCCGGAACGACAGCGCATTCTCCGAGGCCGTGCCCCGACCCTGCTCTAGACGCATAATACGCTCGCCCGCATCTCGCCCCTCCGCAGGATGGTCAAACACTGCTCGGAACTGGCCGATGAACCTAGGGACAGACCTTAACTCCTCAGCCCTGCTCCCCCACAGTGCCGTTGCCCATTCGAGTGCACGCCCCGTGAGGAGAGTAATCATTGTGTGCACCTTCTCCGAGTCCGACACAGGCTGATCGCCTAAATACAGTTCGCACTGGAGAAGGAACCCACGACATCCCTCCGGATTGCCATCATACTTATCTGGGACGGCTTTCCTCTGGACGTGTCGAGACTCCACACGGGTACTGGGGACGCTGTGGCTCCAGATGAATCCACCGGGTGCTCCCCGCCCGATCGTGCCGCCATAAGGGACATCATATCCCTGAGTGCGGTCACCAACCCGGCGACCTGTTCCTCCATGACTCGTAGTCTCTCCTCCAGCTCAGGTGCCCGACCGGGTAGCCCAGCTCCCTCTCCGCGCTCGTCCATGGAGACCTAGGGAAATGAGAGGGAAAAAGAAAAATCCAAAAAAGGTGCAGACAAAGACAAGCCTCGGGTTGGGCGGGTTATTCTGTGATATTGCGAGGGGTGAAAGTGAAAGAGGAGGCGAATAGTCAAAGATAAGTGTAGCGAAATAAGAGATTTAATGAACAGACAGCAATACACAAAGAAAGACAATAACCCGCGAGGGGTTAACCAAAACACACAGAGCTAAATAGTGTTGGGTGTTGCTACCATCTTCCCACGACCGCCGGTAGAACGCCGGCGAGGGTGAGCGTCGGAGAGGAGGAGGTCCCGCAGCTCTGTGCAGGGCATTCGTTACATTATTACCCTCACTTATATCATACGCACATTTAGCTATTTAAGTATTTCTCTGACATCGACCTGTATAGTATAGTTAACCATGCAAATATTCCTCATTTATCTATATCAACTTGCAATATTTGTAACCTTTTTGTTTCACCTAACACTCTGTAACAATGTATAGTGTACATATTCAGCAATTCACCCATCCTATGCAATGTCTTTTTATAGCTTTTTGCACTCCAGACTTCTTGTATTTTTATACTTTTTCATACTGCCGCACTATGTATCATGTGTCTTGTGTCTGTCTTTTGTGTATTTTCGTTCTGGCATTTTGCACCTGCCGTGTGTTTTTTTTGTAGCTGCTCGACGAAGAAATTTCCCCTCAGTGATCAATAAAGTACCTATCTATCTTAGACAGGTGAACAGAGCTGAGAGAGGACTCCAGAGCTGCTGACCAGAGTGTTATCGCCTGCAGACATCTCGGCCAGGCAGGCAGCCTAGTTTTAAACATTCCTATTTACTGAATGGCAGAGCAGAAATAAACTACTGTGTTAATATAGTGGGAAGGCTGGTTGGAGAGTGTTGGTGCTGTTTGGTTTGTGGTGATGATGCCATTGATCACAGTGTGACAGCCGCTCCAGCACACTGGGAACCAGGGGCCGCTCCAGCACACCAACCCGCCATATCAGCTCTTTGTGAGAATGTATAAAAGAGAAGTGCAGGCCAAGTGGTTCCTCATTCTCACAGATCCCTCCAGTGTAAAGAGATACACACACGCACATACTGTATACACACACACGCAGGCACACACAAATCCAAATAAAATGTGCAACATAAACTTGCAAGGATAAATATTTTACTTTCTTACTGACTGACTAAAACAAGAGGTCAACGTCAACGTCATACTTACAGTAGATAGCCTGTTGTGTGTTCAGAGCGTCATTTACTTTCTGCAAGTAGGTAGAAAAACGACAAAGGTCAAACTCTTCTCCCCTTTACCGTGTGTGTGTGTGTGTGTGTGTGTGTGTGTGTGTGTGTGTGTGTGTTGTTTGTGTGTGTTGGCAAATAGTACAGTATGTGATTTATGCTTTTGAGAGCAGCGAGATGCGACTTGACATTTTCCTGCTGTGGTGTGGTCAAATTCTGTCTCCATGCTTCATTGCACAGCGTTCCCCATGCAAGGGCCGACCCCCCCAAAAAATTGCCTGGTTCAAATGGGAAAATTAGCACACTTCAGGTGCCCTTTGCCATCCTCGACTTCACCTGTGATAACTGACATTTTAATGCCATAATTGCAATAATGCAATAATTCTCAACACACAACATGTACAGGCAGACACACAACAAAGCATTACCTAGGGCCGTTCCATGTCATTTCAGCAAGCCATGGCACTCACCATCATTTCTGCAATTAGAAACAGATAAGATTAGAATTCCTGCAACATTTTGTTTAAATATAATTTGTTCTCAGAGAAATTAAGCTAGTTGATTGTGCCGAAATTGGCCATTTTAATTGATAGGATTCATATACAGTAATATCAAATAAATATAGTACCTAACAACTGGTTTGGACCAAACTATTTTCTGACAATGAGTGAGACATGAGGAACACACAGAAATGGTCAAAAGCCACCCATGGACCCCCTACACCCCACGCCAATCCCAACTCAATGAGTATACCGTATCAGTTCCCTATGTCTGACAAGTAATATGGAGCTGCGGCTTGGAGT
Source organism: Thymallus thymallus (assembly GCA_023634145.1). Taxonomy (NCBI): domain Eukaryota; kingdom Metazoa; phylum Chordata; class Actinopteri; order Salmoniformes; family Salmonidae; genus Thymallus; species Thymallus thymallus. Next base: position 6,499,148 of record CM042404.1, on the reverse strand, counting down.
ATTGTTTCTTCATTCTGTGTAATGTATTTTCAGGGAATTTGGTGATAACCTTTTTTTTCTGTTTGGAAAAATGTGTCATTGAAGTTGTTAGGTTTCTGGCCCATCCTACATCCTGATATCACCAGGTTCTGACCACTAGATGGTGGTGTTCCTGCTATTGGGTGATAAAAAAAAGGTATAGTTCATCCAAATTACAAAACGACATATTGGTGTCCTTACCCTGTAAACAGTCTATTGACAAGGTATGACAGCAACCCATGCTTTGATTTTGTTTACCTGGCCACTGTTTCAAATGCTAACTTTTCCAATGCAAGTCAATTGTACCTATTTTATCATTTTCATGCTTCATATACAAATGATCTATAAGTAACATCATTGTTTGAACACGAAGTGTGAAAATGCTAATATACCGGTAACTGCCAAAATAATGGAAGCACTTGAGTAAATGAGAGATAAAAAAATATATTGAAAGCAGGTGCATCCTGAGTTAATCAAGCAATTAACATCCCATCATGCTTAGGGTCATGTATAAAATGCTGGGCAGGCCATTATTTTGGCCATTATTTTGTCTACCATGGCTATGCCCCCATTCACAGGGCACGAGTGGTCACTAATTGGTTTGATGAGCATGAAAACGATGTAAACCATATGACATGGCCGTCTCAGTCACCAGATCTCAACCCAATTGAATGATGGGAGATTCTGGAGCGGCGCCTGAGTCAGCATTTTTCACCACCATCAACAAAACACCAAATTATGGAATTTCTTGTGGAAGATTGTTTTTGCATCCCTCCAATATAGTTGGTCAGACCATGAGACATGCCGACCATAAGACAACATGGAAACGTCTGTAGCGTCCGAACACGATGGTGGTCTCTGTTTTTCTCTACGACCCCCACAAGTGTCACAGGACCCATCTGAATGTAACTGGTACCGGTTTAAAAAATGAATGGAAGAATGGAGGTCGTTTTTTAAAAATGTTCTATATATATGTTTATTTATTTCCTGGGCTTTCTTATATCTCCTAGATATAGGACAGACACTTCAAAACCTTATGCTTTATGATTTATTTTTTGACTCTCTTTTTTGCCATTTATGAATGTGTTATTCGATGCGGTTCTATGGGATTTGGTAGTAAAGGTCAAATTCAATATATATATTTTTTTATACCTAAAGGGGTCCTAAAATTCTAAATCAAATAGCTAAATGATCCATGGTTTGACCATCTTAAAGCTATTCTATATGTCAGTTTATAACCCTCCCTGTAGGTACCATTTTTGACAATGTCTTTGTATTCCTCATGTCTAAATAATTTTTTGAAAAATGTTTGGTCCGAATTGGATGTTAGGTACTATATTTATTGAAATATAATATGAATTTCATGAATTAAAATGGCCAATTTGGATGCAATCAGTTAGCTTAATTTCTCAAAGTTCAAATTATATTTAAACAAAATAATGTTGCAAGAATGCTAATCGTATCTGTTTCTAACAACATGAACGATTTCAGAACAATCTGAGATGGTGGGTGTTGAAATCAAATTTGTTGTGCTTTTTGAGGTGAAACAACCCCCTACACACAAATGTAGATAAAACCATTTGGACAGTCTCTAATGTGCAAGGGTCATTTCTATCAACAGCATTATGATAATGCAGTCATCGTCCCCTTTGTAGTTCAGATCTATAGATCTGTAAATCATTAAGGCCCAGTGCAGTCAAAAACATGATTTTCCTGTGTTTCAAATATACATTTCCACACTATGAGGTTGGAATAATACTATGAAACTGTGAAAATGATGATAATGCCCATTTAGTGTAAGAGCTGTTTGAGTATATGTGTGTGTGTGTGTGTGTGTGTGTGTGTGTGTGTGTGTGTGTGTGTGTGTGTGTGTGTGTGAACGCATTCATTGCAGAAAATCAAATGACATTGTTGGTGTGGGATAACAATTGTCCCCTGCCTGTGTTGACACTCCATGAAAGGAATGAGCAGCACTGCCAATTTCATACCACAAACCATCCAGAGACACTGGTGCTGCATTGTTGTCCAGTCTCTGAATGGTGAGGTCTCATGGGACATACTTCTCCCCAGCAGTGACTGAGGACCAGACCACCTGATCACCTGCTCCACCCCCCCAGGTCCACACCAGACCACCTGATCACCTCCTCCACCCCCCCAGGTCCACACCAGACCACCTGATCACCTCCTCCACCCCCCCAGGTCCACACCAGACCATCTGATCACCTCCTCCACCCCCCAAGGTCCACACCAGCAGAGAGACAGTGGGAACAGATGGTTGGTTTTTAGGATATAACGTGCCAATGCAGCCAATTTAACCATTTCCTCTGGCCAAAGTCCATCTCTCCCATTCCACTATGAACCGGTAGCTCATGGTGGATAATGGTTAGGCATGGCACCCATGGGAGGAGAATTAGTGAGGCCAAAAATGTTCTTGATCCTTACTTTGGCATGCTTAATTTGTTATGGGCACTGACAGAGCGTGATTGACAAGTGTTATAATTCAATCGAAATTCCATTGCTGCCTCTGCCATAATTCCAATCTAATTTCACAGTTCGTCAATTAGGCTGGGATTCTGGTCCACAGTAAGGTAGCTATGAGCTTGTCAATTCCCACATCATCAGTCGCTGCTGCTGACACTTCTCTTCCACGCATCTCAGCTAATTTCAATGCATTTGATTATTGATATCTACTGTATTGATTAGAACATGTCAGGTGAGAAGAGAACAGGCTTTTAATTTATTTCTCCCAGTTTTTTTTTTTTTTCATTCACAGCATGATCACCTCCTCTTCACATGTGTCCGGTGACCCTGAGGAAGACATTTGACAGATGGGGAACAGAAGAAAACAGCTTTGCTGTACTTAATACTGAAGTAAAGTGAGGAGAGCCTTGTGCAGGTAAAAAGTAGGCTGTCTGTGTATTGATGACATACAGTCGATCGGTCAGGGCTACAGTGGCCTGATCTGTCCAAACAATTCCTCTGCAGAGAGGTTAAGTGACATCGATCCAGGATTTAGCTCATATTTCATCCCAGAGAACAATATTCTTAATTGACAAGGATCTGCTATTATGGATTGTACTAAAGAAAAAAGCACTGCCCCACAAGTCAAGGTTGCAACTCCTTGTTTGATTCTCCTCTCCTTGTTAGTCTTAATCAAAATCTATGTTTTATAATGAAAAGAGTGCAAATGTTTTATTATAATTTCACTGATCAAATAGCTCTCCTTCAGCAATTGTCTTTCCATTAAAGAAATCACTGATCATTAATTAAGTATTTTTACTACTTTACATAAAGCTATAAGTGGGGAAGGACAATAAGAAGCATATCAAACGGCCTGTCTCTAATTGAAGTGCAAAGCACCTCCCCCCTCCCCCTCCTCTTCCATCCCACTCCCTCCTCTTCCTCCCTCACTCCCTTCTCTTCCTCCCTCCCTCCGGTTTGTGTCAACAACTGCAACGCTGCTGGGTTTTTCACGCTCAACAGTTTGGTGTGGCTGGCTTCTGGGTTAAGCATGCATTGTGTCAAGAAGCAGTGCGGCTGGCGGGTTGTGTTTCGGAGGATGCGCGGCTCTCGACCTTCGCCTCTCAGGGCAACGATGGGACAAGACTGTAACAACCAATTGGATATTGGGGAGAAAAAGGGGTAAAATAAATTAAGAATGGTCCACCACCAAAAGGACATCCAGCTAACTTGACACAACTGTGGGAAGCATCGGAGTCAACATATGCTTTGGACACCTTGTAGAGTCCATGCCCGGACGATTTGAGGCTGTTGTGAGGGCAAAAGGGGGTGCAACTCAATATTAGGAAGTTTTTCTTAATGTTTGGTGTACTCGGTGTATGTACAATGTCTATTTTCTATACAGCAGTACTGTGTGTCTAAGACAATAATCCCCTTGGGAACTTAAAGTTCATCCTATTCTATCCACATCGCTGAGGATCATGGTCCAAAACACACCAACACAGTCGTGGAGAGGGTGTGGCATAGGCCCTCAGATTTGGCATAGGCCCTCAGATCCTCAAAAGGTTCTACAGCTGCTCCATTGAGAGCATCTTGACTGGTGCACCACCGCTTGGTATGACAACTGCTTGGCTTCCGACAGCAAGGCGCTACAGAGGGTGGTGGGTACGGCCCAGTACATCACTGGCGCCGAGCTCCCTGCCATCCAGGACCTCTATACCAGGCGGTGTCAGAGGAAGGCCCTAAAAATGATCAAAAACTCCAGCCCCCCAAGTCTGGTTGTACATCAGCAGTTTTTCTCTTATGTCAGACACTGACAGTCACTGAATTAGCCATGCCAGCTAAACATTTTTTACATTGGTAACTTGTAGTAAGCATGGTCAAATTACCGACAGGGTTGATCCCATTGATCATCAGATATCATATTAAAATCTGCAAACATTTGTCTCAACCCTATGGCAAAATGTGTAGAATTGCATTACATGTGTTATAACATTGTAAAATCTTCTCTCCTCCCCATGGCAAAATGTGTAGAATTGCGTGGAGGGTACAGAGATGTGCGTACACAGACCCAAAAGCCATACCTCATGATGAGTTCCGATTTTCTTGTGGCCCCTACCCTGAACTTCAGAATCACGCGTTAGTGATCAGGAACACGCGTTAGTGATCAGGAACACGCGTTAGTGATCAGGAACACGCGTTAGTGATCAGGAACACGCGTTAGTGATCAGGAACACGCGTTAATGATCAGGAACACGCGTTAGTGATCAGGAACACGCGTTAGTGATCAGGAACACGCGCTAGTTCGGCACTCACTCACACAGGGAGAATAGTTTATTTGGAGGTGTGGATGGTTTTGCTACCTCAGACAGATGCACAACTGAGAACCACAGGAAGTAGTAAACCAGAGGGCACAGAAGACTGCAACAAAACATCTGAATCTATGATTTTATTTATTACTACAAAATCAAACAACAACAAAAAAAAATCTAGCAAGATGTCCAGGAGTATTGTGTGTGTTCTGTGCACGGCTGTGATGTGATAATATAATCATTAAAACAAGGTCAACAATTTTAGAAAGCTGCCTGATTGTGATCATGGTAATAATGAAATTCACAAAACTTGTAAAAAATATATTTGAATTGGCATGTTTTTTAAACCAACAAGTGTAACTTTTCTTTTTACCAGTGTCGTATCTACAGGCATGCTTGCATTGGGGTATTTCATAGTTTTTTTTTTCTTGCATCCACTTAAATATCTCTTTCTTGGTATCCAGTCTGAGATTTCAGTTAACACACCAACAACACAGTTCAGGGAGAGGACACATTCAGTTCAGGGAGGGGACACATTCAGTTCAGGGAGGGCACCCATTCAGTTCAGGGAGGGGACACGTTCAGTTCAGGGAAGGGACACATTCAGTTCAGGGAGATGACACATTCCGTTCAGGGAGATGACACATTCAGTTCAGGGAAATGACACATTCAGTTCAGGGAGAATACACATTCAGTTCAGGGAAATTACACATTCAGTTCAGGGAGAGGACACATTCAGTTCAGGGAGGGGACACATTCAGTTCAGGGAGAGGACACATTCAGTTCAGGGAGAGGACACATTCAGTTCAGGGAGGGGACACATTCAGTTCAGGGAGAGGACACATTCAGTTCAGGGAGAGGACACATTCAGTTCAGGGAGGGGACACATTCAGTTCAGGGAGGGGACACATTCAGTTCAGGGAGGGGACACATTCAGTTCAAAAATATCCCCCAGAAAAGAAGAGGACAACAGAGAAAAAGCATAGAACTTCCGAAACCGTTTCAGTCTCTTTTACTTGATGAAGAAGAGGTGATATAAGAAGAGAAGCACATTTTGTCTAGAATGTTACATTTCACCTCCTTCAGATTTCCAAGCTTTAAGAAGAAATGATCCTATATATGCGCTGCAAGACTTGTGCTATTGGGACATATTGGAGCATTTGAGGAACTAATAACAATAATAATAATAACAATAATCATCAATAACATTAGTAAGGATCAGCTTGGAGAGAAAGGATAGGGAAGGAGGATAGGCTTCTGTATGTGCTTCACATGAGTAGAGAAAAGTTTTATTTTAAATGGTCTGAACAAAAATAGTCATAACTAGTCAAATAGAGGGATTTTACAAGTAGCTGGAGTGAGATGATGGGGCAGCAAAAAGTTTCACTTCAGTGTTGCCTCTCACCCCACCACACCCTCTCTGCAGTCCTGTACATGAGTTTCAGGGGAAGGTTTTGGGGATCCATTCCTCCCTTCAGTCGTCCCTCTTCTCCACTCGTTCTCTCCCAGCCAAGGTCTCTGTCTCTTGGGGTAGCCAGCAGCGGCAGCCCTGGGTAAGGTCTGGAGGAGCTGGAGGTTCTCTCAGTACATGATGGGAGGCTTGGCGTAGGGTCTGTTCTCTGTTAGGGAAAGAAACATCAGTTAATCAAGTGATCCATCTATCCATCATACCTCTATTAACAGATATAAAAGGAAAATTCTCTCCAGTATTTTCCCACTGAGTAAGGTTTGCCCAGAGAAACACATTTGCCAATGTATACTTGTTTAAGATGTTGTCAGTATGAGTATTACATTCTTCTGGTATAAATAAAGCTGTTTACTCTCCAGAGGGTGTATATATTTCAAATGATGTGAAACTCAGTTTGTGATTTTTCAAGTTTTCCACGGGCATGAGAACAAAAGTTCAAGAGCAACCAATGAATTAAGTATCTATCTCCTTTAATGAAATGTGCGTCAGGAATAATATGGGTGATTAATCATTTAGTGTTAGTTGTCAACGGGAGGGGACAGCTGCATGTTAATCTCTACATGGTGACTGGAGTCAGCAGCTGCATGTTAATCTCTACATGGTGACTGGAGTCAGCAGCTGCATGTTAATCTCTACATGGTGACTGGAGTCAGCAGCTGCATGTTAATCTCTACACGGTGACTGGAGTCAGCATGGTCGTGAAGCACCGTTAGATCATCTCACTGGAGATAGAGAGAATGGGTCATCGCTGTGCTATCGGAGAGTGGTTCTGCATGTTTGATATGTGAACTGGGAAAAGACAACAGAACATAGGATGAAAAAGCAATGTTCGGTGGTGTTGGAGGGAGAAAATGAGAGAGTGATGTACTGTCTGTCTGTCTGTCTGTCTGTCTGTCTGTCTGTCTGTCTGTCTGTCTGTCTGTCTGTCTGTCTGTCTGTCTGTCTGTCTGTCTGTCAGAGTAGAAGGACGAGAAGAGCAACACTCCTTGATTCTCTAATTGTATTCCAATGTTAATATGTACAGTCAGGATAACTACACTGTGTTCATCTGTTCTATCTGCTATATGTTGAACCCTTCTCAAAATGTGCAGGGTGACGTGAAAAGATGTGTAGTGTGGTGGCAGAATGGCTGTTGTGTATGTTGCAACACCTCTGGGACCTCTCCTCAGCAGTTCAATCCATATTTAACATGGCTCTGGCCCTCTGGCCCCATTCTTTTCTGCATAGACTGCAAACGGGCTAATTGCAGCCGGTCTGGGACTGCCATAAAGCTTCACCTTGATATTTCATGCTGGCTCTTTCTTCACTGGGTTGCCAATTAGTGAGTTGCAAACTTTGGAAATGAACGGTACCCAAGGGTCTCATTTGGTGTATGTAAGTACAGTGTTTGTTTGGAACAAACGAAGGTTAGAAGATTTCTGGTTATTTGGAAGTAGATTATTCCTGTTGGTGAAGATGCTGAAATGTTGTTTAAGGAACAAGTAGTTGTGATAGGAGCCAGAGTGAAGACGACCCCGTGTCACCCTCACCCCCCTCTCTTTCACCCCCACCTCCCTCTCTCTCACCCTCACCCCCCTCTATCTCACCCTCACCACCCTCTCTCTTACCCCCACCTCCCTCTCTCTCACCCTCACCACCCTCTCTCTCACCCCCACCTCCCTCTCTCTCACCCCCACCTCCCTCTCTCTCACCCAAACCACCCTCTCTCTCACTCCCACCACCCTCTCTCTCACTCCCACCTCCCTCTCTCTCACCCCCACCTCCCTTTCTCTCACCCCCACCTCCCTCTCTCTCACCCCCACCTCCCTCTCTCACCCCCACCTCCCTCTCTCTCTCCCAAACCACCCTCTCTCTCACTCCCACCACCCTCTCTCTTACTCCCACCTCCCTCCCTTTCTCTCACTCCCACCTCCCTCTCTCTCACTCCCACCTCCCTTTCTCTCACCCCCACCACCCTCTCCCTCACTCCCACCTCCCTTTCTCTCACTCCCACCACCCTCTCTCTTCCTCTCACCCCACCGCCCTCTCTCTTACTCCCACCTCCCTCCTTCTCTCTCACTCCCACCTCCCTCTCTCTTCCTCTCACCCCACCGCCCTCTCTCTTACTCCCACCTCCCTCCTTCTCTCTCACTCCCACCTCCCTCTCTCTCACTCCCACCACCCTGTCTCTTCCTCTCACCCCACCACCCTCTCCCTCACTACCACCTCCCTTTCTCTCACTCCCACCACCCTCTCTCTTCCTCTCACCCCACCACCCTCTCCCTCACTCCCACCTCCCTCTCTCTTTACTCTCCCTCTCTTCTCTTAATCGGTTTGTAAAATTATGTCACCTTCTTTTGTATTCAGCAGTTTCTCTTACCTCCACTCATATAGATTAATAAAAAGACGCAGGGCGGCATAATAGACCAACACACAGAGGAACCTGAGAAAGCGTAAAAAGCTTTTAGCCCCAGAAGTGGGATCTCAGTAAGGACAATCAAACCTAATGAAATCAGTTGTCAGTGCTAAGCTTGCAAAACTGTGAAGTCCAACTTGGGAGTGAAGCGAGGTGTAATTAAATTCTTCCCAGTGTAATAGATGGGCCGTGGGGGAGGAGGGGCCGGACAACACGCTCCTAAATAGAGCTCTTAAACCCCTGTGAGTGAGAGTCAGTCGGCTCCCAGTCCCCAAACAGCCAGGAGTTCCAGGAGAGGCCCCACGTGTCCAGCAGCATCACCCCCACTGACCGACACCTCTGCTGTGCATGGCGGTGGTGAGGCATTGGGCAGTCTAGTAGTGGAACAGGACTGGACAAACACACCTCATCAGCATGATGGGATTCCAAGCTGGCGCAGATGAAACAGAGCTTCTTTTAATAGCACTGTAATTCAGATTGATTTCTACCTAGTGAATCGAATCGCTGATAGGTAGTAGCAGGATAGATCTAACAAATGCTTTCGTAATGGTTAGAGCGTTGGGCCAGTGAATGAAAGGTCGCTGGTTCGAATACCCGAGCTGACAAGGTGAAAAACTAAAACTAAAACCTGTCGATGTGTCCCTGAACAAGGCACTTAACACTAATTTGCTCCAGGAGCTGACCCTGTAGGTAGGCAATCAAAATCAAAGAATTTGTTCTTGACTGACTTGCCTAGTTAAATAAAGGTTACATTTAGCTCAGATTTAATCAGCCAGTCGTGATGAGGCTTGAATACCATATAACAGAGACTATTATCTTTTAAAACTTTGATCAACAGAAAGTCCTTCACAGAAGTAGAAGAAATACAGGAAGAGGCTAGATTTACTCAACCAGTTTTAAGCAGTAACACAGGGACTAAAGGGTTTTGGGAAATGGTCTCCTAACGTAATTGAATAATCCTGTTGCATTGTTGTAACATGCTTCATCACTGTGGACCTCTCTCTCTCTCTCTCTCTATCTCTCAAGCGTTAGGGGAGGAGCGCTGTCTGTCTGTCCCTCACATGGCCGTCAGGAGTTCTCCTTGCTGCCCTAAAGGTCAGAAACGCCATGGCCCCATAATCCCCCTCTCCACGCTGTCATTAGTAACAACTGGCTCCTACAGGAAAGCAGAACACTCAGGGTCACAACAAATACATGGATTTACAAGGCTAGCACAGGAGAATGTCAGAGCATTATGTCATTATGTAAGGAACACAGTAGTAACTGGGATTACCAAGGAAATCATAAGGTGGTTGTGTTTGTGTTATTGTCAATATAACCTCTGTCTAGATCTCTGATGTTCTGGTTAGGGTTTAAAGTTTTAGCTCCTCTGAGTTGTTTAAGGACTGAAGTGAGAGAGGTAACATGTTTAGGTAATCCTGGCCAAGAATCTCACTAACAGATGACCCCCCCCCCCCCCCCCCCCCCCCCACACTGAAAATGATCTCCGTCCTTAGAAAAGCAAACCCCAGAGCGAAGCGAAGCGGTATTCTACAGATAAAGGAGAGGATGAAGGGCCTCAACATTCCGCTGTGTGGCGATGCTGTCAGAGCCAAGAAATATGGACAGCTCTTTATTTGCAGACTGTGAAATTGGCTATGAGAGAGAACCATTTCCACCTTCTCATTTCCACTGAAACACTCTCACTGGATGCTCTGTATTTATTCACCTATTGCAGACGACATTTCAATAAGACGTGTCTTTAATTCGCCTTCAGACATGTTGATAATAGGGTCCATTTATCAAACATAACTTCAGCTGTGTTTTGGTGGGAGGGTGGAGGTGGGGAAGCAGGGGTTTCTACAAACAAGACTAAGAGAGAATGGAAGCCGGAGGGGGAGGGTGGAGGTGAGGGGTTCTACAGAGAATGAAAGCCGGAGGGGGAGGGTGGAGGTGAGGGGTTCTACAGAGAATGGAAGCCGGAGGGAGAGGGTGGAGGTGAGGGGTTCTACAGAGAATTAAAGCCGGAGGGGGAGGGTGGAGGTGAGGGGTTCTACAGAGAGAATAAAAGCCGAAGGGGGAGGGTGGAGGTGAGGGGTTCTACAGAGAATGAAAGCCGGAGGGGGAGGGTGGAGGTGAGGGGTTCTACAGAGAATGGAAGCCGGAGGGAGAGGGTGGAGGTGAGGGGTTCTACAGAGAATTAAAGCCGGAGGGGGAGGGTGGAGGTGAGGGGTTCTACAGAGAGAATAAAAGCCGAAGGGGGAGGGTGGAGGTGAGGGGTTCTACAGAGAATGAAAGCCGGAGGGGGAGGGTGGAGGTGGGAGGTTCTACAGAGAGAATGGAAGCTTGAAACATATATGCAACACCATCAGTTTGAGAGAGAGAGAGAGAGAGAGAGAGAGAGAGAGAGAGAGAGATAGAGAGGGAAGAAAGAAAGAAAGAAGGTGTGTCTGGTTTGTGCATGCTGTGCTCCACCAGAGAGGTACTGAGGAGAGGTACTAAGACCCATGTGTGGAGCATGTGAAGGCCACATCACCCCCAGTCCCCCACTACACTCCCTTCCCCTAACTTTGACCCCCGCATGTGAGGGTACTTTCCAACATTCACAAGTTCATCCAAATAATGTTACTTTGTGGTATTGTAGTTTTCAGACTATATTTGGAAACAGAGAGATATAGTCAAGGGTCAACCCAGATCCCTGTTCCTTCTCCCTGCTACCTGACCCCCCCCAGATCCCAGGGCCAGAGACAGAGACAGAGACAGAGAGGGAGAGTGAAGATGCTTACCCTGTACAGCTGAGTTCTCCTGCTGGCTGCTGTTATGCTCCAGCTCGACCTCTGGTATCACTGCCTCTGAAATGGAACATAACCATCAGTCAGGACTATTACATCTTACCTATCTATCCAGATATTCTCTGAAAGAACCACATATACCTGGTGGAGAAAGACATTCTGTCCAAGAGACAAATTATGTTCTAAGTAGGAGAGTGCTATCTGAGATCGTACGGAAATAGGGGTTATATTTAGTCTGCAAATATCACGAGAAGTGGCCTGATTGTCCACACAATATTGTTCACACAATAGTCCCAACAACGTCAGATGAACGGAAACCCAATGCATTTCTTCTAATAAATGAATGTTTAATCGGCCTTGGAAAGATTTGCTCTGCCCACTGAAATGTTTGCAGATGTTTCCATTCTCTTGATTCCATCTTTGTTTCCTTCTCTGCTCCTGGTAAGATATTTGGAAATAAACCGTTTTAAGCGTTTGAATTCACAGTGTTTATGATAAGTATCTGTATACATTTCCTCTTAGGGTAACAATGCTAATGCACTGGAAGTGATAACGGCTAGGGCCGCTGCGCTGACGACATGAAACTAAATATCTGTGTTGCTTTCACAGAGAAGAAGAAGAATGGGGGGGGTGAGAGAGAGATGGAGGGATGAGAGAGGGAGATGGGGGGGTGAGAGAGGGAGATGGTGGGGGGTGAGAGAGGGAGATGGGGGGGTGAGAGAGATGGTGGGGGGGTGAGAGAGGGAGATGGGGGGGTGAGAGAGGGAGATGGGGGGGTGAGAGAGGGAGATGGGGGGGTGAGAGAGGGAGATGGTGGGCTGAGAGAGGGAGATGGTGGGTGGTGAGAGAGGAGATGGGGGGGTGAGAGAGGGAGATGGGGGGGTGAGAGAGGGAGATGGTGGGGGGTGAGAGAGGGAGATGGTGAGGGTGAGAGAGGGAGATGGTGGGGGGTGAGAGAGGGAGATGGGGGGGTGAGAGAGGGAGATGGGGGGGTGAGAGAGGGAGATGGTGGGGGGTGAGAGAGGGAGATGGTGGGGGGTGAGAGAGGGAGATGGTGAGGGTGAGAGAGGGAGATGGTGGGGTGAGAGAGAGAGATGGTGGGGGGTGAGAGAGGGAGATGGTGGGGTGAGAGAGGGAGATGGTGGGGGGTGAGAGAGGGAGATGGTGGGGTGAGAGAGGGAGATGGTGGGGGGTGAGAGAGGGAGATGGTGGGGTGAGAGAGGGAGATGGTGGGGGGGTGAGAGAGGGAGATGGGGGGGTGAGAGAGGGAGATGGGGGGGTGAGAGAGGGAGATGGAAAGAGCAGGGAGAGAAAATAGGAACAGGATGCGAAAGAGAGAAAAAAATATAATAAAATAAGTAGGGAGAAGAGGAGAGGAGGAGAGGAGGAGGGGAGGAGGGGAGGAGAGGAGGAGGGGAGGAGAGGAGGAGAGAAGGTGAGGAGGAGAGAAGGAGAGGAGGAGGATATGGAAGTAAGGAGTATCGAGGAGAGGAGGAGAGGAGGAGGATATGGAAGTAGGGAGTATGGAGGAGACAGGAGAGGATATTATGGAGGAGAGGAGGAGAGTTGAAGAAGAGGAAGGGGGGTATTATGGAGGAGAGAAGGAGAGGTAAAGAAGGAGAGAAGGAGAGGTAAAGAGGAGGAGGAGAGGGTTGAGACCGTACCGTTG
>CM042404.1:6478555-6481055 GCA_023634145.1 Thymallus thymallus | reverse complement strand
CGACCGCAAGAATCAATCAGTTCTTGAACAATCAGACCTTTTATTTTCTACCCTTAAAAATAAAGACAATGTAATGTTTCTGAAGAGAAAAAAAAGGAGAGCTATTTGAAATCCATCAACTCTCTCTGAGCTGAGAGTTGACAGATGTAAGCTTAGAGTTGAGAGTTTATTTTATTTTACTAGGCAAGTCAGTCAAGAACAAATTCTTATTTACAATGACAGCCTAGGAACAGTGGGTTAACTGCCTTGTTCAGGGGCAGAACGACAGATTTTTACCTTGTCAGCTCAGGGATTCGATCCTGCAACCTTCCAGTTACGGGCCTAACACTCTAACCACTAGGCTACCTGCCGCGTTGAGAGCTGAGAGATAAGAGATGAGAACTGAGAGTTGAGAGTTGAGAGCCGAGAGATGAGAGCTGAGAGCCGAGAGCCGAGAGTTGAGAACTGAGAGTTGAGAGTTGAGAGCTGAGAGCCGAGAGTTGAGAGCTGAGAGCTGAGAACTGAGAACTGAGAGCTGAGTGTTTTACCTGATACTAGCTCTTAGGGCCGTCAAGGTGACAGTGGCGCTGTAAGGACTTTGTCATATATAGAACGTCTTCTCTGTCCCAGATGTGAATGAAACCTTCCTCTGCCAGTCTTACCAGAAGTGGCTCATCCAACCATATAAAGCATCTACATAAATATCCCATCTACACACTCTCTAAACTCTAGCCCTATTAACTCCCAGCAGCGCCTTCTCACCGACTCCCTGGTTACTGTTTGACTCTCCGGTTGCTGTTTGACTCCCTGGGTGTGTTTGACTCTCCGGGTGCTGTTTGACTCTCCGGGTGCTGTTTGACTCCCTGGGTGCTGTTTGACTCTCCGGGTGCTGTTTGACTCTCCGGGTGCTGTTTGACTCTCCGGGTGCTGTTTGACTCCCTGGGTGCTGTTTGACTCTCCGGGTGCTGTTTGACTCTCCGGGTGCTGTTTGACTCCCTGGGTGCTGTTTGACTCCATGTGATCTACTTGTTTTTTCACTTCTCTACATGTGTAGCAGAGCTGTCTGCTAAATATTCAATAGGAGCCAATTAGAGGGTGATTTAGGCCAGCCCTGGTGGGTACCATGTGATTGTCAGGTCTACACAAACATCAGGCAGAGAGAGGGAGAGGGAGAGAGAGAGACAGAGAGGGAGAGGGAGAGGGAGGGAGAGAAAGAGAGAGAGAAGAGAGAGAGGAGGGGTTGCTGGGGGAGAGGGAGAGAGAGGGAGAGAGAGAGAGAGAGAGATAGACACTAGGTATCCTGCTTTATCCTGTGTCCTGCTACAGTCATTATTATGCATTTGGTTTAATTAACCAAAATGTGTAAATATGTACCTGACATGAAAACTCCCAAACCCTTTTGATATCCAACCTGGTCGTCATTATAATTATTTACCTACCTTGATCCTATGTAAATGCTGCCAGTGAGGCCTCCCTCTCCCTGTCCCTCTCTCTTTCTGATCAGCACCTTATCTCAATTACACCCTCTTTCTCTCTGATCATCACCTTATCTCAATGACACCCTCTTTCTCTCTGATCATCACCTTATCTCAATGACACCCTCTTTCTCTCTGATCATCACCTTATCTCAATGACACCCTCTTTCTCTCTGATCATCACCTTATCTCAATGACACCCTCTTTCTCTCTGATCATCACCTTATCTCAATGACACCCTCTTTCTCTCTGATCATCACCTTATCTCAATGACACCCTCTTTCTCTCTGATCATCACCTTATCTCAATGACACCCTCTTTCTCTCTGATCATCACCTTATCTCAATGACACCCTCTTTCTCTCTGATCATCACCTTATCTCAATGACACCCTCTTTCTCTCTGATCATCACCTTATCTCAATGACACCCTCTTTCTCTCTGATCATCACCTTATCTCAATGACACCCTCTTTCTCTCTGATCATCACCTTATCTCAATGGCAACACCACCCTTCATTTTCCTCTCCAACACAGATCCTCCACTGTGTTTCACTGGGGTAGGTGGGAGCTGGAGTGGTGGACTGATAATTGCACAGTTCAGTCAGTCCACTCTCCCAGCGGCACTTACGTGTGTCAGAACCCCCCACCCAGTCGTGATGAAGGACAACTCACAGGAGGGGTAGGAAGGGACATGGATCTCTTCCCTGACAATTATCTATTTATTTCCAACAAGATGGCAGGTTTTGACAACAGGCACCCAGGGAGCCATAAAGCTCTGGGAACCAACTGTCTTCATGGTATTTATAATGCTCTCAGAGAAACACTCCAATCAACCAGGACTCTGGGAGTATTGGCAGGAGGAAGAGACTCTACTCTGATCAACACACACACATGCACTCACACACACACACACACACACACACACACACACACACACACACACACACACACACACACACACACACACACACACACACACACACACACACATTTTGTAAATGTAAAGGACACATTTGACAAATCTCATGTTATTAAAATACGCTATA
>CM042404.1:6466055-6473555 GCA_023634145.1 Thymallus thymallus | reverse complement strand
CGCTCTTCTCAATGTACATAAACATAGCTCAGGCAGTAGGAAGCTCTCTTTTCCATTTATATGCAGATGATACAGTCTCCGGCCCCTCCCCGGAGTTTGTGTTAAACGCTCTACAACAAAGCTTTGTTAGTGTCCAACAAGCTTTCTCTGCCCTTAACCTTGTTCTGGGCAGAGAAAGGTCAAGTGGTTTGGTAAGAAGAATGCCCCTTTTCCCACAGGTGCGATTACTACCTCTGAGGGTTTAGAGCTTGAGGTAGTCAACTCATACAAGTACTTGGGAGTATGGCTGGACGGTACACTGTCCTTCTCTCAGCACATATCAAAGCTGCAGGCTAAAGTTACATCTAGACTTGGTCTCCTCTATCGTAATCGCTCCTCTTTCACCCCAGCTGCCAAACTAACCCCGATTCAGATGACCATCCTACCCTTGCTAGATTACCAAGACGTAATCTATAGATCGGCAGGTAAGACTGCTTTTGAGCGGCTAGATGCTCTTTACCATTCGGCCATCAGATTTTCCACCAATGCTCCTTATAGGACACATCATTGCACTCTATACTCCTCTGTAAACTGGTCATCTCTGTATACCCGTCGCAAGACCCACTGGTTGATGCTTTTATATAAAACCCTCTTAGGCCTCACTCCACCCTGTCTGAGATATCTACTGCAGCCCTCATCCTCCACATACAACACTTCTTCTGCCAGTCACATTCTGTTAAAGGTCCCCAAAGCATACACATTCCTGGGTCGCTCGTCTTTTCAGTTCGCTGCAGTTAATGAGCTACAACAAACACTCAAACAGGACAGTTTTATCTCAATCTCTTTATTAAAAGACTCAATCATGGACACTCTTACTGACAGTTGTGGCTGCTTTACGTGATTTATTGTTGTCTCTACCTTCTTGCCCTTTGTGCTGTTTTGTGCTGCTACCATGTTGTGTTACTGCCATGTTGTGTTGCTACCATGTTGTTGTCATGTTGTGTTGCTACCATGTTGTTGTCATGTGTTGCTGCCATGCTATGTTGTTGTCTTAGGTCTCTCTTTATGTAGTGTTGTGTTGTCTCTCTTATTGTGTTTTGTCCTATATTTTTATTTAATTTATTCATATTTTTAATCCCAGCCCCCATCCCTGCAGGAGGCCTTTTTCCTTTTGATAGGCCGTCACTAGTTAAATAAAGGTTAAATAAAAAATTAAGTACCCAAAAGGGCCTCTACATGTCTTGATAGATTACATTAAATCATTGCAAGATACCCAAATTACTATGTCAATATGTATTTGTGCCAATTGTGAAAAAAGTTAATAGTGCCATTGTTGATTAGATGCTTTTTTCATTAATTAGGCTATTTTATTTTTTCTTGAACCATATGGTCTATCTACTAGAAACCCATGGACAATATGGACACAGATATAATAAATACGTTTCCAGTAACGTACCCTCCCTTTGCAACCCTAACACACTACAACACACCACAACATTCCACAACACACCCGTCATCCAGCTAGGCCACAGTAAGTGAACAGGAAGTGAACTAGTGAGGTCTCAGTTTCCACTCCTCCCAGGTGGGACACGGCTGTGTATCCTTGGCGCAGGGTGTTTAATCTGATGTACAGGTGGGTATAAACACAGAGCCTGAACCTGCCTGATCTCAGATCCCATCTGGACCCTGATACTTCCTGTACATTCACACACAGGGACGTACATCCTGAGTCGTTTCCTTGGACGTGCCAGAAAACAGATCTAGAGGATGGTTGATAACTGAACGTTTAGCTGTCTTCATGCCAGACATTCCTCTTGACTGAGACTCCACTTACATAAATGACATATTTGGCATTCATAAGGACTATAGTAACGCTAAGCTTTCCTTTAGATACATTTAACCACATAGTAATAATTCAACCATCTTTACGGCAGTGCATCTCTCTCTCTGTAATAAAGTATCACCAGCTTAAAGTAGCATATGCATAGTACAAATATGAGACCATGAAATGGAAAGAGACAACATGACATATAGCGTATACAGAAGATCAGAGGCTGGCTCACAAGGGGAAACAGAACAACTAAGGAACGGGTGTAAGTGTTATAAACAGAAACAGGACTAAATAGAATAAAGTGGGAAAGTGAATCTATGTGAATGTCACAGCCTCTAGGTAATTGGCCAATAATGTTCACAATATGTTGATATCTTGTTCAGGATTGGAATACAAAACTGTTTCTGGGCTACAGACTGAATGGAAATGCCTTGCATAATATAAAATGTAATAGCATTGGTAGCAGTAACATTAGTGTGGGGCAATTCCTCCACCTCCACCTCTCTCCTTCGTTCCTCGTGCTGGTGGAAGAGAGAGAATGAGATGGAGGGACAGGGGAGAGACCTATCCCCAGCAAACCCCCTCCACCACTGCCCCCTGCTCCCTCCACCACTGTCCCCTGTCCCTCCACCACTGTCCCCTGTCCCTCCACCACTGTCCCCTGTCCCTCCACCACTGTCCCCTGTCCCTCCACCACTGTCCCCTGTCCCTCCACCACTGCCCCCTGCTCCCTCCACCACTGTCCCCTGTCCCTCCACCACTGCCCCCTGCTCCCTCCACCACTGCCCTCTGCTCCCTCCACCACTGCTCCCTGCTCCCTCCACCACTGCTCCCTGCTCCCTCCACCACTGCTCCCTGCTCCCTCCACCACTGCTCCCTGCTCCCTCCACCTCTGCTCCCTCCACCTCTGCTCCCTCCACCTCTGTCCCCTGTCCCTCCACCACTGCCCCCTGCTCCCTCCACCACTGCTCCCTGCTCCCTCCACCACTGCTCCCTGCTCCCTCCACCTCTGCTCCCTCCACCACTGCTCCCTGCTCCCTCCACCACTGCTCCCTCCACCACTGCCCCCTGCTCCCTCCACCTCTGCTCCCTGCTCCCTCCACCACTGCTCCCTCCACCACTGCTCCCTGCTCCCTCCACCACTGCTCCCTGCTCCCTCCACCTCTGCTCCCTGCTCCCTCCACCTCTGCTCCCTCCACCACTGCTCCCTGCTCCCTCCACCTCTGCTCCCTCCACCACTGCTCCCTGCTCCCTCCACCTCTGCTCCCTCCACCACTGCTCCCTGCTCCCTCCACCCCTGCTCCCTCCACCTCTGCTCCCTCCACCACTGCTCCCTGCTCCCTCCACCTCTGCTCCCTCCACCTCTGCTCCCTCCACCACTGCTCCCTCCACCTCTGCTCCCTCCACCACTGCTCCCTCCACCACTGCTCCCTGCTCCCTCCACCACTGCTCCCTGCTCCCTCCACCTCTGCTCCCTCCACCACTGCTCCCTCCACCACTGCTCCCTCCACCTCTGCTCCCTCCACCACTGCTCCCTCCACCACTGCTCCCTGCTCCCTCCACCTCTGCTCCCTCCACCACTGCTCCCTCCACCTCTACTCCCTCCACCACTGCTCCCTCCACCTCTGCTCCCTCCACCACTGCTCCCTCCACCTCTGCTCCCTCCACCACTGCTCCCTGCTCCCTCCACCTCTACTCCCTCCACCACTGCTCCCTCCACCTCTACTCCCTCCACCACTGCTCCCTCCACCTCTACTCCCTCCACCACTGCTCCCTCCACCACTGCTCCCTCCACCTCTACTCCCTCCACCACTGCTCCCTCCACCTCTACTCCCTCCACCACTGCTCCCTCCACCACTGCTCCCTGCTCCCTCCACCACTGCTCCCTCCACCTCTACTCCCTCCACCACTGCTCCCTGCTCCCTCCACCTCTGCTCCCTCCACCTCTACTCCCTCCACCACTGCTCCCTGCTCCCTCCACCTCTGCTCCCTCCACCTCTACTCCCTCCACCACTGCTCCCTGCACCACTGCTCCCTGCTCCCTCCACCACTGCTCCCTCCACCTCTACTCCCTCCACCTCTACTCCCTCCACCACTGCTCCCTCCACCACTGCTCCCTGCTCCCTCCACCACTGCTCCCTCCACCTCTACTCCCTCCACCTCTACTCCCTCCACCACTGCTCCCTGCTCCCTCCACCACTGCTCCCTCCACCTCTACTCCCTCCACCTCTACTCCCTCCACCACTGCTCCCTGCTCCCTCCACCTCTACTCCCTCCACCTCTACTCCCTCCACCACTGCTCCCTGCTCCCTCCACCACTGCTCCCTCCACCTCTACTCCCTCCACCACTGCTCCCTCCACCTCTGCTCCCTCCACCACTGCTCCCTCCACCTCTGCTCCCTCCACCACTGCTCCCTGCTCCCTCCACCACTGCTCCCTCCACCTCTACTCCCTCCACCACTGCTCCCTCCACCTCTACTCCCTCCACCACTGCTCCCTCCACCACTGCTCCCTGCTCCCTCCACCACTGCTCCCTCCACCACTGCTCCCTCCACCACTGCTCCCTCCACCTCTACTCCCTCCACCTCTGCTCCCTCCACCACTGCTCCCTCCACCTCTGCTCCCTCCACCACTGCTCCCTGCTCCCTCCACCACTGCTCCCTCCACCTCTGCTCCCTCCACCACTGCTCCCTCCACCTCTGCTCCCTCCACCACTGCTCCCTCCACCACTGCTCCCTCCACCACTGCTCCCTGCTCCCTCCACCACTGCTCCCTGCTCCCTCCACCACTGATCCCTCCACCTCTGCTCCCTCCACCACTGCTCCCTCCACCACTGCTCCCTCCACCACTGCTCCCTCCACCTCTGCTCCCTCCACCACTGCTCCCTCCACCTCTGCTCCCTCCACCACTGCTCCCTCCACCACTGCTCCCTCCACCACTGCTCCCTCCACCTCTGCTCCCTCCACCACTGCTCCCTCCACCACTGCTCCCTCCACCACTGCTCCCTGCTCCCTCCACCACTGCTCCCTCCACCTCTGCTCCCTCCACCTCTGCTCCCTCCACCACTGCTCCCTCCACCACTGCTCCCTACTCCCCTCTCACTCTACTGACCAGCAGAATCAGTGATTTATGAAGCTGGAGAGAGAGGATTCACTCCATGGACTCTGGATGAAAAAAGGTCCTCCGTGCCGGCGGCTGGGCCATTCATCAGTATGTACCGCTGTGTCATATTGTTTATCATACAGACTCAGCCTAGCATGGGCCCCCAAACCAGTCCCCGGCTTTGTCCCGCCCGCCACATCAATCCACACCTTGCAAACATTATTCAAAGATTGGGGGCCTCTCTTCACAAGGCTCTATTGCCTTTAGTCATGCAGAACAAAAGGGTAACGGGAGAATCGGAAACAGGCTGTTGTGTTCAAGTGTCAGGAATCAAGCTGGTGCTGGTTACGGGGGTTAGGAGACTGGCTGAATGCTTAAGTCAATGTAAGGCTGTGTTGAAGCTCAGCTCAGAATTAGCCTGAGAGGGAGCCATACTAGCCTGTAGAGCCAGGAGACACAGAGCAGTTAGCTGACTGACCATGTCTCTTCAGGGACGGAGGCTTCCACCTATGGCAACCCTGATTAGAAGCATCTGCTGTTCATTGGTTTGTGGAGGTAATGTTGTTGTCTGAAGAGACCGCCTTGAGTTGTACATCTTGTCTCATACAATCATTGGTTCCTGTAGGTGCTGGGTAGAGATATGAGGGGGAGACGGGTCCCTGGCAAGTTGTTCCCCACAAATGCTGTTTAAAAACAATAATAATTGTACCTATACACTGAAGAAGGCTGCAAAGCCAAAACTTCTGTGTACGCTATCCGTGATGCAGTGAAAATAACATAAAAATGATAAAAATTAAGTACGCTTTATGCAACATCTTTTTGAGTGCGGACCCATTACACCTTTTGTTTGGCTTCCGCCAGTCCACCATCATCTGTCTACACATATCCCAGTGATGTGTGTGGGTGTGTGTGCTTGCGTAAGTTGTGCGTGTGTGTGTGTCCGACTGTGTATGCGTCTGTGTGTGCGTGGAAACAAAGACCAAACAAGCCAAATAGACACTGTACATATCATGAGCGTGCATGCCAGAGTGTGTACCATTATCTGTGATATAAAGAAACAGAGCATGCTGGGTAAGGATCCATCTAAGACCTGAATATACAGTATGTGCATGAAATCATACACTATACATACAAGTTAGTGGATTCTTCTATTTAAGCCACACCCGTTGCTGACTGACAGTATAAAATCGAGCACACAGCCATGCAATATCTATAGACAAACATTGGCTATAGAATGGTCCGTACAGAAGAGATCAGTGACTTTCAACGTGGCACCGTCATAGGATGCCACCTTGCCAACAAGTCAGTTTGTCAAATTTCTGCCCTGCTAGAGCTGCCCCGGTCAACTGTAAGTGTTGTTATTCGGAACGGGACCGGCGAGTGCTGAAGCGCATAAAAATCATCTGTCCTCGGTTGCAACACTCACTACCGAGTTCCAAACTGCCCCTGGAAGCAACGTCAGCACAATAACTGTTAGTCGGGAGCTTCATGAAATGGGTTTCCATGTCCGAGCAGCCGCACGCACACAAGCCTAAGATCACCATGCGCAATGCCAAGCATCAGCTGGAGTGGTGTAAAGCTTGCCACCATTGGATTTTGGAGCATTGTAAACGCGTTCTCTGGAGTGATGAATCACGCTTCACCATCTGGCAGTCCGACGGACTAAACATGGTTTGGCGGATGCCAGGAGAACGCTACCTGCCCCAATGCATAGTGCCAACTGTAAAGTTTGGTGGAGTAGGCATAATGGTCTAGGGCAGTTTTTCATGGATTGGGCTAGGCCCCTTAGTTCCAGTGAAGGGAAATCTTAACGCTACAGCATACAATGACATTCTAGACGATTCTGTGCTTCCAACTTTGTGGCAACAGTTTGGGGAAGGTCCTTTCCTGTTTCAGCATGACAATGCCCCCGTCCATACAGAAATAGTTTGTCGAGATCGGTGTGGAAGAACTTGACTGGCCTGCACAGAGCCCTGATCTTAACCCCATCGAACACCTTTTGGATGAATTGGACCGACCTCACTAATGCTCTTGTGGCTGAATGGAAGCAAGTCCGCGCAGCAATGTTCCAACATCTAGTGGAAATCCTTTGCAGAAGAGTGGAGGCTGTTATGGCAGCAAAGGGGAGACCAACTCCATATTAATGCCCATTGTGGATTGTTCCAGATATATTAAGAAAATATGGTCACAGGCCAGGTGCACATTTAATGTCTTTAAAAGTTCCTGGGTGAATCTTCTCCGTCTCATGGCGGTAGTGTGTGCTGTGCATTAGATCTGTTCACGGACCCACAGTATAGCAGCAGGCACAAACATACATGATGAGCGGAAAAACTGTCACCATATCCACACACACACACACACACACACACACACACACACACACACACAAACGTACAAACACACACTCACAGTCAAACACTAAAACATGCTGAAACACACCATGTGTTGGCCCTTAATACACAGATTGTGTGTGTGGGTGTGTGTGTGTGTGCGTGTGTGTTTGCGTGCGCCGGGCTGCTGAGACACACAAACGGACCTACACCACTTCGCTCCCAGCCTAGTAAATAAGCGCTTCGTAGATGTTCAAT
>CM042404.1:6458555-6461055 GCA_023634145.1 Thymallus thymallus | reverse complement strand
ACAGACAGACATACAGACAGACAGACAGACAGACAGACAGACAGACAGACAGACAGACAGACAGACAGACAGACAGACAGACAGACAGACAGACAGACAGACAGACAGGCAGGCAGGCAGGCAGACAGGCAGGCAGGCAGGCAGGCAGGCAGGCAGGCAGGCAGGCAGGCAGGCCATCCATTAGAACAAGGCAGAACGTGGCACAGGAAATCACCTATTTCCTGTCTAATCCCAGCTCCAGGCCATTATAAGGTTAACCCATTCCAGTCAATGTTATTCACGGCTGAGTGTCTCATATACATAAATAAATCAATAGAGTGAAATGTAACGAAGGCCCAGTTGTGATGAGCCATAAAAATACTTAGAATTAGGAAGGGGGGGGGGGGGGGGCATCTAAACGAGAGGAATGGAAATCATTTGCATAATTCTACCTAATAAGCAACTGGTCCTCTGAGTAAAATAACAGATGGTGTTTTTGCAACAGATTGCAGTGTGTGATTCTTTTAATAATAATGCGAATTAAATTCTTCGTCTGTAGAATCCCCTGCTTGTCAGTGGGGAGCCATTTGAATGAGAGAGAAAAACCAAGCAGCTAAACTAATGGCTGAGGCCAACACCTGAGGGCAGAGCCAGAGGGAGTGAGTGTGTATTTGGGACACAGTTGTGCGTGTGCGCTTGTCTGTGTGAGAGAGAGAGAGCATTGCTTAAAGCATGCCAGCGGGTATGAGCATGAGCGTCCTACTGTGTTTGTCTACCGTGAAAGACCAAAATTGATATTTGGAGTTCAGTGTGTTTCAGAATGTATAGTATTTGTAAAAGCTTGGGGATGAAACAAAAAGAACGGAGAGGAGGATGTCTGGGAGGATTGATGAAAACAAGTAGTCGTTATGAACGGTTTCATCATGTATATACACTTCATCTAAGTGTTATCCAATATTCTAAAGCAGCACTGAAGGTGTTATAAAATGCTAGTAATCCTGGAAAGGATGAAATACCTTTCAAACAAAAGACGAGCCCTGAAAGATCAAAATAAAAACCAAAATAAAGACCAAAATAAAAGCTTAGCGTTGAATGTCTTCAAATCGTAGCCGTTCCAGGCTTTGGAGAGAATGGGGCCTGAAGGGCAGAGAGGAGAGCCAGGTCTCAGGAGAGCCTTGGCCGATCCTTCAGTACAGGTCTACTGGGAGCAGCTCACCCGGAGTGGAGCCTCTTCTTCCTAATGAAGAGGCAAGCTCTGTTTTATTGGAGGTCCAATAACTCAACCGTTTGACCTTGGTGATCAGACCACTTTAGTGGCAGTTTGGCTCAGACTTGAAGTTCCCGTTGAAGCAGTATATCTGATGACAGGGGTGTTCAAAAATCTCAAGCACTGGTGCTGATGGCCCATTTGGGCTATGTCCAAGGACTCCCCCAGCGTTGGCTAGAGGTGTAATTAGCCAGAGACCATGCCAATGTGGAGAGAGAGAGAGAGAATGAGAGAGACAGAAAGACAGAAAGAGAGAGACAGAAAGAGAGAAAGATTAAGAGAAAGAGGGAGAGAGAGAGAGCAAGAGAGAGACCATTAAGGAAACAATGTCAGTAATGCTTTGAGAATGTGTCCATCACGGTGCATCTCCTTAGCCCCTCTCAATTCAATTCAATTTGCTTTATTGGCATGACGTAGCAATGTACATATTGCCAAAGCTTACTCTGGAGATTTACAATATTAACATAAGTAAAATAATAATAACCAATATGGTCACCGGGACAACAGTAACAACAATAACCAAGGGTCAAAATAACCATTGAACAATAACAATATAGAGGAGATGTACAGGTTGTTTGGTCTGTCAGACACTGTCCAACACCTTATGGCAGGCAGCAATGTAGAGGTCTGTCAGACACTGTCCCTCATCTTATGACAGGCAGCAATGTAGAGGTCTGTCAGACACTGTCCAACATCTTATGGCAGGCAGCAATGTAGAGGTCTGTCAGACACTGTCCCACATCTTATGACAGGCAGCAATGTAGAGGTCTGTCAGACACTGTCCAACATCTTATGACAGGCAGCAATGTAGAGGTCTGTCAGACACTGTCCCACATCTTATGACAGGCAGCAATGTAGAGGTCTGTCAGACACTGTCCAACATCTTATGACAGGCAGCAATGTAGAGGTCTGTCAGACACTGTCCCTCATCTTATGGCAGGCAGCAATGTAGAGGTCTGTCAGACACTGTCCCTCATCTTATGGCAGGCAGCAATGTAGAGGTCTGTCAGATACTGTCCCTCATCTTATGGCAGGCAGCAATGTAGAGGTCTGTCAGATACTGTCCCTCATCTTATGGCAGGCAGCAATGTAGAGGTCTGTCAGATACTGTCCCTCATCTTATGACAGGCAGCAATGTAGTGTCCTGCCAACCCACAGTTCACTGTTCCTCCCCCAACAGGACAAGTAGCCTATTCTCATCAGAGAGGTCTTTGAAACCTTGAATAAGGGTTTCAAATTTGGGGAAATGACACT
>CM042404.1:6213555-6456055 GCA_023634145.1 Thymallus thymallus | reverse complement strand
TAGACTATAACATGAATTCAAAATAAGGAAATAGTGAATATAATGGCAATCTGAGACAAATAACAAGAAAAGCTTTGTTCAAGTTGTAGCATTAGGCATTAGTGTTCCATAACACTTTGCATGTCGCCCGTCCGGTGCAGACCAGTGCAGGTTTACAGTAGTGATTAAGAGGTGCAGACCAGTGTAGGTTTACAGTAGTGATTAAGAGGTGCAGACCAGTGCAGGTTTACAGTAGTGATTAAGAGGTGCAGACCAGTGTAGGTTTACAGTAGTGATTAAGAGGTGCAGACCAGTGCAGGTTTACAGTAGTGATTAAGAGGTGCAGACCAGTGCAGGTTTACAGTAGTGATTAAGAGGTGCAGACCAGTGCAGGTTTACAGTAGTGATTAAGAGGTGCAGACCAGTGCAGGTTTACAGTAGTGATTAAGAGGTGCAGACCAGTGCAGGTTTACAGTAGTGATTAAGAGGTGCAGACCAGTGCAGGTTTACAGTAGTGATTAAGAGGTGCAGACCAGTGCAGGTTTACAGTAGTGATTAAGAGGTGCAGACCAGTGCAGGTTTACAGTAGTGATTAAGAGGTGCAGACCAGTGCAGGTTTACAGTAGTGATTAAGAGGTGCAGACCAGTGCAGGTTTACAGTAGTGATTAAGAGGCTGCCTGCTAAGATTTAAATGTATTTCCCTCCCCTTTAACAGTGACATTTAGGGGATGATTGGGGGTTTGTGGGAATGGCAGTGTGTTTAAGGCTTTCTGTCGGGTGCCCGTCGTGCCCCCTGTGTCCTCTAGGGCTGTGCCAGGTACCCCCTGGCATCCCCCTGCCCCTCTTTGCCAGATGTCCCTAAGACTACACACCCGGGCCCCAACCCAATTCCAACCTCAACCCCCGATAGAGGAGACCCTCATAGTCCTCAGTATAACTGGCGTTCATCACACAACCACCATGGATCCATATGTCTGAATGTGCTGCTGCTGTTTGTGTTTCATCCCGTAACACGTTTTAAATACAGGCGATATCAATGCTAAACACTGAGAAGTTTTAAAAATACTTTTCAAAACCTGCTTAAACAAAACTTGTCCAGTTTGGCAGGGAAATGGAAGAACTAATTCAGCCTCGAACATTATGCATCTACTTTACAGCAGTAACATCACTGTACCTAATGTAATACACTGTAGCAGTAACATCACTGTAACTAATGTAATACACTGTAGCAGTAACATCACTGTAACTAATGTAATACACTGTAGCAGTAACATCACTGTAACTAATGTAATACAATGTAGCAGTAACATCACTGTAACTAATGTAATACACTGTAGCAGTAACATCACTGTAACTAATGTAATACACTGTAGCAGTAACATCATTGTACCTAATGTAATACCCTGTAGCAGTAACATCACTGTACCTAATGTAATACACTGTAGCAGTAACATCACTGTACCTAATGTAATAATCTGTAGCAGTAACATCACTGTACCTAATGTAATACACTGTAGCAGTAACATCACTGTAACTAATGTAATACACTGTAGCAGTAACATCACTGTACCTAATGTAATACACTGTAGCAGTAACATCACTGTAACTAATGTAATACACTGTAGCAGTAACATCACTGTACCTAATGTAATACACTGTAGCAGTAACATCACTGTAACTAATGTAATACACTGTAGCAGTAACATCACTGTACCCAATGTAATACACTGTAGCAGTAACATCACTGTAACTAATGTAATACACTGTAGCAGTAACATCACTGTACCTAATGTAATACACTGTAGCAGTAACATCACTGTAACTAATGTAATACACTGTAACAGTAACATCACTGTAACTAATGTAATACACTGTAGCAGTAACATCACTGTACCTAATGTAATACACTGTAGCAGCAACATCACTGTAACTAATGTAATACACTGTAGCAGTAACATCACTGTAACTAATGTAATACACTGTAGCAGTAACATCACTGTAACTAATGTAATACACTGTAGCAGTAACATCACTGTAACTAATGTAATACACTGTAGCAGTTACATCACTGTAACTAATGTAATACACTGTAGAAGTAACATCACTGTAACTAATGTAATAACCTGTAGCAGTAACATCACTGTATCTAATGTAATACACTGTAGCAGTAACATCACTGTAACTAATGTAATACACTGAAGCAGTAACATCACTGTACCTAATGTAATACACTGTAGCAGTAACATCCCTGTACCTAATGTAATACACTGTAGCAGTAACATCACTGTACCTATTGTTGCTAGGGGATCCTGGGTGGGGGGGTGTGTTGCTAGGGGATCCTGGGTGGGGAAAAGGCAATAACAAAGAAGTAATGAAGAAAAATAATTCCCTCCCAAAACAATGAGTACAACCCACCGGAGGGCCCAGAAGATAAGCGTTGGAATTGAAAGGGAATGTGATTAAAGAGGTATCTTAATGAAGTGTTAATTGCTGTGAGGAAAGGAATGGAAGTTGGAGGAGTGGAGAGGCTCTGACAGAGAGAGAGAGAGAGACAGAGAGAGAGAGAGAGAGAGAGAGAGAGATGTAAAGAGAGATGTAAACATAGTATGTTTCCCATGCCAATAAAGCCCCTTGAATTTAATTGATTTGAGAGAGAGAGAGTGAGATCTATAGAACTATAGTTTCTAAGCCCACGCAAAGCTCTGGTGTTGGAGGTGGAGACCTGTAGCCAGACAGGGCAAGGCCAATAGGAACATGATGTGGACACATCCTGTCAAGACAAATCAACTCTTTCTGGTGATTTTAGGAGTAGAGGAGTTGAAGGCTGAAGTGATCTGACACGACTGTTCTGTGAATTGAAGAGAGACACTTTGACACTGTAGCACTGCGTCATGACATTGGATGGTCATTTGTCATGAGTTATGAGCTGTCAGGAACCATGCCATTATGGGCATGATGGTTGTATAGGTTTAACACCATGTAATTCAATGTAAGTGATACCATATTCACCGGCCAAAAACTGCATGTAATTTTGCATTCATTGGGAATAACGTTGCATTTTTATCCTGGTATGACTTCCAGGATATTTTCAGGCAATCGTCAGACTTTGTCGTGGTTCACCTCCTGTTCTTGGCTCCAAACGTCTAAACGTATGTTTTCCCTCGTCCTCTTCCTCTTACCACAGAGACACATTAATGGCCATCTGAGTGCCTGGTTCCCTTTGAACGGTTTATAGCGGCGCCTCTTTGATCCTAAGTAGTGCTCTGTGCACAGACAGGGAAGGAGATGCCTCTTTGATATCGCCTGGCGTTTACATATCAATGAGCGCCACCAAAGGCTGGAGCTGACTCAGATATTCTCCTCGACGCCGTTCCCAGAAGACGTGTGGTCCAAAGAAAGTGCATTGGACATGCAAACAATCTGTCACAAACGCATGTGAACACACATACGCGTGTGTGGATACACACAAAGGCACGCACAGGGGTACAAACACACTATTTCATACAATCTCACAGAAAAAACATATACCTTCAACATCCCTTCATAAACAGTTTCTCTCTACTGTCAAACAACCGCATGATAGAAAGTGTCTATCTTCTACTGACTGCAGCTAGTTTGGTATTTAGAGCTCAAATTGTCTTTACAGGTTTTCATTAGGCATCATTTTGAGGCTCATTTGAAATCAATCCCCTCTCCGACGCTCCAGCCCGCTCGGATGTCAGCCGGATGAAAAATGATGGGAGTCAGAGGGGCTCCTGACGGCCCCCCGTCCGTTGCGCCTGCCCGCTCCGTTAATACAGTATAATCTGGTACCAAGAGCAGGCAATTCCCCATCTCATTACCAACAGGATCTGTAGGTCATTATGCTGGATGGATTCCCATTAGCTGGACCAAAGGTTTTAGTCTAAAGATGGACACCTTGCACTCTCCCTCTCTTCTAAACACACTCCTTCTCTCCTCTTCACCTGACTAACCTCTCTCTCTCTCTCTCTCTCTCTCCTCTTCACCTGACTAACCTCTCTCTCTCTCTCTCTCTCTCTCTCTCTCTCTCTCTCTCTCTCTCTCTCTCCTCTTCACCTGACTAACCTCTCTCTCTCTCCTCTTCACCTGACTAACCTCTCTCTCTCTCTCTCTCTCTCCTCTTCACCTGACTATTCTCTCTCTCTATCTCTCTCTTTCTCTCCTCTTCACCTGACTAACCTCTCTCTCTCTCTCTCTCCTCTTCACCTGACTAACCTCTCTCTCTCTCTCCTCTTCACCTGACTAACCCCTCTCTCTCTTCTTCACCTGACTAACCTCTCTCTCTCTCTCTCTCTCTCTCTCTCTCTCTCTCTCTCCTCTTCACCTGACTAACTTCTCTCTCTCTCCCTCTCTCTTCCCCTCTCTCTCTCTCTCTCTCTCTCTCTCTCTCTCTCTCTCTCTCTCTCTCTCTCTCACTCTCTCTCCTCTTCACCTGACTAACTTCTCTCTCCCTCTCCCTCTCCCTCTCTCTCTCTCTCTCTCTCTCTCTCTCTCTCTCTCTATCTCTCTCTCTCTCTCTCTCTCTCTCTCTCTCTCTCCTCTTCACCTGACACTCCAAATGCTGACATGGTCTTGTCAAGGTCGACACTCTGACTGGGAAAGATAGAGGGGAGCATTTATGAGATACTCAGATCATGTGATTTTTCTTCTTCCCCAGAGGGCTGCTTTCCTTTGTGACACCCTTACAGGAATACCACATGAATTTCACAAGTTTTCATGTGATCACGTGACCTTATGTGAAGTTAATGTGATAACATGTGACACATTTAAAGCAACATGTGATAACATGAAACTACACATGTGAAAATGTGATCACATGTAAAGTGTTCCAAAAAAAAATGTTTTCACATGATTTCACATGAAATCATGTGATTTTCCCCATGTGAAATTATGTGTTTTTTTCTGTAAGGCCAGGTCTGCCCTTCATGTCCATTTCCTGTGTGAACGACCCTGAGGCAGTGGTGCACCCTGGGACAGAGAGGGGGGCTGCGGGGGACGGCCGGTGTGTATCCAGCCTGTCCCTGTCTGACTCATGTGGCTGAGGACTGCTGGTTGGGGTCATATCTATCACAGTGTTGTGGCCTTAGAGATGGCGCTGCCGTCAGTTAGTTCAGGACTTCCTTGGCAGAGAGAGGAAAAGGCGACACTTAGATGCCAGACAGAGTATTTTCTCACTTCGCTCTGAGACATTTAATTTCCTCCATTGAGCAGAGCTGATCAGAGTTGTATTGTATTTGACCAGCTGGTCATCTGACACTGTAGCCTAGGGTGGCCTAATCAATGGTGCTCCTCTCCAATACCCAGAGACATGGGAGTGACATGGGAGAGCATATATCTGGTGTATGACAGGGGGTTCTGTCAATGTAATTGGCTATGTTACACCTAAGTGGAGTGTGAGCATTTGTGTTTGCATCTGTGAATACGTCATAGTGTGTATGTGTGTGTGTGTGTGTTTGAGTTCCAGAGCGTGCCGTGCGGCAGGCAGCCTCAATGTGAGTGGTCAGTATGCAGCTCCTGTCTCTCTGAGGGCCATGATTTATGGGACATTAATTCCTGATGGCTGGAACTGGGAGAATATTTCAGCTGGAGGACGAAGGGCTGGAACATTTTCTGAGCCGTCAGCAGGAAAGAGAGACAGAACAGATCAGGGGAGCTTCAGCCACACTTCTCTGATCCATAAATATAGCCTGCTCTTCTAATCCAGAGATAGAGGTACTAGTCAAACACAGGGTTACCGTAAGTCTACCTGATAGACCGTTATGGTATAAACCATTGTGAAAAGAAATACCATAATGAGACAGAGTGAAGTTTTAAGAGAACACAAAACAGAATGTTGTATCTATGTTGTTCAGTGAGGGGTCTTGCTGAATACTTTGCGAATTTCATATTTCAGTATTGTCTGTGGTCTAGCTGCTATTTGTTTGGTTCCCACAAGGGGCAGTATTGAGATGAGAGCGCAGACTCAACGGGAGAGGGTCTGAGCCATAGACTAAAAAGTCACGTTATTGACATCAGTACCCGTATCCTCAAACACATGGAAAAACTCACGTGCTGGTGCACACATTTTTTAACTTTTGATGTGATTGAAAACGTCACAAATTGTGAGAAATGTCTTCCTGCAAATTAAACTTAAAAAATAACAAAAGGTGGTACATTGTTTGCAACAATGACCCTGCTGTTCAAGAGAGAAGAATGTGTACACATGAAGCAACAAGAGGAACAAAGCCAAGAGAAGCAGCCGAGTAAGGTGACCCCAGCCCACGAGACCATCACACTCGCCACGCTGGTCAATACAGGACATAAAACAAAATGCTCAGGGCTATCCAATCACACTGCCCCTCAGTCACATAAAGGGAAGAGGGGTGTCTCCTGTTACAGATGGATGGAGGGAGGGAGAGAGAGAGAGTGAGAGAGAGAGAGAGAGAGAGAGAGATAAAGAGAGAGAGAGAGAGAGAGAGAGAGGGAGGGAGGGAGGGAGGGAGGGAGGGAGGGAGGGAGGGAGGGAAGGAAGGAAGGAAGGAAGGAAGGAAGGAAGGAAGGAAGGAAGGAAGGAAGGAAGGAAGGAAGGAAGGAAGGAAGGAAGGAAGGAAGGAAGGAAGGAAGGAAGGAAGGAAGGAAGGAAGGAAGGAGAGAGGGAGGGAGGGAGGGAGGGAGAGAGTGTGAGAGAGAGAGGGGAGGGAGGGAGGGGGGGAGGGAGGTGAAGATTAAAGGAAAAGTCTAACCCTCTCTTCCATTCTTCTCTTGTGTTTTTGAAACATGACAGTGAGACAGGAAGGGGCTGTTATCAAACAGGCCAATCAGACTAAGCAAGAGTGACACTTGCCCAGCTAAGACAAAGGGCTTCAAAAGAGGAGGACAACATAGAGAGATAGATGTGAGAGATAGAGAAATTGAGAGATGAAAGATATAGAGATAGAGAGCTGAGAGATAGAGATATAAAGAGATAGAGAGGTGAGATATAGAGAGGTGAGAAATAGAGTAATGTAATTTAATCAAGTAATTTCTCCTCGGGGATCAATAAAGTATCTATCTATCTATCTATCTATCTATCTATCTATCTATCTATCTATCTATCTATCTATCTATCTATCTATCTATCTATCTATCTATCTATCTATCTATCTATCTATCTATCTATCTATCTATCTATCTATCTATCTAGAGATGTGAGAGAGAGAGATGAGAGATAGAGAGATGAGAGGTATGAGATAGAGAGATAAGAGGTGAGAGATAGAGAGATGAGAGATTGAGAGGTAAGAGATAGAGAGATATAGAAGTGAGAGATAGAGAGGTGAGAGATAGCGAGAAAGAGACATAGAGAGGTGAGAGATAACGGTGAGAGATTGAAAGGTAAGAGATAGAGATGAGAGGTGAGAGATAGAGAGATAAGAGGTGAGAGATAGAGAGGTGAGAGATTGAGAGGTAAGAGATAGAGAGATATAGAAGTGAGAGATAGAGAGGTGAGAGATAGAGAGATAGAGGATGTGAGCGATAGAAAGGTGAGCGAGTGATGAGAGGTAAGAGATAGAGAGATAGAGAGGTGAGAGATTGAGAGATAGAGAGATAGAGAGGTGAGAGAAAGAGAGGTGAGAGAGATAGAGGGATAGAGAGGTGAGAGATAGAGAGCTAGAGGAGGTGAAAGATAGAGAGATAGAGAGGTGTGAGATAGTGAGATAGAGAGATGAGAGATAGAGAGGTGAGATATAGAGAGGTGAGAGATAGAGAGATAGAGAGGTGAGAGATGGAGAGATAGAGGAGGTGAGAGATAAAGAGATAGAGAGATAGAGAGGTGAGAGAGGTCAGAGATTGAGAGGTGAGAGATAGAGATTGAGATGTAAGAGATAGAGAGGTGAGAGATTGAGAGGTATGAGATAGAGAGGTATGAGATAGAGAGATAGAGAGGTGAGAGATAGAGAGGTGAGAGATTGAGAGGTAAGAGATAGAGAGATACAGAGGTGAGAGATAGAGAGGTAAGAGATTGAGAGGTAAGAGATAGAGAGATACAGAGGTGAGAGATAGAGAGGTGAGAGAGAGAGATGAGAGATAGGGATATAGAGAGATGAGAGATAGAGGTGAGAGATGAGAGATAGAGAGGCGAGAGGTAAGAGATAGGAAGATAGAGAGGTAGAGGTGAGAGATAGAGAGATAGAGAGGTGAGCGATAGAGAGGTGAGAGATAAAGAGGTTGAGAGATAAAGCGGGAAAAAGTGCTGACCGGTTTGGTGTTTAGGGATTTGAAACAACTGCGCACACACAGATCGCTCGGTGCCCACGCTTTCCCTCTCAAGCTTCCACTCTCTCTCCTCTTACTGTCTCTCACTCACTCTCTCTCTCTACACTCACACCTGTTTTTTGCTAACTCTGCAAATCACTTGCCTGACAGATTCCAGAGTCAGTTTAAATAATGTATGGGATTTCTCTTTCTCTTTGAACTTGTCAAAGGAAAAATATATCAGTTCTTCTCTGATGTCATTTGTGATGGTGATCTTCTCGAACAGTACTCCATTAGACCAATGAGCCCCTTTTCTGCTCGGCTATTCTCCTCCAGCCGCCCCGACCAGAAACACATGTTCTCCCTTTAGTATTCTCTTCCTTTACCTTGTTAACAGGATTTCAGAGGCATATTTATATTTAAAGACCATTTCCCAGGAGCCCCTGTGCCTCTTAGCTGCTTTTCAGCTGTAAAACCCGGAGAGTATAAACACCCTTTCAAACATTCTCTAGGAGCTGAGAACCAACTTCTGCTGTGCACTTTAGGAGACTCCCCGAAGTTAGATTGTGGTAAGCCAAATTGGTCAACTGATTAGGGGCTCACCAGCTCTCTGTGGTCTGTGTTGAGCGATGCTTTCTAAATGTATTACTATTTTGTCTTGAAAGGAGGGTTGGCGGCTGGGGTCGCTGTCTAAGGGGATATGCGAGGGAGGGAGATTGAAATCAAGCCTCCCCCTATCTCTGCTAACTGTTGTGTGCAGATAGCGGAAGGTTTTTTTTTTACACCCTATCCACACGGAGAGGAAAACACAGATTAGCTGGCCCTTTGATGTTCTCCAAAAAGCAGCTTGTCCACAGAGATGGAGGGGACCGAACACAGCACCCAACGCCCCCCCCCCCCCCCCCACCCCAGGAACAAGAAAGAAACAGCAGAGAGAGAGAAAAAAACAGAGACATTAGGAAGGATATCTTTTGAAGCTGCTTGTTTAACTTAAGACGTGATTTTCTAGATCAGATTCCAACATCCCCGCCCCACCACCATCCACCCCTCAACAAACGTGCTGAAAAACCAAGCAGGAGGGCTAACTCACTGGGTTCTCCATTTTGGGGAAAAGAGTAGCCTGCTGAATTGTGTGTGACTTGTGTGTTAGTGCGAGCCGAGGCCCACTTGCACGACAACTGGACAGACCCAGAGGAAAGCCTGCTGCCTCTCTCTCTCTGTAATGATTATAATCAGCAGCATCATCATCATCATCATCATCATCATCATCATTGGTGGTGTGACTGACCAGCTCTCTGTAGTGCTGGTGTCAGGGAGGAGTACATTAGAAGGCCTGTGACAGAGTGGGACTCACAGACTGCATGCCAAAACCACCATCTCCTCTCCATCCAGCTCGATCATTATCGCCCAATCCCATGGCTGCCTCATTACAATGTATTGGAGGAGATTTAACTACCAGTAAAAATGTAGATTTAGGTGCCAAGTTACACCGATATTGCTATATGGCTTAATTTAATCAGGAACATTAATGGCGAACGTGCATAAAGATGGCAGAATTCAGTTATGACGTCATTGTTATAGCGCTATCCACTTTGTTTTTAAACTACGGCGCGGAACATGGTTCAATGTGTCAATTAATCAGCGCAATCTACATTTTAGTTGTTTTTTTATGACGCTATCTTGCAGCTAAAATTGGGATCATGGCTGTGTTCGAATACCCATACTAACATACTGTATACTACCTACTTAATAAGTATATACTATACTATATACTATTAGTTCATTTGAGTATACTGTAAACAAATGGTATCGTTTCAGTTGAGTGTACTATAGCTGTGCCTGTCTACCGGAAGTTGATGCTGTTGCTATGCAACCTCTTGCTAGCTTGCTAGCATAACAAATGAGTAGCTAAACATTTTACGATTTCCGGGTTTGTTCATAAATTCAATCTGCAGTGCCAGAGTGCGCTCTGGGCATTCGTAAATCCAGAGCGTTGTCAGATTGTAAATTCAGAGTGTTCAGAGCGCACACTGGACGCTCTGGCCTAGTAGTAGGGTTGATCCGAGAGTTCAACGGCGGCAGTCAAGCACCCAAGCTAACTGGCTAACGTTGGCTAGCTACTTCCAGACACAAATGAGAGAATACCTCACTCTGACCATTTTACTTGCCATAGCAGAGCTGGTTAGGATGTTTTCATGTTATCCAGAGCGTTGGTGTAACTGTGCTGCTGGCAACAATTTATTAATCTTTTTTTTGCTGACGTTTACTGACACCATGTTCAATGTTGGGCCAGTAACCGAAAGGTTGCTGGTTCGAATACCTGAGCCGACAAGGTAAAAAACTTGTCGATGTGTCCTTGAGCATGTCACCTAATTTGCTCCAGGGGCTGACCCTGTAAGTAGGCCGTCATTGTAAATAAGAATTTGTTCTTAACTGACTTGCCTAGTTAAATAAAGGTTAAATAAAATACAAATATATAAATACTATGACAAATAAGCACACTATATACTCAATTCACGTCACAAACAGTACGGTTAGTGCGGTTAGTATGAGTATTTGAACACAGCTCATGTATACTGTGCTAATGCCTAAAGAAATAAACGGTAACGATAGCAATGTAAAATATGGCGAACTTAGCAAAACAAGGAATTTGTGTTGGGGGACGCCATCTTTTTGCACCTCCTCTATTGGACTTGGAAGTATCAAAGACACTCTCTGACTGCCTACTGTCGCCAAGGAGAACCACTCTTTACCATGCAAACAGCATCACCCCAGAAGACAAATAAATTAGGCTGGTAAATACTTTTGTAAGTTCTCTGTTGTCTTCCCTCGCAGTCCCTGTGTGCTTATATGTAAACAGTATAAAATAGAAATTAGTGTGTACATCAGTTTGTCCTATCTGCATGTGTGTGTGTGTGTGTGTGTGTGTGTGTGTGTGTGTGTGTGTGTGTGTGTGTGTGTGTGTGTGCATGCGTGTGCGTG
Source organism: Thymallus thymallus (assembly GCA_023634145.1). Classification (NCBI taxonomy): domain Eukaryota; kingdom Metazoa; phylum Chordata; class Actinopteri; order Salmoniformes; family Salmonidae; genus Thymallus; species Thymallus thymallus. Next base: position 6,444,861 of record CM042404.1, on the reverse strand, counting down.
TGTGTGTGTGTGTGTGTGTGTGTGTGTGTGTGTGTGTGTGTGTGTGTGCGTGCGTGTGCGTGTGTATTTACTTGCCCCTCTACATATTCAGGCTCACGTCTCTATCGGGGGCGTCTACATCTGTCGTGGCTCTGGGTGGTGATAAAGAAGGCTCTCTGTGTCTGCGTGGCGCCTCTGTTAACCAGCCCGCTTCCGCGTGCACTGTTATTCACACACACTGCCTGTCGCCGCCATCTATATGCACGGTCAGCTCACAGACATTAAGGACGTCCTACGCCTCAATAAAATAAGGTTAAAGATAAAGCAATGCGTGGGCCAGAACCAATTACCTGTAGTGGAGCTGAGCAACCATGGAGAGAGAGACATGGCCATTGGGCATTTAAAAGGACACAAAACCTTCTGCAGTCTCTATCCACACCTCCTCCTAGATATGGCTAGACAGATACGTAGGCTGTTAAATACTGGCTGTGGATTTGAAAAGACACATCTTGGAGCTATGAAATCTATATTTTAATTTAAGTTGACAGTCATAATAAATACGTGAATTACCTTTATTTTAAGGGTATTTTTTATGTATACCGTTCTTTCCTGTTCATTGTGCCTCAGTGGTTAGCTGTGACAAACAGTACAGTGTGTATGTTGCTGTGTGTCTAACCTGCGTTGGAGTTGAGCTCGTCGTTCTCTGACTCAGTGCCGTTCTGGCTGCCGGCTCCGTGCAGGTTGTTCATGGCCATCAGCTTCATCTTCTGCAGCTTCATAGCCTCGGCCATTGCGGCAGCTGTCAGCCCTGCAGGACAACACATAAATACTGTACACAAATCACAAGCATACACAGCAAGCAAAAACACAAAACACATCTAAAGACAAAACACATGCTTATTGGCACTTTGATAGCTATATGCCCTACAAATAAATAAACTGAGAAGCTGCAGCTACTGAGCTGGACAGATGTTCATAGCACTGTAATAAAGGCATTTAAAGTTCCTCTCAGTCCAAGCATGTGTACTTGTTCTTGTGAGACATTTCTATAGAGGAGCCAGAGTGAAGATCTTGCTGGCCCCAGGCATCCCCTGAGCCCACCCACCCAGGGAGAGCTGAGGGGAGCTGGGCCACTGGTAGTGGTAGGGAGGGTCCTTCCCTGTCTGTCCCTGGAGAGGCCTCTTTCCCCGAGTCTCTCTAAGAAGCCCAGTTACTTTCAGCTCATCAAGGGCTCCACAGCCCCGGAAGCTATCATCACTCTGCCCAATTAGGCCCCTAATTAATTCAATTAGACGACGGAAGGACACATTAAGTCATTCATTAAATGACGACGCCTTACCTCCTTGCTTTTGCCGTGATCTACATTTCTTTACAAATCAGGACCAAAAAAATAGACCTCTTTTTCCTTTTCTCCCCCCAAAAAACAGAAAAAGTTATTAATTTATAATGAATTTATCATTTCATTTTGTTGCTGTGAACATGAAACCCTGTGAAGGGAATAGAGTCGGTAACTCTCTTAATCCCTGCTGTCAAACACCGAAGGAGGAAAATGAACTGTGTCGCTCTCATCGGACAATGTTTCTCAATTCCACTACACACGGCAAGCCAAATAAACCAGCAAATTATTCTAACTTGCAAAAAAATATAGACAAGCACAGATAGAGTGGGAGAGGAGAGGGAAATGGAGCCTTCTATTTTTATGCATCCCGGCCCCTCTCTTCTAAGCGTGCCTCAGGAAACAGGCAGAATGTTTTCAATAGCTCCGCTCAAACAAAAAGTAATGATGATTGATTCATTTTATTATGAGTTCATTTTGTTGCCTAATCCCACAGACTTGTCAGAGGCACAGCTGCAGCAGCTTGGAGGGGAAACCCAAACCTCTTCTTGAGCACTGAATTAGCGGTGGAGATGTAGCCGAGGGGAAAACAGGAGAAAACAGATGCAGTAGCATGGAGGGAGCACCACGTCAACCCTGCCAGTGCCGGAAAAAGCTTGGCAGAGCCATCCGTACAGCCAGCCTTATTTTTGGTGGGATTTGAGTATACACTTGGGAGAAAATACTTGCATGCTTGAAATTCATCTTGTCGTGAATTACTGTATAGCGCTGTCTAAACAGAAAGGACAGATCCAGAAGGTTTGGGAGAGCTAGGAAACGTTCCCATATCTGATCATATGATGTCCTAATGCTTCTAGCTTACTATGGTCACTGAGTATTACTGGTTAGCATACATTCAGTTGACTTATATGAAACAGCAAATTCAAATTTTGTTAATGTTAATTTATAATCCCTTCTTAAGTTTACATATGTAAACTTGGCAGTAATATTCATATAGATTAAGTACATGAACAGGATGAGTTTGCAAGCCAAACTATGGTAGCTAGGCTACGGTAGCTAGGCTACAACACTCCGCTTGTTATGTCAGAAAGCAGGTGTAATGAAAATAACACATCTTATCTCATTGGTCCTCACTGTAAATGAACTAAAATCTCTTGTCTGTGTCTTTGTTCACTGATTTTGCTCACTGCCAGCAAACTTTCAATAAGGACAAGTTCATTTATATATTTGCGACACTGAAGTGTTCTCCACACGTATCTCTTAATGGGAGAGTAAGAGAGAGTGTTCTACTCTGTGAGGAGTCCTATGGTGGATACATAGCCTGTTTATGCAAAGTCAGTGCAAGGCCAAGCTCTTTCTGAGACAGTGTTTCAGAGGGGACAGTGTTTCAAAGGTGACAGTGTTTCCTGAGGTGACAGTGTTTCAGAGGTTACAGTGTTTCAGAGGTGACAGTGTTTCAGAGGTTACAGTGTTTCAGAGGCTACAGTGTTTCAGAGGCTACAGTGTTTCAGAGGCAACAGTGTTTCAGAGGTGACAGTGTTTCAGAGGTGACAGTGTTTCAGAGGTGACAGTGTTTCAGAGGTGACAGTGTTTCAGAGTTCCTCATGATGTACTACAGTGTTGGGATTAGTTACATGAAATAGTAATATATTACATATTCAAATCAAATCAAATGTTATTTGTCACATGCGCCGAATGCAACAATGCAGTTTCTAAGAAAAATAAGAGTTAAGAAGAATATTTACTAAATAAATTAAAGTAAAAAATAAAAGAGCAACAATAAAAGAACAATAATGAGGCTTTATTCAGGAGGGGTTGTTCACCAGTCTTATGGCTTGGGGGAAGAAGCTGTTAAGATGCCTTTTGGACCTAGACTTGTAACGTTTAACAAAAGTAACGTGTTATATTCCTTTGTGTTACTTTAATGAGAAATATCTCTAAATCTCAGCATTTGATTGACTGTCAGAGGGAGCAAGGCTAGCTGTATACACTCTACCAAAGACAGGCTACTTACTAACTCAGGTTCGATCACTAGTTTCTTCATTCATCTGTGGCGCTGCTTTCCTGTGCTAGTCTACAAGTGCTGTGCTATCATACAGGCTGCTTAATTAGCCATATACAGTATACTGTGAGCCAAATGTCTCTACAGATTTCCTATCTTTTCATTGAAAATCTTTCTCTCGAGCTGCCAGTTCTGGTTATTGTGCTACGCGTACACTGACCCATAGAGATGCATAGAAGGCACACGTGCCACTAGACAGGAAAGCCCTCTATAGGCTTTGCTATCACAGAAGCCTTCAACGGCAAAGATCAGAGGAGCGCCCTCTATACATTTTATTGGACAGCAGCTGTCATGACGTTTCTCCAAACAGCCTTTCTCCGCTCGCTCGAGAACTGAAACAAGTCGAGATCAGATCATGAAAACGTGCCCGGTATGATTCTGAATGTGACGCACATGTTAGTTGGCAAAGTAGCTGTAATAATATTACCCACTCCATTACTCATAAAAGTAATCTGATTACATAAGGCGTTACTTTACTCCATTACTCATAAAAGTAATCTGAATATTTAATGCATTACTTTTGTAACACATTACCCCAAACACTGACTACAGGAAAGATTATAGCAGCTCTGATTGAGGTGAGAGTGAGGCAATCAACATCCATTGCCTAACAGACCACATCGAGAACATAAAATATCAAGACAGAGAAAAAACACACAAAATCATTGCATTGTCTTTACACGTTTTCTCCTCCCGATTTTACATTGAAGATGAGCCGGTGAGATCAAACAGGGAACGTAACAGTAATTGATGTTTGAGTAAAGTCACGACCCACGGAAATGGGAGCCTGCGGACGAAAGGGGAACGTCATTTTCCAGGGGTGGACAAACAGATTCTTATTGTTTGCCTTTAATAAGCACTCCTGAGATATAGAGGACCCTGGTCCTGAGATATAGAGGACGAGACATCCATCTGGACGAGACATCCATCTGGAAGAACCATCCATCTGGACGAGACATCCATCTGGACGAACCATCCATCTGCATGAAATATCAATCTGGACGAGACATCCATCTGGACGAACCATCCATCTGGACGAACCATCCATCTGGACGAGCCATCCATCTGGACGAGACATCCATCTGGACGAACCATCCATCTGGACGAGCCATCCATCTGGAACGAGACATCCATCTGGACGAGCCATCCATCTGGACGAGACATTCTTGTGTCTAATCGTTAACCAGGCTGTGATGGTCTGGGGCTTAGTCCTACCCTGTTACCCTGGGCAGGTTACAGAGGGTCTCTGTGGTCTCTGTGGGGTTAGACAAAGGCCAGATGCTGGATGGCTCATCCAGATGGATGGCTCGTCCAGATGGATGTCTCATCCAGATGGATGTCTCATGCAGATGGATGGTTCGGTCAGATGGATTCCTCCTTTACATTCAGTCTTATTGGCTGTTGTCAGGCCCAGTCCAACATGGTGTCTATTAAATTAAAGGGGGTTACCTGGAGACACGGATTCCATAGAAAAAACATTTATTCCAATTATTTTGATATTTTCTTTTTTTTTCTTTTTTAGTACAGGTCTGACCCAGCACGGTGGCTATTGATTTTAATAAATAAGCTGGTATTTGGTCGTAAGTTTGGGTATTAATTTTGCAGCAGAGACAATCTATGGCCACTGGAGGAAGACAGCGAAGGAATGTATGCAGGCATTTTACCTTTACACAGATCCTGTCATTATAATTCAAGGGAATTTTCCATCATGGAGCTTATAGCATGGAAGGTCGGGTACTGTTTATTCTATCTAAAGTACTGGATGGACAACTCACATAGATAGAGTCAGTGCGTGAAGCAGTGATGTCCATATGTAGCAGTATGTGTCACAGGCTCTATCTCTCTCGTTTCAGATCCATTACAGGCTTACAGTACAGGGGAGTAGAACTCCATTGAGCTGGAAGGGCTCACTCAAAGCTCTCTCTCACCCAAACAATTCCACTAGAGCGGCTTGGTAATTGTACATGTGAATTCGTACAAAGGAGAGGCAAGAAAGAGGGTGGGGAGGGAAACCAGCTTGAGAACAAGCCTGGATAGATCATGTTTTTCAGGCAAAATAGTCACTTGAGTGATTCTCAATTTTCAACCGGACGCATTATGCATTTTACATTTCTCCCCTTTCAATGGGGAGAATAACATCCCAGGAAAAGGGGCGTGAAGAGAAAACAGAGGTCAGTGGGGGTTGAAGAGGGGCCCACAGACTCCGCCTTTGATTCTAAACACAGTAAATATTACTTTCCTATTATTACTGTACCTGCAGCTGGTGGGTTTGTACTGCTCTGGACCTCTCTCTCTCTCTCTCTCTCTCTCTCTCTCTCTCTCTCTCTCTCTCTGGGCTTTCGAATGCAAGCTTATGAGACAACACGGAGCAGTAGGAGAAGTGGGAGATGTCTGCCGTTGTCTTGAGCGCACACACACACACACACACACACACACACACACACACACACACACACACACACACACACACACACACACACATACACACACACACACACACACACACACACACACACACACACACACACACACACACAGACTACTTTGGCACTTTGAAGGGCACCTAATGTCTCTCTCTCTCTCTCTCTCTCTATCTCTCTCTAATGTCATATACTCTACGGCCCATCTCTACCCCACACTACATATTAAATATTCTCCAGTCAATTACCAATGACAGAGAGATTTTCACATGTTACAATAATACAATCTCAAATATTGATTTATCTTTTATCCTTGATCACATATCTGTCAATCTATCACTGCTATCTGTGTGTGTACTGTTGACATTGGGAAGGGGTGTGCAGGGGACACACTAAGCAGACATTGATTGGACTCTTTTAACACATTAGCTGAGTCCCAGAAGTGGCTTTGGAGGAGAGTGTGAAAAGGTGCCTGTCTGTGTCTTCTTGACCCTGACCAACAATCTCTCTCTCTCTCTCTCTCTCTCTCTCTCTCTCTCTCTCTCTCTCTCTCTCTCTCTCTCTCTCTCTCTCTCTCTCTCTCTCTCTCTCTCTCTCTCTCTCTCTCTCTCTCTCTCTCTCTCTCTCTCTCTCTCTCTCTCTCTCTCTCTCTCTCTCTCTCTCTCTCTCTCTCTCTCTCTCTCTCTCTCTCTCTCTCTCTCTGTGTCTTTCTCAGTGTAATCTCATCCTGCTCTGATCTTCTGTACATGTAACATGTTGTCACACATCACAGGTACTACAATCCTTCTGGTTTTTACCTCTGAGATTACAGAAGAGAAAAATAACAAAATATCTTTATCCTTAAACAACTGCTTGTTTAACTGTGTCATCATGTGTATGCGCGTGTGTGTACATGCATGTGTTTGCACATGTGTGTGTATGTAACTCTCTGCGTTGTCCAAGTGGACACAGGACACAGGCAATAATTAGCTTTTATATTACATCAGGAGGTGACTTCTAGCAAACGGGAATACTCTGTTAATTAAGTCCCTTCTGCAGCAATCACTTCCTCCGTTTCTGCTCAGGACCATCGCTGCCTTCAGCTAGTTTCCTTTAAGAAAAGTGATGCCTGCCTTGTGATGGCTGTTTGAATGGGAAAGTCAAGGAGAATGTGAGCTCCAGTGAGAGGCTGAGGAGTCAGCCTGGGCTGAGACCTCACTCTGAGCTAGGGCTTTCTTCATCCTGGTCTGGTCTGTTCTGGGCTGGGCCTGTTCTGGGCCTGGTCTGGTCTGTTCTGGGCTGGGCCTGTTCTGGGCCTGGTCTGGTCTGTTCTGGGCTGGGCCTGTTCTGGGCCTGGTCTGGGCTGTTCTGGGCCTGGTGTGTTCTGGGCTGGGCCTATTCTGGTCTGGGCCGGGCTAGGCCTGGTCTGTTCTGCTCCAGGCTGGTCTGGGCCTGGTCTGGGAATGGGATTGGTTGGTACGTGGGAGTGCTGATGTGGACGTGTTATCAACAGTGGCCCTGGCGGGAAGGTGGTGGTGGGTGGCAGAGCAGAAGTAGATGAATAACCCTGACTGTGTACAGGGCTGTAGAGCTCAGGGCTCAGGATGCAGGCAGCCAGGCTTTATGAGGGACGAGACCCAGAGTGTGTCTCCTGACAAGGGACGACAGAGCACGACTGGAGTTATAAACCCAGAGACATACTCATAGCAGAGTGATTTCATGCCGACATGTCTCGATGCGCGTTATTGGTGTCATTGATATATTAATTTTCTGCATCCTCAATGCGAGCACACACACCACTGCTGCATTGGTGGCCGTCTGCAGCGAGTCCAGAGAGGGAGAGGGAGTTGAGAATGGCACTGATTTCTTGGCATCCCTTTAACCTCAGGAACTCGTTAATATTTCATGAAAAGAGCCACTAGAGTCCTCACTGGCTGACTCACAATATCAGGACTTAACAGAAATAAATGGACAAGGTCTTCAAAGAGTAACAAGGCTTTGCTCAGAGGGCAGAAAGTGAGTGGAGAGCATAAACTTTCTCTCTCTCTCTCAATATAAATTCAATTCAATTGAAGGGCTTTATTGGCATGGGAAACATATGTTAACATTGCCAAAGCAAGTGAAGTAGATTCAATACAATTCATTTCAATTCAAGGAGCATTATTGGCATGGGAAACAAGTGAAATGGATAAACAAATAAACTCTACCTACATAATCTCTACCTACATAAACTCTACCTACATAGACTCTACCTACATAATCTCTACCTACATAATCTCTACCTACATAAACTCTACCTACATAATCTCTACCTACATAATCTCTACCTACATAATCTCTACCTACATAATATCTACCTACATAAACTCTACCTACATAAACTCTACCTACATAATCTCTACCTACATAATCTCTACCTACATAATCTCTACCTACATAATCTCTACCTACATAAACTCTACCTACATAATCTCTACCTACATAAACTCTACCTACATAATCTCTACCTACATAAACTCTACCTACATAAACTCTACCTACATAAACTCTACCTACATAATCTCTACCTACATAAACTCTACCTACATAAACTGTACCTACATAATCTCCATGTCTGTTCATCTGTGCCTAAATATCTCTTCCAACCTGTATGTGTCTCTACCTGTCCTTTGTCCCTTTCTCTCCCTCTCTCTAACTCATTCTCCATGTCACTCTGTTCCAGTTCATTGACATATTTTTGTCTCTGGACTAATCACCAACACACCTTCCCCCGTCACCACCAGACACTAACCGTCCACATCTATAGTTACCTAAAGACAAAGACTAAGTGTTTTATACAGCAAGGAGGGAACAATCTGTGGTGGTGTCAGGCTCTGGCCATAGAGAAGCAATAGGCTTCTCTATGTAGCTATGGTCAGAGTCTGACAGTGTCGTTCTTTTCTGTTTCTTTGTGGGTTTTGGGTGGATCTCTAATTAGAGGCAGCTGCTACCCGTTGTCTCTAATTAGGGATCCAATATATGTTGAGTCTGTCCCTCACGCCGGTGTGGGTTGTTATCGTACATGTCGAGGTATATGTCGCAGTCACGGTGAAGATAAGTGTGCTTTGTTGTACGTCCGTTCATTCGTGTTTGTTTTCGGTGAACGTGACGTGGTCTAGCGTGTTTGTTTTGTGTTTGGTGTTAGTTCGTTCATTTGAAGTATTTATTACATAGTAAATAATAAAAGAAAATGTCGAACTACTATCCCTGCGCTGCGTCTTGGTCTCTCCAAACCCCATTCCGTGACAGGTGGTTACAATATTTAGGGACTTTCATTGTTCCATAGTTTTATTAAAGCGTTTACCCGCTCAGGTCTGAGTGGGCTTTCTCCAGCTACTGTAAACGTGTTGGTCTGCACTCAGGTCTGAGTGGGCTTTCTCCAGCTACTGTAAACGTGTTGGTCTGCACTCAGGTCTGAGTGGGCTTTCTCCAGCTACTGTAAACGTGTTGGTCTGCACTCAGGTCTGAGTGGGCTTTCTCCAGCTACTGTAAACGTGTTGGTCTGCACTCAGGTCTGAGTGGGCTTTCTCCAGCTACTGTAAACGTGTTGGTCTGCACTCAGGTCTGAGTGGGCTTTCTCCAGCTACTGTAAACGTGTTGGTCTGCACTCAGGTCTGAGTGGGCTTTCTCCAGCTACTGTAAACGTGTTGGTCTGCACTCAGGTCTGAGTGGGCTTTCTCCAGCTACTGTAAACGTATTGATCTGCACTCAGGTCTGAGTGGGCTTTCTCCAGCTACTGTAAACGTGTTGGTCTGCACTCAGGTCTGAGTGGGCTTTCTCCAGCTACTGTAAACGTATTGGTCTGCACTTAACCAAGTTCCCTTATTAATACTGTTAATAACAAGGAAGAACTAAGGTTTGTACCTCCCTCCTGCTTCAAAGGCAGGCCTGGGCACAAGGATCATTAAAGACAGACCACCCAGCTCTCCCAGGGGACTCATGCTGTTTATTTTCCAGCTAGACGAGCAACAAGACCCAACTTTATAGTTAACCTTGAGCTCTGTGTCTGATCTGCATTCGATTGGACCAGACCTCACCCTTTCATTCCACCTCCTTTTAACAACTGCTTCAACAGCATCAGAAGATGAAGGAGGGGAACGCTTGTTTTTTTTCTATTTTCCCCGGGCCATTTGAGGGGCACTAGGGAGGCACCTACAGGCTAAAAGTCTGAGCACATGAGGTGGGAAGGGGTATGAAGAGAGAGAGAGAGACAGAGAGAGGGGGGGGGGTAAAGAGAGCGAATGAGAGAGAGAGAAAGAGATACATAGGGAGAAGGAGAGAGAGAGAGAGAGAGATAGAGAGAGAGAGAGAGATATAGAAAGAGATACAATTCAAACACGAAGAAAGTGGAGTCGATGTCTGCATTATTCAACGCAGCTTGTTTTCTTGTACAGCCCTTTCCATTTCCTCATTAATTGACTAACAAACCAAAGATGTGCTGAAAAAGTTGTAACACTCCAACACATCCATCCATAAAAATATACTATTTTAAATAAAATAATTTCTACGTCTTTGAAAAATCAAAAGGCAGCAGAGAGAATAGAAAACAACAGAGGAAAAGAGTGAGCCATGCCTGAGGAGGAGGGGCTAGTCTGTCCAAACGGCTCTAATGTGACGGATGAGCACAGCAGTCTCTCTCTCTCTCTCTCCCTCTCTCTCTCTCTCTCTCTCTCTCTCTGTTTCTCTCTCTCTCTCTCTCTCTCTCTCTCTCTCTCTCTCTCTCCCTCTCTCTCTCTCTCTCTCTCTTTTCTCTCACCTCCTCTGTTATGTAATCTTATTGTGTTACTTTTTATAAAATGTTTGACTAGTTTATTTAGTTAATATTTTCTTAACTCTATCTCTTGAACTGCATTGTTGTTTAAGGGCTTGTAAGTAAGCATTTCACGGTAAGGTCTACACCTGTTGTATTCGGCGCATGTGATGAATACAATTTGATTTGATTTGATTTTGACTGGAGGGAGAGAGGGGAGAAGGAGAGGAGCTGGGGGGTTGGGGCAGGCGGGCAGGCAGGCGGGCAGGCAGGCGGGCAGGCAGGCAGGCAGGCAGGCAGAGGCACTCACATTGGAGTCGAAACATTAGTGACAGGCGTACTGGCTGGGGGTTTGCTGGTCAGATTAGCTCAAATAGCCATAATAAACTAAACAAGAGGATGAAATAAAAACTATTCCACGCTGACTGAAGGCTTATGGGAAGTGGCAGCTCCACTGGCCCCCAGGCTCTGAGTTTTGCCACTCGATAATTTGACTGATTCACTTGAGTGGCTGGAGAGACGTTTTGGGCCTGATCTAATTCAGTAACCTGTCTGGTGATTACCCCACGGACACACAGGCCCTGGACGGGGCGCTGGGACAAAGGAGAGGAGAGACAGGGACAGGTGGAAGAGTAGAGAGGGGCTGCCCTGGCTGGCTGGTGGCTGGGGCCCAGAACCCAGAACCCAGAACCCAGAGCCCAGATCCCAGAGCCCAGAGCCCAGACCCCAGAGCCCACAGCCCAGAGCCCAGAGCCCAGAGCCCAGAGCAGGCAGCAGCAGTACTTGTTGAGCCCAATATGCACGGATACTTAACTCCTCTCACGTCACTGCTTCATGCTTCATGCCTCATGACTCTGTTCTGGCCTGGATTAGACTTCTCCCCCTATCTAGCCAGATGTCTCCCATAAGAGAGTGAGAGAGTGTGAGTGTGTATGTGTGTGTGTGCATGAGTGAATGTGTGTGAGAAAAAAAGCTGTGTGTGTTTCCGCCCAGCAGAGGTCCCAGTAAACTCCAGATGAGTGGTGTGATAGTGGGACGGGACAGGAACCTACTGGCTCTTCTTTAACAAAGAGAATGGGCAGGGGGGATTTTCTGCTATGTAGAGGCAGCCCAGGAATCTGTCAGAATCACTGGAGGAGATGGAGGGGAAGAGAGGGAGGGGGTGCACTGCTGTCTGTGCACTACAGTTGAAGGGTAACCTTTGCTTAACCTTTCATATGTTGAAAGCACATTTCGGCACTGACTTATTAATTTGGACAGGGTCTCCTTTTTTCATTTTAATACCAGATTAGCGGTGCCAGATCTTGAACTTTGATGTGGATGGGCAGATGAGGGCAACTCTCTTGGACACTGTGTAAAAATTAGAGAGACTTTATTGATGTGCTATTGACATCATTTGTTTTCTATAGAGGAAAAATGTCAACACTTGCTACATAGGAGTAACTAGCGGAGTAACTAGCAGAGTAACTAGCAGAGTACCTAGCACACAGGAGTAACTAGCAGAGTAACTAGCAGAGTATCTAGCAGAGTAAGCACTAAAATCTCTAATAGAATGTGCTGGATGCTGTTTTTTCTGTCTGCTCTGTTCAGGCTGCGGGGCTGATGGAGCTGTGGAGCGCTAGGCTGATGGAGCTGTGGAGCGCTGGGCTGATGGAGCTGTGGAGCGCTGGGCTGATGGAGCTGTGGAGCGCTGGGCTGATGGAGCTGTGGAGCTCTGGGCTGATGGAGCTGTGGAGCGCTGGACTGATGGAGCTGTGGAGCGCTGGGCTGATGGAGCTGTGGAGCGCTGGGCTTATGGAGCTGTGGAGCGCTGGGCTGGCTGCGTAAAAGGCAGATGTTTGTCCATCACAGACAACCCCACTGCTGTGTTTCACAGAGAACCACACTGCTGTCCATCACAGAGAACCTCACTGCTGTCCATCACAGAGAACCCCACTGCTGTGTTTCACAGAGAACCACACTGCTCTCCTTCACAGAGAGCCACACTGCTGACTTCACATTGTGTGGTCGTCTGTAGCTCAGTTGGTAGAGCATGGATCTTGTAACGGCAGGATAGTGGGTTTGATTTCCGGGACCATTATACACTGCAGTCCTTCACAGAGAGCAGAGGCTATTTATTGTAAGAATGTGACAATTCTCCATAATGACAAAGCGAAAACAGGTTTTCAGAAATGGTTACAAATGTATAAAAAATAGCAATACCTTATTTACATAACTATTCAGACCCTTTGCTATGAGACACAAAATTAAGCTCAGGTGCATCCTGTTTCCATTGATCATCCTTGAGGTGTTTCTACAACTTGATTGGAGTCCACCTGTGGTAAATTCATGATTGATTTGGAAAGGCACACACCTGTCTATATAAGGTCCCACAGTTGACATGTCAGCCAAAATCCAAGCCATGAGGTCGAAGGAATTGTCCGAAGAGCTCCGAGACAGGATTGCGTCGAGGCACAGATCTAGGGAAGGGTACCCAAAAAGCCCGCTTGGAGTTTGCCGAAAGGCACCTAAAGGACTCTCAGACCATGAGAACCAACTCTTTGGCCTGAATGCCAAGCGTTACGTCTGGAGGAAACCTGGCACCATCCCTACGGTGAAGCATGGTTGTGGCAGCATCATGCTGTGGGGATGTTTTTTAGCGGCAAGGACTGGGAGAATAGTCAGGATTGAGGGAAAGATGAACGGAGCACAGAGAGATCCTTAATGAAAACATGCTCCAGAGTGCTCAGGTCCTAAAAAAGCTGTGCAGCGACGCTCCCCATCCAACCTGACAGAGCTTGAGAGGATCTGCAGAGAAGAATGGGAGAAATCCCCAATTACAGGTATGCCAAGCTTCATGCCCAAGAAGACTCAAGGCTGTAATCGCTGCCAAAGGTGCTTCAACAAAGGGTCTGAATACTTATGTAAATGTGATATTTCAGTTTTTAAGTTAAATACATTTGCTTTGTCATTATGGGGTATTGTGTGTAGATTAATGAGGGGGAAAAAACTATTTAATCAAATTTAGAATAAGGCGAAATGTAACAAAATTAACAGTGTATGTGTTTTTCCATCTAAAAAGAAAAGTTTGCCTTCATGCAAGCCCTTAAATCAGTCTCTTCAGTTTATATTTAAGACGTAATAACACTAAAATCATCTACATCCTCTGTGTGTGATAACAGAGATTATTTATGTCATTGCTAAAAATAAAAACTTTACCAAGATTACTAAGAAGTGATCTCACCACAGGGTCTGTGTCATTACTGAGAGGGCACAGATTTACACTATAGCTAATCCCACCAGACCCACACATTATTGTACAGAGTAGGATAGACCCACACAACCCAGGGGTTATTGTACAGAGTAGGATAGGATATGATTGAAAAAATAAAAAAGCTTTTTGAAATGGGGAGTAGCCTTCATACAGACAGTATGTAGCTTGAAGAGACCGCACACACACACACACACACACACACTCACAATGTCCTGAACGTTAGTCACTGACTTCAAACTGTCACTCATCTGACGTCCCCTAATTAAGTGTCTAATTAAAGAGCTAATTTTGGCGACTGCAGCCACGTTAAAGAGCCACAATAAAGAGGACATGTTGGCTACAATAAAGTATCTATCTATCTATCTATCTATCTATCTATCTATCTATCTATCTATCTATCTATCTATCTATCTATCTATCTATCTATCTATCTATCTATCTATCTATCTATCTATCTATCTATCTATCTATCTATCTATCTATCTATCTATCTATCTATCTATCTATCTATCTATCTATCTATCTATCTATCTATCTATCTATCTATCTATCTATCTATCTATCTATCTATCTACAGCAGACGCACAAAGAAGTCACACACGTCAACACCAGGTGGTGGACTTCTCTGTAGATTGAAATCAAGGATCGAAGTTTGAGTCGGGCCAGGGTTCTGTCTGAGGGGTGGGGTCGGGAAAGGGTTCTGTCTGAAGAGTTAGGAGGTTCAGGGAGAAATACTGGGTAACCTTGGGGGTTGTTCAGTATCTACTATATCAGGAGGTGCATCAGATCATTAGAAACCAGTCATGGAGGGGACCATGGCACCGTCTCCATGAGATAGGCTCATTAGGAACCAGTCATGTACTGGACCATGGCACCGTCTCCATGAGAAAAGGAAAACAGCGATCCATCCACTTGTCTCTGCAGATCAAGAGGTCGGAGAAGCAATAAGGATCCACAAAAGAGAAGTGCTGATTCCTGCCTTTAGAAGAGGGATACAAATAAGCACTTAGTGATTTGCTTTGCGTTGCGTGCAGTGTTTCTCCCCATACCACTGGGCTCTCTGTCTCTGATTATTACCTCTTTGTTTTTACAGTCTTGTCCTCATTAACCGAGCCCATCCTGATCATTCCCGGGAGCCAGATTGATGGAAATACAAATTAAAAGCCCCCCCCCTCCGACTGCACAGATCCTTCATTAAATACGGATTGGGGGCCACCCACCTACGCCGAAGTCTGGAGTTTAATTCTGCTCTGTGCGTTGGCGAGCATGTGTCTCAGGACCCCAACTCTTTTTCACAGGGATTTACAGACCATCAGTCTGGCCCTATCTCTCTCTCTCTCTCTCTATCGATCCCTTTCTCTCTCCTTATCTCCCTCTCTCCCCCTCTCCCTCCCTCTCTCTCCTTCTCCCTCCCTCGTTGTGTGTGAAAGGCCTGTGTTAGCATGTGCCAGGGCTAGGCTATCCCATATGTCACTAAACAGATCCCCATGTTTTATTTATCCTCTGTTATTTTACTCACAGACTTTAACCCCTTCAGACGGCTGAATGGCACGAGGGACTGCCGATCCGACACACAGACTTGGGAAACAACGCCAAGACTGACACAGAATCAGCTGATACAGCAGGATTGAGGAGAGGTCAGAGAGCAATATCACTGGTCCAGGATGTCAGGAGAGGTCAGAGAGCAATACCACTGGTCCAGGACATCAGGAGAGGTCAGAGAGCAGGGGACGCTAATATCAAAACAATTAAAGGATGTACTTATTTATCACATTAAACTACATGTTGAAAAGATAAGACTACTTGTCCACCAGTAATTAATAGTCTCTAATTAAGTCTTGTCATCTGACAAACTACTTTTACTATGTGAGTTATACACTGATACAAAATGTAAATGATTTTCATGTGCATTTTAAAGAAGGCCCCACCACCCACTGCAAGGGAGGAGAATAATAACAGTAATCTGAAATCAATCACTAGCATGGCTAACTGACTGCTCAGACTACTCGTCTGCACAGATCAATATCCTTGCTGGCTATTGTGAGGACTAAACCGTTACCATCGGCAACTTAGAGAAAAAAGAAAATAAGACAAGCAAGACAGTTCTTAACAAGACAGAACCTGTAGTTTGATGTAAGTACAGTTCTTAACAAGACAGAACCTGTAGTTTGCTGTAGGTACAGTTCTTAACAAGACAGAACCTGTAGTTTGCTGTAGGTACAGTTATTAACAAGACAGAACCTGTAGTTTGCTGTAGGTACAGTTCATAACAAGACAGAACCTGTAGTTTGCTGTAGGTACAGTTCATAACAAAATAGAACCTGTAGTTTGCTGTAGGTACAGTTCATAACAAAACAGAACCTGTAGTTTGCTGTAGGTACAGTTCATAACAAGACAGAACCTGTAGTTTGCTGTAGGTACAGTTCATAACAAAACAGAACCTGTAGTTTGCTGTAGGTACAGTTCATAACAAGACAGAACCTGTAGTTTGCTGTAGGTACAGTTCTTAACAAGACAAAATATGTAGTTTCCAATAGACAGATACATGCAAAGAGAACGAGAGAGAGAGAGAGAGAGAGAGAGAGAGAGAGAGAGGGAGAGAGGGAGAGAGAATGATAGAGCGAGAGTGTGAGAGAGAGAGAGAGATAGGGAGAGAGAAAGAGAGGGAGAGAGAATGATAGAGCAAGAGAGAGAGAGAGAGAGAGAGAGAGAGAGAGAGAGAGAGAGAGAGAGAGAGATAGAGAGAGAGAGAGAGAGAGATAGGGAGCGAGAAAGAGAGGGAGAGAGAGAGAGAAGGAGAGCAAATGCATGTGTGAGAAAAGGCAACAGAAATCCAATAGTGTAACCTCTGTTTGAGCAGCAGTAGTGACCAGTGAAGGACAGAGGAGGAAATCAATAAGAGCTGATGTGCAGAAGTGGGTGGAGATGAGAGGAGAGGAGAAAGATGCAGGGAAACAGAGACAGGACCTCAAGGGAAAAGATAACAGAATAGCTTTCATCAAAATGTGATAAATCCCAGGCTCCTGTATAGGACACCTGATGGCTCTCTATTTTTTTTTAATCAAACATAAAAATACATAATTAATGCAAGGTAGAGGTTAGGCTGGTGGAGGGTAAATTTGAATTTTTTTATTGGAGTGCTTTGAGTGAGACTCGCTGAAGGTTGTGTGCATGTTTAGGGTGGAATGCACTTGGATGAGAGAGATCTTACCTCCGGGCGACATGGATGAGAGGAGGCCGGGAGACAGTAGGCCGTGGACACTGTGGGGAAGAAGCCTGGAGCTTTCCTGCATCACTACCCCCAGGGAACGCTTGGGTGGTCGGCCCGGCCTGGAGCTGCAGAGAGGGGGAGAGAGAGATCACTGTCAATACACAGAAAATTATCTACTATTTAAATCTATTTTACTTAGAGCAGATAAGCTCACAGTGAAAGAGCCCATTGATTGATAATATACAATGGGTTGATTTTATATTTCTCTACATAGCAAGTGTGATATGAAAATGTATCGCATTCTCTATCATTTAAATTGACAACAATAGACACTAAAAGACTGGAAATTGTACCTTAATGACAATACACATCTAAACACTAAAGAAATTCAGATATTTCCATAACGATTGCTAGTCTAATTTCTATGATTTTTTGTTGTGGTCATATTTTGTACATACGTGAAACAAACTCGACATGCCTATAAAACCCCAAATGTTCTTCTTTTTCTTTCTTTTTCAAACGATATTTGAAGACCTTACCAATATGTAGTGACTACATATTGTTGGGTGTCTGACGATGTAAAATTTGGGGTCAGGAAGTGAGAAACAAGTCAAAACGCTCCTTACGTTACACAACCCCTCACACACACATGATCTTCCTCACTTCCCAACAGTAACCTCTTAAAGGGTGTTCTAGAATGATAGGGTGCTTCTGTTGGAACCAAAAATCTCCAATTTGGACTCCAGACCAAAGGACAAATTTCCACCGGTCTAATGTCCATTGCTCGTGTTTCTTGGCCCAAGAACGTCTCTTCTTCTTATTAGTGTCCTTTAGTAGTGGTTTCTTTGCAGCAATTCGACCATGAAAATAAAAAAATGCTAATTGTATACTATTGAACAGCGTCCAGGAACACTAACTAAAAAAACGCTGTGTTGTTGTCCCATGCTGTATTTCATTAATATTGCAGTGGCAACAAACACAAACAAGACCACAGACCAATCAGCATACAAGTAAAAGGAGGGGGGTGTTCAATATAGGAACAAATCAGAGTAGTCTTTAGAGACGCGGTTGGACACGAGTTGAAAAAGCATCACTAGATGCTCCAGATGCCACTACACTTGGCTGGCCTGGGACTACGCTTTAAAGTACCAAAGACCTAGAGAGGACTTGAACGGAGAACAGAGAGAGGACGTAAAGATAAAAAGATCGGAGAGACAAATGGAAGGCTCTTATCAGTGTTCCAAACCGAGTGTTGCCATTAGAACAAAGCCCATTTGCTGTGAAACGTCCATCTCTCGCTCTCGTTAGCCGTGCCCCCCTCTCTCTGTTCAACACAAAGGCGTTCACTCACTAGCTGCCACAGCAGTTCATTTTGATTCAGCTGTTTGTTCATTTGCCTCATTTCTCCGGCAAGTTGATTCGGTTTTAAGTATGATTCACCTGTACATTCACAGTCAGAGTAGCCAAGGACTCCAGACTGGAGACTCTAGAGTAAGAGGAGTTACACAGCTCAATAGAAAATTAAGTAACTTAAAATAAAATAAAAGTCAGTTAAATAGTAACTTAGAAGTGTTGACATGGGTCAGTTACACAGCCCTGAACATGAGGTGTTTGTCAAGGCACAGTTGATTGGTCTTCCACAGAAAATGACTCAGAGGTACACTCCCAAGATAGCCAAACGTTACTGTGCTGCTAATTCACAACCACCTCTAAAGTAAATTCAAGAATGAGGGTGTTGTAATACAGTGCAGTGCTACTGGATTTTACACAGAAATAACTACTGCACAGACAACTCAACACTACTTTCTTTGCAGGCGTATTAATACATCAACCAAATGATGAGAATGTTATGTTTGGTTTGTGTCCCCCAAAAGGAGAGGCTCTTGAGAACCCATTAATAACCTGAACGTTCCAATAATGTGGAAACTTCCGGAGAGGGAGGGGAATTAGAAAACACTGTTGAAACCTTTTGAGCAGATTAACCAGACATTTCCTTCACCGCCTTAAATGAGAGAGAGCTTCCTTTGGAGGATGGATTGTTTTCCATACACATAGCTGATTGTTGAAGTAAAGCAATGTTCCTTTTTTTTCTGGAGTCGCCGACTTCTTCTCCTCTCTCGCGCACCCGTGTCATTTCTTTTGCGGGGCGATTGTGCTCCAACTTGGCCCATTCCCTCAGGAGACTACAACTATTTTCTTATTTGGCTCCACTTTTACTGAGCATTGTGTTCCCATCACCCTTTCCTAGCTGGCGGCAGGTGCTTCCTTGTATAAGATGGTCTTGCTGACTAGCTTTACTCTGACTCCAAGAACAGGATTGCATCAAATGTCCCAATGCAACAAAGGGTCTAAATGAGATACATTGTAGATCAATACAATTCTGCAGAGCAAGCCCCCATCCCTCCATGTCCTAAACCCTTATGCTCTTCTTTAGCCATGGAGGTAGAAACTTGGGCTGGTATTCAATCAAACTGTGGATTGATTTCATATTACTCCAAATGAATTATGTAATTATGTTATGTTTTGGGGTAAACGTGTTTTACGTTTCCTAATGTTAACTTTTCCATATTCACCAAAAGAATGCCGAAAAGCTAAATAGGATTTTGGAGGCCACACGTCCCCCCCTGTCCGCCATCCACTAGGAGTCAGCTACGGTAGGTGGTTGTATACTGCAGAGCATCTCACCTCACATCCAGATGCACTCACTCAGAGCGTGAATACTGTACCACAAACAGACTCATTGGTGGGTATAATGCCCATTCCTGCTGCAATGCACCTCCATGTTTGCCCTCTCTGAAGCAAACACACACACACACACACACACACACATAGACACGCCCTTAGAGGGTTCCATCGGGTAGAAGGAACAGATGGCTGTGAAAAGTCATTCACACGTTCCCGCACGTTTCAGAAAATAAAAAACCTGTCAATGCTCCCGTCCTTACCAATCACTACCCTCAACTCTCAGGCAGCATCACTGCCTCTCCTGGAGACGACTTAAACTGGCTTACGAAGCACTTTTTAGTCCAAACGAAAATGTTGCAAACATGCCCTTAACATTTTTCAAACCGGTTAATTAAATATTCAAAGTAATCAGATACCTGCTTGTCTTGCAGCAACAATGCAGGATGGGGCGGAGCCAGAGCCTGGGTTAGCCTGGCACTCCAGGAAGTCCATCCTCTCATTATGAGTGATGACTCTACCCACTCTTCTCAATGACAAAGGCCAGAGAGTGTTGGCCAATATCTGTGGAGAGCTTTGGTGTGAGTGGATGGAACCATGCTGCACTAACTACTTGTCTTCACTTCAAACAAAGACATTTGTCTTACACAAACTTGTGGAGGCTGGTGGTTGTAGTGTGAAGGGGTGGAGAACAGGCCAA
Organism: Thymallus thymallus; assembly: GCA_023634145.1. Classification (NCBI taxonomy): domain Eukaryota; kingdom Metazoa; phylum Chordata; class Actinopteri; order Salmoniformes; family Salmonidae; genus Thymallus; species Thymallus thymallus. The sequence continues at coordinate 6,424,450 of CM042404.1, read as the reverse complement.
AATTCAGATTTCTAAAATGTTAAATGGGAAATTGTTTTAACAACAACAAAGCTGGCAGCCTGCAAAAAAAATGTAGAAGTCAGGGTGCCTTTGAAGATATTTAATTAAAATCTAATCCTGCATTCTTAAAGGCTCACATAAATTAAGCTGTCAGTCAGGAGATTTATGCATTCACATTTGCATATTGCATACAATTCATCAATTACTCATGTTTGAGAGGCCTGCATATCCCAGGGAGAGAGAGGCTGCCAGTGTGCCAGCACAGTGAGAATGAGGGATAGAAAGTGAGAGAGATGGAGAGAGGGAGAGGTGGGGCAGACAATACCCACTGATGCCCAGAAGAAGTCAGTCTCCATATGGCCACACACACAACTAAAACTGCTGAAACCTCCCCATGCCCATCCCACATATGGAAAAACTGCTAGCTGGGAAATACATGTAACCTGAGAAAGCAATGTGTGATTTAATGTTTATACTGTCTCTAGTACTGGATTATTGAACAATGAGCCCCATGACCACTACCCTTGCTCGAACGGTATAGGAAAGAATGTTAAGAGAGCGTTGGCACACAACTACGTTCCGCTTTAGTTTGACTCAGCATAGGAATTAAGATTCATTACATTATATCTTTTTCCAAGAATTTCGAGGACTTTACCATTAACAAACCCTTTGGCTGGACAGTAAAACATGCTGTGATATAGAGCAGGTCTTTATAAACACAGGCCCAAGCAACATGCTGCGATATAGAGCAGGTCTTTATAAACACAGGCCCAAGCAACATGCTGCGATATAGAGCAGGTCTTTATAAACACAGGCCCAAGCAACATGCTGCGATATAGAGCAGGTCTTTATAAACACAGGCCCAAGCAACATGCTGCGATATAGAGCAGGTCTTTATAAACACAGGCCCAAGCAACATGCTGCGATATAGAGCAGGTTTTTATAAACACAGGCCCAAGCAACATGCTGCGATATAGAGCAGGTCTTTATAAACACAGGCCCAAGCAACATGCTGCGATATAGAGCAGGTCTTTATAAACACAGGCCCAAGCAACATGCTGCGATATAGAGCAGGTCTTTATAAACACAGGCCCAAGCAACATGCTGCGATATAGAGCAGGTCTTTATAAACACAGGCCCAAGCAACATGCTGCGATATAGAGCAGGTTTTTATAAACACAGGCCCAAGCAACATGCTGCGATATAGAGCAGGTCTTTATAAACACAGGCCCAAGCAACATGCTGCGATATAGAGCAGGTCTTTATAAACACAGGCCCAAGCAACATGCTGCGATATAGAGCAGGTCTTTATAAACACAGGCCCTAGTAACATACTGCGACATGGGAGACAGGTTTTACCTCAGCATTGATAGCTCTACCCCTTCCTGGTGTTCTGCTGATTAGCCAAGCTGCTGACTGGGTGTGCATCGGAGAGCCAGGCCACTACTAAGCAGGCCACTAAGCAGGCCACTAGGCAGGCGACTAAGCAGGCCACTAGGCAGGCCACTAAGCAGGCCACTAGGCAGGCCACTAAGCAGGCCACTAAGCAGGCCCCTAAGCAGGTCACTAAGCAGGCCACTAAGCAGGCCACTAAGCAGGCCCTTAAGCAGGTCACTAAGCAGGCCACTAAGCAGGCCCTTAAGCAGGCCACTAAGCAGGCCACTAAGGGGAACGGGGAGTTTAGGGTTCAGGTTCTCTATGTCTCTGGTGGTATTGTAGAGTGATAGGTGAGGTGTAATGTACATTGGGGTACCAGCGCAGAGACTTTGGAAGTTCCAGGTGAGGTGTAGTGTACACGGGGGTACAGGTGCAGAGACTTTGGGAGTTCCAGGTGAGGTGTAATGTACATTGGGGTACCGGTGCAGAGACTTTGGGAGTTCCAGGTGGAGTACAGGCTCATACAGTGGTTCCTCGCGGGACTTAGAGGTACCCAGCGTCACGGCTTCATTGCTCCAGAACAACGCAGGGGGGAGTTAGAGCACTCCTTATGCATTTGACCAATCATATCGAGTGGTTCCAATGACAAATTTGATGCTATGGGACACATAGCTGGTGACTTTGTAAAGCAAAGATGGCTGACAAAAACATTACGGTGGAAGCAAATGTAAGTAATTATAACGTCATAACGAGTCAAGCAAAAAATGTACAATTGAGAGGAATATGTTAGTTAATGTAGAGAAAAAGGATTGTGCATCTTCTTTTGTCATAAAGTCAATTTACGAAAATTGCTATTTAGCAAGTTAGCTGAGCTGGAACACTATGAGTAATCTCCTGGCATCCGATTGGCTACTGGCATTTAAAGGACCTTTCTGGCAACCTGATTGGTTAAAATGCCTCACGTGCCTCGCAGCACTTCCTTGTTTGAGAATATCTCCAGCGAAGAATCCACATAAAGAAAATCTCAAAGAATATACCTACAGTATGTGAATAAAAATAGGCGATCTCAGTTAACCAATGCGAGAAAAGCAGTGAATGAAATTAAAAATGTGCTTGATCAGCCAATCGAGGCAGTGCCAGTACAGGTAACTAGAGGAGGAAAAGGAGGAAGCCGACAGCAGCGCGTCGAGACACTATGGTTTTATTTAACCTTTATTTAACTAGGCAAGTCAGTTAAGAACAAATTCTTATTTACAATGACAGCCTACACATCATGACGGCCTACACATCATATCAAGGATAGCATAACAAAGTAATACATAAATAGCATCACAAAGTAATACATAAATTCCACTTGAAGCTTGATGATGACTTGATCATTTGAATCAGCTGTGTATTGCTATGGCAAAAACAAAAATGTGCCCCCCTTCGAGTCCCCAGGACCAGGACTGAGAACCACTGCTCTTCATTGAATTCTTGACGCACAATTTGCAGGACAATCGATAAGCAGGTTTTAATAACACGGCTACTGTAGGTGTGAATATCCCCGCAAAGTGAGGACAAAATCAGCGATCTGCTGTATACTTAAGGCCTATTGTAACCTGGAGTCACACCTTTCCAGTACTCCTCACCCGCTCCAAACTCCGTGCTGGACTTCGGGCTAGAAGGTTGAGGGTTCAAGACCTGCTCCCTGCCTGTTTCATTACAGTATATAAATACTTGAAAACCTACCCTAAATTTACCCCCAATTTAATACACACAATCACAATGACATCCATAAATATTTTGTTTAGGAAGGTCAATTTTCTTTCAAAATAACAGAAAAGCATGTTTTAAGATGTATTTATCTGTGTTATAGTAGCTGAGGCTATGGTTTTATTTAACTTTTATTTGCTTCATGTCAACAACATTTATTAAATTGTTAAATTGCCAACTAGCTTCATAAAGATGCTCTCAAAGATGCCCTCTGGTGGTTTCAACGAGCATTAACAGCATTAACGGAAAAAATGGCCGAGAGTAAAATACTATGCTGTACCATACCGCAGCATCTTGCAAGCCATGCTGCAGTATGATGCAACTTTTAAACGAGAAACCACTGTACATGGGGGTGCTGGTGCAGAGACTTTGGGAGTTCCAGGTGAGGTGTATTGTACATGGGGGTACCGGTGCAGAGACTTTGGGAGTTCCAGGTGAGGTGTATTGTACATGGGGGTACTGGTGCAGAGACTTTGGGAGTTCCAGGTGAGGTGTATTGTACATGGGGGTACCGGTGCAGAGACTTTGGGAGTTCCAGGTTCATCCGTGTTCCAGAAGCATGATGCGGTGCAAAGCCGTAGGTCTCATGTTACAACAGAGATTGAGTTCTCAGTTATTAAGAGAGGGGATTCCTGCTTGGTTTTTATTAAAAAGGCTGGTGTGAGGGAGCATGAGACCATGTTCAGGAGGTGAGCAGAAACACACACATGGTGCATCCATGGCTGAAGCTGAGAGCAGGGGCATTCTATCTGCTGAAGAGGATCCTCAAAGATGTCTCTAAGTGCTGACTCCCTCATACTGACACCGTGCAGCTTTTAGCTTAAGTAACCAGCACTCATAATTTTTCTTAGGCTCAGCACTGGCACTAGTGGACTCCTGATGGTATTGAATAAATGTAACAAGTATTTCCTCCTGCTCTCTATGGGCTCAGTAAGATAAATATGTCATCATGCCTTAGTTGGTTTGTGACCCATTATCTTTCTCTATCAATCAAGACAGAGACGCCAGTCACAGATGCATCATCTTACTGCACATCGGACCCTTTCACACCTATGGCTGGGAAAACCACACACACACACCTATGGCTGGGAAAACCACACACACACACACCTATGGCTGGGAAAACCACACACACACACCTATGGCTGGGAAAACCACACACACACCTCTTGCTGTGAACACACATATGAAAGTGTACAGACTGAATCTGGCAAAGGGTCTGATGTGTGTTAGGTGTCACATAATAGTCAGTTTGAATTATTTGCGAAAGATTTGTTTGTGAGAGTGTGTTCAGAGAGAGAGAAAGAGAGGGGTTAGAGCAGGGTTTAAATCCCCATTTACCAGGGTGTGTGTGTGTTACCAGGGGAACAGCCCGTCTTCCCTCCTCTCCTAAACTGTGCTTGACCCTCAGCCTAGTCCTACACAGCCGCACACACTTTCATCTCATATTAAAAGCCTCCCTCAACACTCATTTTCCAGCTCACTTCCCCCTTTCATCCACTCCTCCCTCACTCCACTCCTCCCTCCCTCCACTCATCCCTCCCTCCACTCCTCCACTCCTCCCTCCCTCCCTCCCTCCACTCTTCCCTCCTTCCCCCTCCACTCTTCCCTCCCTTCCTCCACTCCTCCACTCCTCTGTCCCTCCCTCCACTCCTCCCTCCCTCCACTCCTCCCTCCCTCCACTCCTCCACTCCTCTGTCCCTCCCTCCACTCCTCCCTCCCTCCACTCCTCCCTGCCTCCCTCCCTCCCTCCCTCCCTCCACTCTTCCCTCCTTCTCCCTCCACTCTTCCCTCCCTCCCTTCACTCTTCTCTCCCTCCACTCCTCCCTCCCTCCACTCTTCCCTCCTTCTCCCTCCACTCTTCCCTCCCTTCCTCCACTCCTCTGTCCCTCCCTCCACTCCTCCCTCCCTCCACTCCTCCACTCCTCTGTCCCTCCCTCCACTCCTCCCTCCCTCCACTCCTCCCTGCCTCCCTCCCTCCCTCCACTCTTCCCTCCTTCTCCCTCCACTCTTCCCTCCCTTCCTCTACTCCTCCACTCCCTACACACTTCCCTCCCTCCCTCAACCCCACCCTCCCTCCCTCAACCCCACCCTCCCTCCCTCAACCCCACCCTCCCTCCCTCCCACCACCCCTCCCTCCCTCCACTCCTCCCTCCTTCCACAGAGCACTAAGCATGACAGAGATGTGGCACTATGTGGATACTTTATAAATAGCCAAGGCCTGATAAACTGTAGCCTGCCTTTAAGTGCCTGTTTTTCATGTGAGCCTTGACAGGCTACATGTGGCACAGAGCCAAGGACAGTGTCAGCCCTCCCAAATGTAACCGCCACCAAGTGTCCACCTCTAACCACCACCAAGTGTCCACCTCTAACCACCACCTAGTGACCACCTCTAACCACCACCAAGTGACCACCTCTAACCACCACCTAGTGACCACCTCTAACCACCACCAAGTGACCACCTCTAACCACCACCAAGTGTCCACCTCTAACCACCACCAAGTGTCCACCTCTAACCACCACCTAGTGACCACCTCTAACCACCACCAAGTGTCCACCTCTAACCACCACCAAGTGACCACCTCTAACCACCACCAAGTGTCCACCTCTAACCACCACCAAGTGACCACCTCTAACCACCACCAAGTGACCACCTCTAACCACCACCAAGTGTCCACCTCTAACCACCACCAAGTGACCACCTCTAACCACCACCAAGTGTCCACCTCTAACCACCACCAAGTGTCCACCTCTAACCACCACCAAGTGACCACCTCTAACCACCACCAAGTGTCCACCTCTAACCACCACCAAGTGACCACCTCTAACCACCACCAAGTGTCCACCTCTAACCACCACCAAGTGTCCACCTCTAACCACCACCTAGTGACCACCTCTAACCACCAAGTGTCCACCTCTAACCACCACCAAGTGACCACCTCTAACCACCACCAAGTGTCCACCTCTAACCACCACCAAGTGTCCACCTCTAACCACCACCAAGTGACCACCTCTAACCACCACCAAGTGTCCACCTCTAACCACCACCAAGTGTCCACCTCTAACCACCACCAAGTGTCCACCTCTAACCACCACCTAGTGACCACCTCTAACCACCACCAAGTGTCCACCTCTAACCACCACCAAGTGTCCACCTCTAACCACCACCAAGTGACCACCTCTAACCACCACCAAGTGTCCACCTCTAACCACCACCAAGTGTCCACCTCTAACCACCACCAAGTGACCACCTCTAACCACCACCAAGTGTCCACCTCTAACCACCACCAAGTGACCACCTCTAACCACCACCTAGTGACCCTTGTGAGTGGATGGGACACAAATTGTCAACATTGTCCTTCTGAATTTGGGGGTCCCCAGTCTGAGGTCAACCAGATAGAGAGATGTCCACTCATCTGTGTAAAAACCCAAGGTTGAGAAAATATAAAATATATATTTTTTTTAGTTCAACTGAAGAATAAGCAGAATGAGGTTTCCGACCGTGCTCGCATCAGAAAGTCCCTGCTACACTACAGTCTGTTCTCATTCACTCACATACACACTCGTGCTTCCATACATCTAAATACATACTAATAGGCTTTAAATAGGTTCCTATCACAGGGAAAACACTGTTTACTTGTTAACCACTATCTCCCCCTTCCTCTGCTTCTCTCTGCCTCTCCTCCCTTTTACATCTCTATCTCTCCCTCTCCCTCTCCTCCCTTTTCCATCTCTATCTCCCTCTCTTTCGCTTGAGTCTCAAGGTTCAGATTCCACTCAATTAAATTAGATCTGCTTCCCGTAATTCTGCTACTCAGAACACCAAAGCTGACAGCAATTTTTTGTTGCACTTCCCCTCCACCCTCGTCTTTGTGGGAGCTGCTGGGGGGATGAAGCAGGAAGAAAGGGGATTCCATCTGACACGGAGGATTGCGAGTTCGCCTTCAGACAATGGTGGGTGCTGGCACTCAGCGGCGAGGATTAGATTTCCTGACATTATCAACCTGTCTGTTGAACAGTTTGGAGGGTGGATTCAGCACATGGCAACAAACCCTCCAACTCTACGTGTCTCACGGAGGATTACTGTCACCAAAATGGAGGGGGGAGGATGAGGGGGGGCAGGGACTTTCTCTTATTTATTTAATATCCTGCGCTGTAATCTGTTTCAATACAGCATTGGAGGGAAAATGTCATGGGAAGATGTAAACACTCTGGGCCAGCGGCTCTTGTTCATACAAACAGACTCAATTCCTCACTGACCAGCCACAGTCCTCTCCAAGTCAGGGTTTCCTCACTGAACAGCCACAGTCCTCTCCAAGTCAGGGTTTCCTCACTGAACAGCCACAGTCCTCTCCAAGTCAGGGCTTCCTCACTGACCAGCCACAGTCCTCTCCAAGTCAGGGTTTCCTCACTGAACAGCCACAGTCCTCTCCAAGTCAGGGCTTCCTCACTGACCAGCCACAGTCCTCTCCAAGTCAGGGTTTCCTCACTGAACAGCCACAGTCCTCTCCAAGTCAGGGCTTCCTCACTGACCAGCCACAGTCCTCTCCAAGTCAGGGCTTCCTCACTGACCAGCCACAGTCCTCTCCAAGTCAGGGCTTCCTCACTGACCAGCCACAGTCCTCTCCAAGTCAGGGCTTCCTCACTGACCAGCCACAGTCCTCTCCAAGCCAGGGCTTCCTCACTGAACAGCCACAGTCCTCTCCAAGTCAGGGCTTCCTCACTGACCAGCCACTGTCCTCTCCAAGTCAGGGCTTCCTCACTGACCAGCCACTGTCCTCTCCAAGTCAGGGCTTCCTCACTGACCAGCCACTGTCCTCTCCAAGTCAGGGCTTCCTCACTGACCAGCCACAGTCCTCTCCAAGTCAGGGCTTCCTCACTGAACAGCCACAGTCCTCTCCAAGTCAGGGCTTCCTCACTGAACATGCCAGAGTCCTCTCCAAGTCAGGGCTTCCTCACTGACCAGCCACAGTCCTCTCCAAGTCAGGGCTTCCTCACTGAACAGCCACAGTCCTCTCCAAGTCAGGGCTTCCTCACTGAACAGCCACAGTCCTCTCCAAGTCAGGGCTTCCTCACTGACCAGCCACTGTCCTCTCCAAGTCAGGGCTTCCTCACTGACCAGCCACAGTCCTCTCCAAGTCAGGGCTTCCTCACTGACCAGCCACTGTCCTCTCCAAGTCAGGGCTTCCTCACTGACCAGCCACTGTCCTCTCCAAGTCAGGGCTTCCTCACTGACCAGCCACAGTCCTCTCCAAGTCAGGGCTTCCTCACTGACCAGCCAGAGTCCTCTCCAAGTCAGGGCTTCCTCACTGACCAGCCACAGTCCTCTCCAAGTCAGGGCTTCCTCACTGACCAGCCACAGTCCTCTCCAAGTCAGGGCTTCCTCACTGACCAGCCACTGTCCTCTCCAAGCCAGGGCTTCCTCACTGACCAGCCACTGTCCTCTCCAAGTCAGGGCTTCCTCACTGACCAGCCAGAGTCCTCTCCAAGTCAGGGCTTCCTCACTGACCAGCCACAGTCCTCTCCAAGTCAGGGCTTCCTCACTGACCAGCCAGAGTCCTCTCCAAGTCAGGGCTTCCTCACTGACCAGCCACAGTCCTCTCCAAGTCAGGGCTTCCTCACTGACCAGCCACAGTCCTCTCCAAGTCAGGGCTTCCTCACTGACCAGCCACAGTCCTCTCCAAGTCAGGGCTTCCTCACTGACCAGCCACAGTCCTCTCCAAGTCAGGGCTTCCTCACTGACCAGCCACAGTCCTCTCCAAGCCAGGGCTTCCTCACTGAACAGCCACAGTCCTCTCCAAGTCAGGGCTTCGTCACTGAACATGCCAGAGTCCTCTCCAAGTCAGGGCTTCGTCACTGAATAGCCACAGTCCTCTCCAAGTCAGGGTTTCCTCACTGAACAGCCACAGTCCTCTCCAAGTCAAAGCTTCCAACATAACTTGCATTATTGTTTTATTCAAGATAAGTGTCTGAAGTTCCCATGAGAAAATATCAGTGTGGCCTGCTCTACGCAGGGAGCATGTTCTGCAACAGGATGAATAGCAACTGTTTATGCAAGACATGAAAACCAAACTGTTTCAATAAAACAACATGTAGACAATGTGTTAGGATTTCAAACTACAGCTGAACTTTAGGGACAAGGTCCCTAGTGGAATCAGATATTTGTAGAGTCTGAATGCTGACAGGCTTTGATCTCCAGAGCGTGCAGTGTGTGAAACCACCCCAACCTGGGGCCTCACCTGCAACAAGCCCCACCAGACCCTACCCCCTTCCCTCACTTCCTGCACCAAGCCCCACTAGACCCTAACCCCCTTCCCTCACCTCCTGCACCAAGCCCCACCAGACCCTACCCCCTTCCCTCACCTTCGCACCCCTACCCCTCCTCTCCCACCCTGCCCACCACCTGGCCTGGCCCACCTGTTGAAACAATGAGTCTGACAGATTAGCCAAAACACAGAACTGAAACAGAGATACCATTCCCTGTATGACAGAGGGAAACACTGCACCGACCAAGGGGGACAGATTTCTGCACCTCCATAACCCCCACCCCTGTCCCTCTCCATGTCTCACCCCCACCCCTGTCCCTCTCCATGTCTCACCCCCACCCCTGTCCCTCTCCTCACCTCACTCCCACCCCTCTCCTTGCCTCACCCCCTCACCTCCCTGCCTCACTCCCACCCATGTCCCTTTCCCTCTCCACGCCTCACCCCTACCCCTCTCAAATGCCTCACTTCCCTCACCCTCACCCCACCACGCCTCACCCCCACCCATGTCCCTCTCCACGCCTCACCCCCACCCCTATCCATGCCTCACCCGCCTACTCCCCCACCACGCCTCACCCCCTCACCCCCACCCATGCCCCTCTTCACACCTCACCCCCCTCACCCCCACCCCTGTCCCTCTCTACGCCTCACCCCCACCCATGCCCCTCTTCACACCTCACCCCCCTCACCCCCACCCATGCCCCTCTTCACACCTCACCCCCCTCACCCCCACCCTTGTCCCTCTCCACGCCTCACCCACACCCCTGTCCCTCTCCACGCCTCACCCCCACCCCTGTCTCTCTCCACGCCTCACCCCCCTCTCCCCAGCCCTGTCCACCCCTCATGTGCTAGTGGCAACCCTGTCATGAATTTGCCAGATTAGCGTGGAATTAGAAAGTGGAATATCTGATGCACTACGACCTGGAGAGCACAAGCCAGGGGCCAAGGGGCAGGATTTGGCACTGTTTACAAGGCAGGAGGTCAAGGGTTAGGGGTTGAGGGGATTAAGACTAATTTGCCCGTTTGACACCACTAGTGAAGTTATTGAGTTATTCAAACGTTGCTGCTCCTGCGTTTTGCAATTCCAAGAATAGACACCTCACATGCACATATTTGCATTCAGGTGATAGCTAAATACCTAAATTAAACCCCTACCTCATATTTGGAATTGTAATGCATTTGCGAGATCTCAGGGTCACTTTGACCCCATACTGTTTAAAACAAATTGCAACAGCCTGAGTTGATTAAATGCTTTTGATTCATCTAACAGATTACACACCATTTTGAAATGTACTGGGATTTTTTTTGTTGTTGTATCAAAGCCACATCCGCTCCCCAGAGATAAGGACTAGCAGAGGACACAGTGATGGATATATGTAGCAACAAAGATACTGACTGTACTGCACTGTACATCCAGACTAGCCATCTGGATGGGTTATGGAGTGGCCACCATCATGTGCCACATGATAAGGAAGCAGGCAGGCAGAGTATAGACCGACTGTTAGGGGCAGGGGGGGCAGCCTGCTAATATGGCATGCAGTCAGGTAGACAGCTCATAAATCATTCATCCACAACATGGTGCTGCTGATGAGTCCTCTTCTCAGTCTTCAGGCACATACTCATCATGCCTTTAGTATTGACTCCCATTTGATTCCATATGTTCAGGGGAAAAGTGCTGTGACAACAAGGGGTAAATTGGTGCCTGTTTCAGGAGCCACTCAGAGACAGATTACTGAGCCCTGACTGTAACCGTTGATGCTTTCTCTCTCTGCCCTCTCAGGCATGTCAAACATATCTGTTAATGTGTGTCATCATATCATCTCTGTCTTTGTGTGTGCGTGTCACCATGTCATCTCTGTTTATATGTGTGACCATATCATCTCTGTTTATATGTGTCACCATATCATCTCTGTTTATATGTGTCACCATATCATCTCTGTTTATATGTGTCACCATTTAATCTCTACTATTTCTGTAAACTACAGTTGCCATGCATGGCTATTAACAATGAGCTATGACATCTGTACTAGCATATGGTGATCCCGGAAAGGGATCTTACTTACAAAGTAAACATACTGTCCATGAGGAAAGAGAAAAATACTGTATGGTTAATCTTGGTAAACCCAGAACTAAAATCTTGCATTTACATAGTCTGTCCACAAGAGACTACTGTACGGTAAATGTACAACATCTCACTGTGCTACATTATTCAAATTTCAAAGAAAAAATGTCATTTTGAATGACCCTTGCAATATAGAGTACATAGAGTTATCATTGATTCATTAATACAGTATATTACTGTGCAAATAAGATTCTAGCCCTCCTCCTCAGTTTACATAAAGGTACATTGTGTAACCATGGTAATATTCAGTTGATAAATTTCCAGTCATTGCCTGTGCTTCCTGCGAGGCCATAAACATTCATTAGCTATGCTCGGACACTCGCTAACGTGTTTGGCTAACAGATTTAAAAGCACACGCTCCAGGAGGCATGGCCACTGGATTGTTTGTCATGGTTCACAAGTCACACAATCAAGTCAATTACAGGCCTATGATGTGGTGGCTTAAATTAGAGATGTGTGACTGTGCATCTCTGTGCATCGGCTAGGTATCAGTACTTAGTTAGAAATTGTCCTCATCCTGTGTACAGAGTAATATTACACATTATTAATACACAACTCAACTCTCGCGCCAATACAGGGGAACCTAAACATTAATAGAATAAAAATATAAATATTAGCGATGCAGTAAATCATTTAGTAAAAGCTCTCTTTTAGGCATTAGCATTAGAAAATGGTTGATATCTCCCGATCATGTTTAATGATGAGAAAAACTGGTGTTGTTGGGGGTTAAGAGCCTTGCTCAAGGTCACAATGGCAGGCAAGGGCATCTAGGATTTGATATGGCTCACTTCCTGACAGATGTCATTCCCCTCAGACCAGAGATTCTAAATGGCAACCCTCCTGTTGCTGGTTGGCCTCTCTAACCGCTATGCTAATGTTAGGAATCCTCTAACCGCCAGGCTAACGTTAGGAATCCTCTAACCGCTAGGCTAACGTTTGGAATCCTCTAAGCGCTAGGCTAACGTTAGGAATCCTCTAAACGCTAGGCTAATGTTAGGAATCCTCTAACCGCTAGGCTAGGCTAATGTTAGGAATCCTCTAACCACTAGGCTAACGTTAGGAATACTCAAACCGCTAGGCTAGGTGGCCATTTGGTTAATTGTTCAGCAGTCTTTGACAATATTTTAGGCTTTCCTCTGACACCGCCTAGAGTATAGGTACTGGATGGCAGGAAGGTTGTCCCCAGTGATGTACCCTCTGTAGAGTAGGATCAGGGTATCTCTCTGTAGTATAGGATCAGGGTATCTCTCTGTAGTATAGGATCAGGGTATCTCTCTGTAGTATAGGATCAGGGTATCGCTCTGTATTATAGTATCAGGGTATCGCTCTGTATTATAGGATCAGGGTATCTCTCTGTAGTATAGGATCAGGGTATCTCTCTGTATTACACGTCAGCCAGCTGAGAGCAGATCCATTATGACGTCTGGGTGGAGAGGAGGAGGATGAGGAAGAGGAGAAGGAGGAAGACGAAGAGGTGGATGAAGAAGAAGAAGAAGAAGAAGAAGAAGAAGAAGAAGAAGAAGAAGAAGAAGAAGAAGAAGAAGAAGAAGAAGAAGAAGAAGAAGAAGAAGAAGGAGGAGGAGGAGGAGGAGGAGGAGGAGGAGGAGAAGGAGAAGGGAGGATGTAAGGAGCGTCAGAGGATAACAAGGTGAAGGTCACTGAGCTGGTTCCCAGAGACACACACGCACAAACACACCATTTTCCATACAGATGTCTTCAGCATCATTACACCTTTGACAGTATTAAGCACAACTCCTCCTCCAGTGGGTCTGTTTGTTAGCTCTTTACACCTGCTTGTCTGAAGGCGAAGAAGAATAAATAATCAATAGTAAGCTGTAGGAGCAGATTTAGTACTATTTAAAGATCCAGCGCTTTTATTTGACGTACAGTAGGTATAAAAGTCCTCTCTCCAAGCAGTTTGCAATAAGCCTAATAGTGTCCCTCTCCCGTAGCATGTTCTCCAATTACAACAGCTAGAAAGCCAGAGAGAGGTGTGAAAAACATGGAGGAGACCAAGGGTGATAGAAACTGTGCTGGAGAATCAGAGGCCTTTGTTCCGGCACATTCATAAACAAGCATTGTGGAGGCACATTTAACAGCCACATAAAACAACACTCACAGACTAGTACACATGCAAAAAACACCTATATCTGCTACATATGTCCTCATTACATCCATCCATAGAGTGTTGGGAGGAGGAGCAGCAGAGGGTTTTAAGGGAGGTCTCAGGGGCTCTTAGAGAGAGAGAGAGAGAGAGGGAGAGAGAGAGAGAGAGAGAGAGAGAGAGAGAGAGGGAGAGAGAGACCCAATGCTGCTGCATTATCTCCTTCATCACCCCCACCCAATAGCACAGTGGTCTGCTCCGGCTTCCCCCCCCCCACCCAATAGCACAGTGGTTTGCTCCGGGACCGGGATGCTCATTGGTGACCCCCTTTTGGCCTCCTGTCAGCCCTCTGCCAAGGTTAAACACACTAAGGAAGATCCCTCCCCTTCACACTGCTAACAGCCTAGAGACCCAGGCCCAGGCCTCCTTAACCTGCTGGATGGATAAGATAGCAGGGAGAATAAGAATCTGGTTCTACAAATGTATATGGGCTTTATATACATTGGACGGAAAGTTGAACATTTCTTTCTACATAGATAAAGATATGAATGTCAAGAGGATTTTCGCATATCTGAAATCCAGGGGTGAAGACTGATTGGTCATGTACAGTATGTTCTGATTCATTTCTTCACATGTGAGTGTTTAAGTGTGTGTGGGGGGGCTAGTAATTCAGACCATATGCTATAGATTCCTTTACCGTCTTAAATGGACACATGTTGAAAATGGAGCCTTTTGAAGTTCCCAAACAATGTGCAATATCAGGAAATGAGCTGGGTTGCCTAGAGAAGGAATGTGAAGCATTAGGGAGGGGCCCTTTGGGTAAAAGTAACACACAATGAAAGATGAATAAGAGAGGGGACAGATCCCAGAGCAGTACAGAACAACCTACACTATAGTTAACCGTGTGTTTACATACATGAACATGTGCACACACACATATGTACACACACACACACACACACATATACATGTATACACACACAAATACATGAACACACACACACACAAATATACAAACACACTCTCACACACACACACACACAGAGAGAGGACTGCTGAGAACCTCACCTCATGGTGAGAACAGGTCTATTTTTAAAGGGGCCGGAGAGTAACCTCTTTAATGACTGTCATAGGGGCATCCAGCTGAGACACAGGACACAGAGATATGACAGGGCTCCAAGTGAGACACAAACACATGAAGACAATCCTTTCCACATATATCATCATACTTTTAAAACAACATTTCATACAGTATAGTAGATTAGACTCTGCTGGTGTACTTAAGCAAAAAAGCCCAAGTTTTTTTTTTATTGTACGTATTTTTTTATTTAACTAGGCAAGTCAGTTAAGAACAAATTCTTATTTTACAATGACGGCCTACACCGGCCAAACTCGGACTCGCCCTATGGGACTCCCAATCACGGCCGGTTGTGATACAGTCTGGATTCAAACCAGGTTGTCTGTGATTGAGATGTAGTGTCTTAGACCACTGCGCCACTTGGGAGCAGTCTTAGCCGTGGTATATTGGCCATATACCACAAATCCCAGAGGTGCGTTATTGCTATCATAAACTGGTTACCAATGTAATTAGAACAGTAAAAATAAATGTTTTGTCATACCCATGGTATACAGTCTGATATACCATAGCTTTCAGTCAACCAGCATTCAGGTCTTGAACCACCCAGTTTAAAATACTGTATAACTACAGTAATCCGGCTCCTACTGTATCTCCTATTCAGTCTTAAGTTAAGGCATCTCAACCAAGACCCAATCCCTTGACAGGGAGCACCAGTTTAACATAAATAAATAAATCACACTTCGGAGAGAGGCATGAAAATATCGGAAACAGTAATGGTCCAGATAGTGCTAATGTCGACCTTGAAAACATGAATACATATTTTTCATTACCCCCGGCAACAGATCTTGGACCGCCTCTCCCCTCTGCTCTGTCAACAGGAACCTTTAATGTCCACTGGAGCTGTCAGGAGGCCATTGTGAGGTGCACCGTGTGCATGCTGAGGTGCATTTGATGTCCCAAACAACGGGGAAGATGCAGGTTATGACTTTGAGAGAGAGGGCAAAACCAAAGACCCTAAACAGGGTGGCAAACTACATTATAAAATGTTATATACATTTATAACAGCAAAAAGTGAGGATATAAACACGTTGTTACTATGCGCTCAATGCTAAAATAGTGTAAAAACGAATTGAATTCATTTAAAAAAACATGGGCATTTTACTGTAAATATAAATTAAGACGTAGCCAGCTAGAACAAAGTGGTCATTATTTGTAAAGCTTCAGACGTGTGTGAGGTGACTAGAGGTCATATAAAAGCATGTCTTTAATTAAAAGCCCACTGAGCCCTCCCCCTCCACCCACTGAGCCCTCCCCCTCCACCCACTGAGCCCTCCCCCTCCACCCACTGAGCCCTCCCCCTCCACCCACTGATCCCTCCCCCTCCACCCACTGAGCCCTCCCCCTCCAACCACTGATCCCTCCCCCTCCACCCACTGAGCCCTCCCCCTCCACCCACTGATCCCTCCCCCTCCACCCACTGATCCCTCCCCCTCCACCCACTGATCCCTCCCCCTCCACCCACTGATCCCTCCCCCTCCACCCACTGAGCCCTCCCCCTCCACCCACTGATCCCTCCCCCTCCACCCACTGATCCCTCCCCCTCCACCCACTGATCCCTCCCCCTCCACCCACTGATCCCTCCCCCTCCACCCACTGAGCCCTCCCCCTCCACCCACTGATCCCTCCCCCTCCACCCACTGATCCCTCCCCCTCCACCCACTGATCCCTCCCCCTCCACCCACTGATCCCTCCCCCTCCACCCGGCATATTTCCCCACGCCTGCTGCTTTACAATACATTTGTGCCAATCGATGTCCACATCTGTAGTTAACTACGCACTGTGATGCAAATGATGCAGAATTGATGTGGTGTGGCGCTCCTGAAGCCGCTGCCGCTGGGCACGCAGCAAACAGAGGAGACTGGCAATCCACTAAATGTCCCCCAACAACAACACAGAGGGGGTGGGGACAAACTGCAGCTTCAGCAGTACTGACTGAGCCACAGTGAAAACATGGCCAGACGGACCATAGCTCTCTGTTCTGACAGGATCACAGGGCAGCAGCACAGTGGAGCGGCATTCAACTATCCCCAAAAACAAAGTCAGGCACAAGTAATTACAGCACGGATGCAAAGTATAATTTCATAGTAATTAGCGGAATTACTTATCATTAGCTCAATCTCCTGGTGTAACTCAAAAGCCTAACCCTTCTCTGAAAGAAGATCAATCAGCGACAAAGATCCTCGTATAAAGACGCCTCCGGTGAAAACTGATTCCTGAAAACCCAGTGCTTGAAACACTTAAGATCTTCTAAACGCCAAATTAGCAGGAAGACAGTGAGCGAGAGGTAGTGATAGCGGGGAAGAAATTGAGTCGTGGCTCCCATAACACTTTCTTGACTTTTTCCTGATGTTTAAAACATAAGTTCTAACTGATTAAGGGAAGCGTGTCGGAGAGGAGAACCAAGGCTTTCTCTCTAGTCTCAAGTTTCAAATCCTCTACATGTGTTGACATCCACTATCACTGTCCTGCCCGCTAATCTCCCAATCACTTTCATCAATTAAAACATATGTGGTAAACTAAATTGAAAGCAGAGACAAGCCGGAACAATCTCCGGAGTACTTCCATATGAAGCTACAGTAACAGTAGGAGTTACTAGTACTACCCCAGATTAGCCCAGTGCAGATCAGCCCAGACCATTCCAGCCCAGTGCAGACCATTCCAGCCCAGTGCAGACCAGCCCAGCCTAGCTCAGCCCAGTCCAGTGCAGCCCAGCCCAGCCCAGCCCAGTGTAGCCTGGCCCAGTGCAGTCCGGCCCAGTGGAACGCAGCCTAGCCCAGTGCAGCCCAGGGCAGCGGGCCAGACCTAGATGTAGTGGCTGCCCAGTCCCAGTCTAGTGGCTGTTTCTAATTACTACTAGCAGTGGGATATCTACAGGAAAACCATACAAATCTCTTCCTGTTTAACCTCACCCATAAAGTTATATTGAGGGTGTCTCTATTTGTAATAGTTTCTTAGAGTGAAATATTTAGTATTATTTTGAGTTTTGCTGCTAACTGTTTTATCTGCTCTTTAACTCTACAATGATGTTCTACTACAGAGTGTTTGGATCAGTGTACATGGTATATCTGTAAAAATACTTCCCCGTGTACAGTTAAAGGGTTTACAGTTAAATGGTTTACAGTTAAATGGTTTACAGTGTAAACGGTCATTGGTTCTCAGGCTAGTCAATTGTTTCAGCACTGGTCTGTGGAGTTGGAAGATTTCATATCAGAGTATTGAGTCTTGCGGTAGAAATACTGCAAAGTAATTGATAATGTCAGGTTCCATCCCTGCCCTCTTGTCCCTCCCCCTCCCACTCCTCCTCCACTGCCCTTTGTGTCCGAAGCCTCACCTGAAACAGAATAGTAATTAAATTACTATTCACCAGATAAATGAGCAAGGCTTTTTTTTTAGCATAGACAGGGCTTATGGAAATTAGCTATTTTCTCTGACATGGAGGGTGTAATGTCACCCCACTTAAAGTCTATGTAAACAGCATTATCGCATGCGTTAGCACAGCAGCGCAACCCCTGAGTGCTAGCCGCAAGGTCAGGGTAGGCACACAGGGGAGTGAGGCCAGACAGAGAGGAAGAGGGGAGGATATGTAGAGGAGAGAAACTATACATGTTCTGCATGTTCTGAACACTGGTCTAGTACTGTGTGTATGTGTGTGTGTTTGTGTGTATGTGTGTGTGTGTGTGTGTGTGTGTGTGTGTGTGTGTGTGTGTGTGTGTGTGTGTGTGTGTGTGTGTGTGTGTGTGTGTGTGTGTGTGTGTGTGTGTGTGTGTGTGTGTGTGTGTGTGTGTGTGTGTGTGTGCGCGTGTGCATGTGCGTGTGGACGTGTTTAACTATACTTGTGGCAGAGGTCCCCAAAAGAATAGTAAAAAAACACAAATTTGACCAACTGGCAACATTTTGTTAGTACCCAGTTGGTCAACTGGGGACATGTTGTTAGTCTCCAGAAGGTCAACTGGCAACATGTTGTTAGTCTCCAGAAGGTCAACTGGCAACATTTTGTTAGTCTCCAGAAGGTCAACTGGCAACATTTTGTTAGTCTCCAGAAGGTCAACTGGCAACATTTTGTTAGCCTCCAAAAGGTCAACTGGGGACATTTTGTTAGTTAAGGTTAAGGTTATGTTAAGGTTTAGATTTAGGTGTAGGGTTAAGGAAAATAGGATTTTGAATGGCACTGAATTATGTGTCCCCACACAAGGTCAGTTATACAAGACTGTGTGTGTGTGTGTGTGTGTGTGTGTGTGTGTGTGTGTGTGTGTGTGTGTGTGTGTGTGTGTGTGTGTGTGTGTGTGTGTGTGCGTGCGTGTGTGCGTGCGTGCGTGCGTGGAGTGCTAAATGGCCTGCCTCAGACAGCTCCATAGGGACCATAGAAGGACAGCTGCAGAGCTATTAACCAGGTGGAAAAGGGACTTTCTACTCACACCTGAAATCCTCTCTCACTTTCCATTCCCCCCCCTGCAGTAACAGGCTAATTATTAATCTCTTTTGGTATCATTTCCTGCCTGTTTTATCTGTGTCCAGGAGACACAATTAAATTATTTGGAGGAACTCTGGGGCCCTGCGTCACATACTGACAGGGTGAATAGCTGTTGCACTCATTAGCTGCCATAGCGACCGAGAGACAGGGAATAGCATTTCAGAGGACTGCACAAAAGCAACTCCAATTAAATGTCAATAATTTAACAAACCCATTGAACTTGTCTCGGGTCT
Source organism: Thymallus thymallus (assembly GCA_023634145.1). Lineage (NCBI taxonomy): Eukaryota > Metazoa > Chordata > Actinopteri > Salmoniformes > Salmonidae > Thymallus > Thymallus thymallus. The sequence continues at coordinate 6,404,987 of CM042404.1, read as the reverse complement.
TGTTTACAGGGGCTTGCAAGAACACTGGAGCGTCATTGTCTCATTATCTTAACAGTAGTGTGAGAGAGAGAGAGAGAGAGAGAGAGAGAGAGAAAGAGAGAGAGAGTGTTAAAAACAGTGAGAGGACGATGAGCGTAGAAGTGATAGAGAAGGTGAGAGGACAGAGGGAGAACACCTCCATATTTATTTTTATTTATTTTATTTAACCTTTTATTTAACCATAGGAGGCCTCAGATGGTGATGCAGTGCTACTGTAGTTAGTGGACCTCAGGGACTTCCTGTTCAAGGTGTTGTACTCTGACTGAGCTGGAACCTTTTCAGTTACATCCCTTTACAAAATGAGAAAAAACAAAGCAGGCGGGAATATAGGGGGAGGCAGGTAGGTATTCGACTGAGTGACTGCCTACATAAGCATTGCATGACAAATGTCATTGATTAATCATTCATAAACCTGTGTTCCACATCAGTGGCCCAGAGGTTCATGGTGAAGTTAATGTAAATTGTAAAACAGTTGGATTTAATATTTGGATGATATGCATCAATGGTTAAATCAGCCTTCCCAACATTTCCTGTCCTGTGGGACAGCTGACTGGCTGAAGCTGAAAATAATAGACATGTTTCCTCCTGCTATAGAATAGTACCACAGTCCTGTGTATTAGCATAGTCCTACCATATGGCTGGTGTTTAACATTCACCTTGCTAATATTGAATCTCTCTTTAACCTGTCTCCTCCACCTTCATCTACACCGATTTGAAGTGGATTCAACAATTGACATCAATAAGGGATCATAGCCATCACCTGGATTCACCTGGTCAGTCTAGGTCATGGAAAGAGCAATGTTTGTACACTCAGCGTACACCCTCACAAAGTACTGTTTATAGACATAACATGGTCTGTAGAAGGGGTGAGAGTTACCATGGACAAAGTTAAGTGGCTCAGCACTGTCCCTTTTGTAAGAAACTTGGCCCACACAACAGCTGTGACCTACAGTAAGCATGAGAATAGTTTGCCTTGAAAGCCGAGGACAAGTTCATCCCATTGAAAAACACACAAAGCGTTTCCTCTGCAAACAGAGAGAGGAGTAGAACATCTGCGTAAGAAAAACTGCCCCCAACCTCACAGGAGAAACTCTTAGAAACCAGAAGCTTTCCTGCCTCTCGGTCGAGGCCAACTTTTTACATCTCTGTTTGTCGAGATTCTCTTCTTATTCCAAAATGATTTCTGTTTCAGGGTATGCATGGATTAAGTGGGAATATAAAGGAGAGATCGGGAAGGTTTTTCTTCTTCCAGAGAGGTTCGCATTGAGAACAAACACTGGATATATGAAAAGAAAATAACTCGCAGGAGAGGAGATTGTGTCCGACAGTGTTGTGCTTTTGCATAAAGCAATTAAGACTGTGTGTTTTGGTTGCAATAAAAACAGAGGGAGTGGAAAAAGATGCAGTCGCTACACAATCTAAACATTGACCAGCCGGTGTTTTTCTAGCAGAGCCTGCTTTCAGTGAGATTTGAATTTAATTGATTCCTTTTTAAACAAATACAGTGTTGGAATGCCAGTAATGAAAAGGGCCATCTTCAGGTCAGCAGGCTGCTCACTTCAGGAGAGGAGAGCCTTGTGTCTGGGGAAGGCAGACAGGCGAGTGGGGGCCTTTGACCCTTCATCTGTCTCATCAGTAAGTGACACGAGCACGGCTCATCTACATTATTGATGTTTACAATATGGAGTAGTCCAAACAGCAGGAAAAAGGATGGCCTACATGAGGGTCCTGAATAATTCAACCTGCCATTAACTGTTCCAGAGTGAAGGAAGGATGTACATGGTGGCATCAAGTCTGGAACCAACAGGACCCTGAACTGCTTCAACCCCCAAGCCATAAGACTGCTGAATAGTTAGTTAAATAGTTAACCAATAGCTACCCGGACTATCTGCACTGACCCTTTTTTCACTAACTCATTTGACTAATCACACACGCTGCTGCTACTACTTATTATCTATCCTGTTGCCTAGTCACTTTACCCCTACCTATATGTACATATCTACCTCAACTAGCTCGTACCCCTGCACATGGACCGTACCTCTGCATTGTTGGGAAGGGCCCGTAAGCATTTTCCTAGTCTACACTAGTTGTTTACGAAGCATGTGACAAATAACATTTTATTTGTATTTGATTTGATATGATGCTATTCATCAACAAACACAACAATACGAAGTGCATTGGCTATGAGGGATACATTCGTACATTTTCCAACTCATAAAATACAATAAATAAATTATACAGATCATCTTTCAGCTAATTAAATCTTCTAAAACATTCAACTTCAGGTTTTCAATACCACTTTTAATCACACATATTTTCTCATTTAAAACAATTCCAGTGTGATGTTGGCATGTTTATACTTTTTGAAATTTTATCTCCAAAGGGCTAACTAGCCTCAGCTCAGAGGTGAAACTAACTAACCTAAGCTCAGAGGTGAAACTCAATATTGTAACTAGAGGCTAGCGGTCCCTCTAGTGACTATAGTCCCACTGTCCTGTTTCTACAACTCTGTGGGGAAGGGCCATGCTGTCCCAACATTCCTGTTAGGTGCTCTGAGCATGTATGAGAGGAGAAAGATATAGAGAGAGAGGGACAGAGAGAGGGGGACAGAGAGAGAGAGGGGGACGGAGAGAAAGAGAGAGAGAGAGAGAGAGAGAGAGAGAGAGAGAGAGACAGAGAGAGAGAGAGAGAGGGACAGAGAGTGGGACAGAGAGAGAGATAGAGAGAGGGGGACAGAGAGACGGGGGCAGAGAGAGGGGGACAGAGAGAGAGACAGAGACAGAGAGAGAGACAGAGAGAGGGACAGAGAGAGAGACAGAGAGAGAGAAAGAGAGGGACAGAGAAAGAGACAGAAAGAGAGACAGAGAGAAGGACAGAGAGAGTGACAGAGAGAGAGAGACAGAGAGAGGGACAGAGAGAGAGACAGAAAGAGAGACAGAGAGGACAGAGAGAGAGACAGAGAGAGAGACAGAGAGAGAGACAGAGAGAGGGACAGAGAGAGGGACAGAGAGAGGGACAGAGAGAGGGACAGTGAGAGGGACAGAGAGAAGGACAGAGAGAGAGACAGAGAGAGAGACAGAGAGAGGGACAGGGAGAGGGACAGAGAGAGAGACAGAAAGAGAGAGGGGGACAGAGAGAGGGACAGGGAGAGGGACAGAGAGAGAGAGGGGGACAGAGAGAGAGACAGGGAGAGGGACAGAGAGAGAGAGACAGAGAGAGGGACAGGGAGCACAACAGTCTCTTTCATTAGAGCATCTTATTTCATGGAGCAGATGGTCAGGCCGCTAAAGACCGACAGAGACTAAATTAATGAATAAATAAACAAAATACTACAAGTATTGTTTTTACAGAGTTAGTCAGAGGGGTGAATATATGTGCCGACAAAAGAGCACAAGAGCCGGAGCATGAAATCAGAATGGGGGGAGTGGGAAAAAGAGAGGAGAGAGAGAGGCTCCCATCTCATTGTTTTCATTGTCTGGGTTCAGAAGCTGTGGAATGAGAGGGACGGCGAGAGAAGTGGGGGAGAGAACCACTCTAAACCCATGCAAACTCCGCTGATGTGACACACATTGGTCAACCAATGAAATACAACCAAATACACTTTTACAAGTGCATGGGGAGTAAGAGGGGAGTTTCAACACAGAGATTAGAGATTTTAAAATGCCTGCAGTGCTGTAGTGCTTCTATCAACAGGTTACTTCTCTATTTGTGTAAACCCGCCTCTAACCCCGCCCCTACCCTAGCACCCACCCCTCCCTGCCCTGGGCTCCCCTGCCAATTCCCCACTAGTTTATGGGCCTGGGAACAGGATCTGAGTCTCACCGCCAGCATACACAGAGAGGGCCTGAGTAAGTAAAATGACAGCAGACACCCACATTAACAAGGGCTCATTAGGGTAGACATGGCCTGCATGGGCCACATCCCCACAGACCTCTCAGCACCGAGCATCGCAGGGATATAACCTACAATGTCTCATCCTCACAAACACACACAGGTGCACACACACACACACAGGCGTGTACATGCATACATGAACGTATGTTCTGAATGTTATCTTGGCAGAGCGATGACAGTGGTGTTAACAACTGTCTTGAATTATAGGGTAAGAGTTATTTTCAAGCCATATTCAGAAATCACCTTCCCCCTAAAGCATTATTGTGATGACAGCCTCACCTTCCCCCTAAAGCATTATGGTGATGAGAGCCCTCACCTTCCCCCTAAAGCATTATGGTGATGAGAGCCTCACCTTCCCCCAAAAGCATTATTGTGATGAGAGCCTCACCTTCCCCCTAAAGCATTATGGTGATGAGAGCCCCACCTTCCCCCTAAAGCATTATGGTGATGAGAGCCTCACCTTCCCCCTAAAGCATTATGGTGATGAGAGCCTCACCTTCCCCCTAAAGCATTATTGTGATGAGAGCCTCACCTTCCCCCTAAAGCATTATGGTGATGAGAGCCTCACCTTCCCCCTAAAGCATTATGGTGATGAGAGCCCTCACCTTCCCCCTAAAGCATTATAGTGATGAGCGAGGAAAGGAAGAGTTTTATTAAGAGACACACTTGTTTCACTTGTGTCTCTACTCCGGAACTAGAATTTGCTAGCCATCTAGAGCGACTATATCACGAGGAAAAAGTGATTTATTACATTTTTACAGCTCATTACTCGAACAAAAGGGAAATACACTGGTGGGAAGGGATTAGAGGCTAAATGAATCCAGTGATATATTGTGCAGCTATTATCTAGCCAGTTATCTGGATGGTGCCATAAGTAAATAACCGTCGATGGAATACTCCCAGGGCCGTGGAATTCAAATCTCTGTCTGATTAACATAATCTCTCGCTCTCTCATCTCTCCCACAACTCACCTTCGATCCCTGAGTTCTCACCTACAAGTGTATGAAGTTCCTCAGGAACATTACCTACTCTCTCTGATCCACCTATTAGTCTCTCTCTGTTGTTCAGGCAGCTACAGTATCTTTCCAGAAAAGTGAGATGTTTATACTAGATACAGTTAGGTCCATATATATTTGGACACAGGCACAATCTTCATACTTCTGGCTCTGTATGCCACCAGAATAAAATTAAAATGAATTTTAAGTGCAGACTTTCAGCTTTAATTCAAGGGGTTGAACACAAATATCAAGTAAACATTTTAGGAACGGCAACCATTTTTATACACAGTCCCCCCATTTTCAGGGGCTCAAATGTAATTGGACAAATTAATATAATCATAAATAAAATGTTAATGTTTTATATTTTGTTGAGAATCCTTTGCAGGCAATGACTGCCTGAATTCTGGAAACCATGGACATCACCAAAGACTGGGTTTCCTGCTTTGTGATGCTTTGCCAGGCCTTAACTGCAGCTGTCTTCAATTGTTGTTTGTTTGTGGATCTTTCTGCCTTTAGTTTTGCCTTAAGCAAGTGAAATGCATGCTTGATCGGTTTGAGATCAGGTGATTGACTCGGCCATTGCAGAATATCCACTTATTTTCCTTAAAAAACTCTTGGGTTGCTTTTGCAGTGTGAAGCGCCGTCCAATCAACTTTGCTGCATTCGGCTTAATCTGGGCAGACAGTATATTCCTATACACTTCAGAATCCATCCGGCTGCTTCTGTCTTCTGTCACATCATCAATAAACACCAGTGATCCAGTGCCACTGGAAGCCATGCATGCCCATGCCATCACACTGCCTCCACCATGTTTTACAGATGATGTAGTATGCTTTGGATCATGAGCTGTTCCAAGCCTTCTCCATACTTTTGTCTTCCCGTCATTTTGGTACAGGTTGATCTTAGTTTCATCCGTCCAAAGAATGCTTTTCCAGAACTGGTCAGGCTTTTTTAGATGTTTTTTGGCAAAGTCTAATCTGGCCTTTCTATTCTTGATGCTCATGAATGGTTTGCACCTTGTGGTGAACCCTCTGCATTTACTCTCGTAAAGTCTTCTCTTGATTGGAGACTTTGACACTGACACACCTACCTCCTGGAGAGTCTCCTTCACTTGGCTGGATGTTGTGAATGGGTTTTTCTTTACCATGGAGAGGATCCTACGATCATCTACCACTGTTGTCTTCCGTGGACGTCCAAGCCTTTTTATGTTGCTGAGCTCACCAGTGCATTCTTTTTTTCGCAGAATGTACCAAACTGTTGATTTGGCCACTCCTAATGTTCCTGCTATCTCTCGGATGGATTTTTTTTTTTTTTTAAGCCTAATTATGGCCTGTTTGACTTGCATGGAGAGCTCCTTTGAACGCATGATGAAGGTTCACAGCAATAGATTAAAAATACAAATACCGCACTTAGAATCAACTCCAGACCTTTTACCTGCTTAATTGATAAAGAAATAACGAAGGAATAGCCCACACCTGTCCATGAAACAGCTTTTGATTCAATTGTCCAATTACTTTTGGTCCCTTGAAAAAGGGGGGTAGCTACTCTCAAGAGCTGTAATTCCTAAACCTTTCTTCCAATTTGGATGTAAATACCCTCAAATTAATCCTGAGAGTGTGCACTTTCAGCCCATATCCATTATATAACTATAGCTTGAATATGTTTTGGTAAAAAGTTTAATAAAATCTAAAATTGTGCCTGTGTCCAAATACATATGGACCTAACTGTATGTGAAATGAAAAGGAACATTAAATATCTGTGGGAAGTCATAATTACAGGAACTTCAAGTCACAATAATTGGTGATCAGAACATGGCCCCTGTGGAAAGAGATCTGTACGTTGTTAATAGTAACATAATAGTCAATGTTATTTCACCCAATCATGTGAGCTAACCTCCAGCTCTGAGGCCAGATGGAACATTGTGGCTGTGAGGCAGGAAAGTGTAGGACTCTAGGGCTCCTTGGCTGGGAAGGCCAACAACAATGGCCTCCAAGTCATTCAGCCTCAGAGGGGGGAGCCATGGGGGAGAGGGGGGTGGACCAGTCTCTCCTGCTATATTTAATGAAAACCAACACTGAAAAAGAGGTGGGGAAAGATGGGAGACCAGTCTGGATGTTCTGTGCCTGGCTCAATCAGAGCAGAGACAGATTAGTCAATTGATTCAGCAGGCGTGTTTACCCAAGAGCGCCCAAATGTTCCTTCTCCTGTACCAAGCTCTTATCTCTTTTATTCCAGTTTGTTGGGCTCTGCTTACTTTATGTGTGCGAATAAATGGCCATAAAGCATTTGATTTCAGACTTTTTAAAGGTCTGTAATAAATATTTTCAGATAACAACTGATGGTGAATTTGGCTTAATGCCACCGTAAATTAGCTCACGGTTTTATCAGCACATTCACTAGCTTTTTAACTAGCACACAGATGTCAGAGTAACGTGTTGAAGAATAACCTTGTTGTTCCAGAGAGCTGCTTCTCACATCTTTAGTGAGCGGCAGGTATCAGGACCAGATTCATTTCTCCAGGCGTGACAGAACAAAAGCTATTATTCTCCCGTATTCTACTCCCATTCTCTTCTGGGCCTTCAGCTATAAAGGTTTTTCCCTCGTAATTCACACACATTAGACTAGCTGCCCGCCTCCCATACCCCCACTCCTCCTCACCCCTCCCCTCCCACCCCTTCCATCCCTCCTCTCCTCCTCTTCCCAAAATAACAGCTTAAAGAATGAGAGACTAACAGTATATTTGGGACGGGACATTCACATGAATGCCACCACCTCTGTTCATGACATCCATTGTTAGTGGGTTTACTTGAACAAAAACAGTGTGCAAACTTTGCCGAGGTAGAAGAACAACCCGGTAATAAATCCCTTTAACTTGATTAATGAAAATCAATCCCATAACAACTAAAGATAAATCCCAGATCTGAATGAAGTGCACTTAGCGTAATCCTACTGGAAACATCACAAATGGCTGGGATTTCTGGGGCTGACACTTGACAGCGCTGGCCTGGCTTTAGATTCTGGTTGCCAGAGGGCTGCTAGACACTGGCTATTGTGAGAAGCTACTCAAAGGCGAGGGAAATAGGACTGCTTTTGTGGACTGGTTAATACTCCTTGTCCACTCCATGTGATGCTGTCTGCTTATTCTCCCTTGTTCAAAACACCCTCGGAAACCCTTCGGCCATCCCTGCCCAGTCTCTTCAGCGAGGAGCCTAACAGAATGGCTAGAATGGCTCTTTGTCCCTACTGTGTTTAATGTGTATATGGAGGCAGAGATGTCTATAAAATCTCACTGATCCATTAGTTCGCAGGGCGCAGTAGAGTTATACATATTATTTTCTGTGCTCAAAAAGAGGGCATTTGTACATTTCAAAATAGCAATGTTAAAATTGGAAGACCACAAAGATGTACGTAACCTGTACAAAACTAGGAGGGTTGGATAATGATGTCGGAGAACCCTTCTCTGTCACCTGCCTATTGCTCCATGGCCCAGCTGTCTATCCTCCATAGCAGGTTTAAAGTTTCAAAGTACAATCACCCCTCACGGAGAACTGCCCAGGCACCTGCCTCCCTGACTGAAACCCAATCTCCAGCGGCCCCCACTGCGTGCTGCTTACACTCCTGGCATGGCTTCTCCAGCCCTCAGGAAATACAATGTCACGGAGCCTGTCAAATAAGAACGGACCACACGCTATTTAAATGCTACTGTACACTCCATCCCTTGGAGGAAGGCACACTAGTCCTTTTGGCTGGTCTCAGTATGACTAAACTGTAAGGATGTGGATGCTTTATCGTGGTTCTAGTCCTGCTCACTCTGCTGTACGTGTATATCAGAGGCCAACAGGTCCCTCAGTGAACACAGCCCAGAGCCAGAGACCAGAGAGCTCAGAGCAGTGCCCAGGCATGGTCAACATTTCTGGAGCGTTATTTGATTAATGCTGAGAGCTGCAGTGTGTTTAGACAGGGTCGTGACCCCTGGGCATCCATTTAATCAAATCTCCCTTTTTCTCTGCTCACCCAGACGAGGGAAAAATGAATATAACCCTCCTCTCTGTCACCTCTCCTCTCCCCCCCCTCTATATGTCACCTCTCATCTCACCCCTCTCACTGTTCTAACTTCAGTGTGTGTATGAGATTTCACATCTCTCTTTGTTTGCCTTGTATTAAGTAATTATTTTGTGGTGCAGCCCCCCCTCCTTCCCACCAGGGAACCAATGACCTCCTCTGAGGCCAGAAGCTCTTATTCAGCTTTCTTCTCCCCTTCACCACTGCTTATTCATTATTCAACCTTTATTTAACTAGGCAAGTCAGTTAAGAACAAATTCTTATTTACAATGGCGGCCTAGGAACACTGAGTTAACTGCCTTGTTCAGGGGCAGAACAACAGATTTTTACTTTGTAGGCTAAGGGATTCAATCCAGCAACCTTTCGGTTACGGGCCCACCGCTCTAACCACTCGGCTACCTGCCACCCCACTGCTGCTTAAAGACTTTCTCTCTCACCTCTGTGTGAATACATTAGAGTGAAAAGAAAACATGCTGTTAATGGTATGCTTACTTACCATTACACCTCTCCGACTCTGGACCTTATTTACCATTACACCGATCTGGACTTTATTTACCATTACACCTCTCCGACTCTGCACCTTTTTACCATTACACCGAGCTGGACTTTATTTACCATTACACCGCTCCGACTCTGCACCTTATTTACCATTACACCACTCCGACTCTGGACTTTATTTACCATTACACCACTCCGACTCTGGACTTTATTTACCATTACACCACTCCGACTCTGGACCTTATTTACCATTACAGCGCTCCAACTCTTATTTACCATTACAGCGCTCTGGACCTTATTTACTCGTCCCTCCGTCCCTCTAATGTCCATGTCATCATATTTTTTAAAGAGCTGTGCAATAATAACATTCTCTCTCTCTCTCTCTCTCTCTCTCTCTCTCTCTCTCTCTCTCTCTCTCTCTCTCGCCATTGTTTCCTACTTCAACAAGCCAATTACCCTGCTGGCCCAAACCAATTACTCTGTACTTTTTCAGGAGTGTTCAATGATGGTACGTCTCACTCTATCTCTCTACATCTCTCCCTCTCCCTCTCCCCATCCCTCTCTCTCTCTACATCCATCCATCCATCTCTCTCTCTCTCTCTCTCTCTCTACATCTCTCTCTCTCTCTACATCTCTCTCTCCACATCCCTCTCTCTCCACATCCCTCTCTCTCTTTCTCTCTCTCTTTTTCTCCCTCTCTCTTTCTCTCTCTCTCTCTTTCTCTCTCTCTCTACATCCCTCTCTCTCTCTCTCTCTCTCTCTCTCTCCCTACATCCCTCTCTCTCTCTTTTTTCCCACATCCCTCTCTCTCTCTCCAGTCCCTACTGCAACAAATCACCCCCACAACATGATGCTGCCACCCCTGTGCTTCACGGTGGAGATGGTGTTCTTCGGCTTGCAAGCCTCCCCCTTTTTCTTCTAAACATAACGATGGTCATTATGGCCAAACAGTTCTATTTTTGTTTCATCAGACCAGAGGGCATTTCTCCCAAAAGTACGATCTTTGTCCCCATGTGCAGTTTAAAACCGTAGTCTGGCTTTTTCATGGCGGTTTTGGAGCAGTGGCTTCTTCCTTGCTTTTTTCTCTGAGGTCTTGGCTGATTTCTTTAGATTTTCCCATGATGTCGAGCAAAGAAGGCACAGAGTTTGAAGGTAGGCCTTGAAATACATCCACAGGTACACCTCCAATTGACTCAACTGATGTCAATTAGCCTATCAGGAGCTTCTAAAGCCATGAAATCATTTTCTGGAATTTTCCAAGCTGTTTAAAGGCACAGTCAACTTAGTGTATCTAAACTTCTGACCCACTGGAATTGTGATATAGTGAATTATAAGTGAAATAATCTGTCTGTAAACAATTGATAGAATAATTACTTGTGTCATGCACAAAGTAGATAGTTAGTTTGTTATGCACAAACTATAGTTTGTTAACATGAAATCTGTGGAGTGGTTGAAAAATGAGTTTTAATGACCTAAGTGTATGTAAACCTCCGACTTCAACTGTATATAGGTTCAGAGCCTTTGTGAAATAGCACAGTTACAAATATATGGCACATATAAATCAACTGGATGGACATAAGAAACAGAGGAAGGCCAGGACTAAAAACAAACAGAATATAACTATTGTAAAATAGATTGTGTCTTTAAAATGTGTATAGCATGTATAAGCTGGAAGTAGAAGCCTAAGTGTTATTGTTTTTATTAGTTTACTCCAATTGGGGGAGGGGTGGTACGCTTTTTTACATTGATGGAAGCAACAATCTAACCTCAATATTAAAGCTGATCCAACAAGATTCTCTGGTCTGATGAAACCAAGATTGAACTCTTTGGCCTGAATCCTAAGCGTCACGTCTGGAGGAAACCTGGGACCATCCCTACGGTGAAGCATGGTGGTGGCAGCATCATGCTGTGGGAGACTTGTCAGGATCAAGGAAAAGATGAACGAAGTAGTACAGAGAGATCCTTGATGAAAACCTACTCCAGAGCGCTCAGGACCTCAGACTGGGGCAAAGGTTCACCTTCCAACAGGACAACGACCCTAAGCACACAGCCAAGACAACGTGGCCTGAAAATAGCTGTGCAGCGACGCTCCCCATCCAACCTGACAGAGCTTGAGAGGATCTGCAGAGAAGAATGGGAGAAACTCCCCAAGCTTGTAGTGTCATACCCAAGAAGACACAAGGCTGTAATCGCTGCCAAAGGTGCTTCAACAAAGTACTGAGTAAAGGGTCTGAATACTTACGTAAATGTGATATATCAGTGTTTTTTACAAAAATAAAAATTGTTTTTGCTTTGTCATTATGGGGTATTGTGTGTAGAATGGGGAAAAAGTAAACGGTTCTGAATGCACTGTATATTAGCTGATTAATGTGGTATTGATTTTCCTGACACAAGAACAAGCCAGTCAATCAGAATATACCATGAAGTACCAGAAATTGCTGTCTGTCTAGACAGAAAAATACTTTGAAGTCAGATTTGGAAGTTGAAAAAAATTACTGCACTATTGTGTGAAGTGGTTACAGACGACGCAGTGATTTTAAAGGGACCAAAAAGCCAGAGAGACATTAAGTGTGATTGTATTTCCTGTCAGATTAGTGTGGCTACAGGGGATAGAGGCCAGGAGACATGGGGATTGTCCTCCATATATGTTTTTATTAAGGGACAGGTGCAGAGGCAGGTCTGTCTCTGTTTCAATCTCACCTCCAGTCAGCCTGCGCGCCTTGGCTCAGACACACCAAGCCGTAGGGCATAGTGGGTCAGAACTGTGAGTGACATGGTTGAGACTGTGGGACTAACACACACACACGGACACACACATGCCCCACACTCAAGATTAAATTCCTTAAAACGTGGTAGGGGGACTATACATGTGACCTCTATTTAATTAAAATCACAGCGGCCCCAAAGAGAGTATTGTATCTTCTAGTTTGTTCAGTTTGTATCTGCAGTGCAGAAAATGAAGGAAGCACTGAAACTATTTCATGACCTTCAGTGACTGATGATGTTGAGATAACTTCTTCCAATGTGTATCCTCAATTACTCATGGTTTTACTGAGCAGGATACAAGTGTGCTGTGTACTACAGTTAATAAACTGATATTGTTTTGATACATATATACTAATAAAAATACTCATGTGTAAGAGACCGTATATAAATTACAATGATGTAAATGTCAGATCTAAAAATGGATCCAATCATTTAGATTAAAGGTAAATAGATGATATTAATGTTCTTAAATATCTTATGGACATTATCTTAATGTTGTATGATGTGTTTTAAAGTATTTCATCAGCAGGATTTCATTTATGCTCCAGTAGGAGACGAGGAGGCATTGCTAAAATCAAAGACAGACACTTTTTGCTGTTTTCACTTCACTGCCAGACTTGAATCATTTTTCCAACTGATCTCACATTTGGGCCTTGTGTTCTTTAAGTGCAGGATAGGACGTTTAATTAACTTTCATAACATCTTGAGGGGAAAACAGGATGTTTTCAAACACAGTATTGTTGGAACAAAGACAGGGTATTGTTTGTACTGAAATAGACACATTTAACAATAGAAAACAAGACTTCCTGTAATCGATCTGGGCTAGGACTATGGAAGGAGAGCAGACAATGATCTGGGCTAGGACTATGGAAGGAGAGCAGACAATGATCTGGGCTAGGACTATGGAAGGAGAGCAGACAATGATCTGGGCTAGGACTATGGAAGGAGAGCAGACAATGATCTGGGCTAGGACTATGGAAGGAGAGCAGACAATGATCTGGGCTAGGACTATGGAAGGAGAGCAGACAATGATCTGAGCTAGGACTATGGAAGGAGAGGAGACAATGATCTGAGCTAGGACTATGGAAGGAGAGCAGACAATGATCTGGGCTAGAACTATGGAAGGAGAGCAGACAATGATCTGGGCTAGGACTATGGAAGGAGAGCAGACAATGATCTGGGCTAGGACTATGGAAGGAGAGCAGACAATGATCTGGGCTAGAACTATGGAAGGAGAGCAGACAATGATCTGGGCTAGGACTATGGAAGGAGAGCAGACAATGATCTGGGCTAGGACTATGGAAGGAGAGCAGACAATGAGGACACCCAACTGATGCATTCACCACACCTAACAGCACAACCATGTACCACTGTGTGGTTAGAACAATAATATCACATTTTTTAAAAAGGGAGAATTTAATATGGAGTAAAACTAAATATGTGTATTTATTTTATACTTGAATAAATATATACTGAAGAAAATAATGTACAGGAGCTTAACTTGCCACAGTGTCCAAGGCACACCTATAAACTATAGAGCCTGTGTATTTATGAGTGGTAACATAGCCACAGTGTCCAAGGCACACCTATAAAACTATACACCTGTGTATTTATGAGTGGTACCATACTGTAGCATGTCCTGCTGTTGCTCTCACACCCTCACAGTCTGCTTGCCATTGATTATACAAGTGTGCTTTCACATTCTGATCTCTGACATTGGCCTCTAGTAATGGCATTAAGGGGGAGGGGAGGGGGACCAAGATCTTCCACAATACTCATTGTTGTATGAACGGCTGCAGCAGCCCCAAATAGACAGGCGATTTAGAGGAGCTGCTGAATGTGATTTGGCATAGGGTTGTGTCTGACCTGAATCTCTATGTGTGTGTTGATGGGGGGGTGGGGGGGGTAGAGGAGAAGGTTGTGTGTATAAATCACCTCTGTCAAGCTTACCACTTCCTTTAATTAAACCCACACTGCTCCATAGAAGACAATTACTGGGAGAATTGTGACAAAGCGAGGTGTATTAAGCCAGACCAGATGTTATACAGTGACAAAGTGGCACACTACACTCCATACTCCACACTCCACTACACACTCCACACTACACTACACACTACACACTCCACACTCCACACTACACTACACACTACACTCCACACTCCACACTCCACTACACACTCAGCTCCACTACACACTCCACACTCCACACTCCACTCCACTACACACTCCATACTACACACTACACACTCCACTGCACACTCCACACTACACACTCACCTACACACTCCACTACACACTCCACACCACACTACACACTCCACTACACACTTCACACTCCACACTCCACACTCCACACTCCACACTACACACTGCTGCACTCCACACTACACACTACACACTCCACACTCCACTCCACACTCCACTACACACTCCACACTCAATACTCCACTACACACTCCACTACACACTCCACACTCCACTACACACTCCACACTCCATTACACACTCCACACTCCACTACACACTCCACACTCCACTACACACTCCACTACACACCACACTACACACTCCACTTCACACTCCAATCCACACTCCACAACACACTCCACCACACACTCCACCCCACACTCCACTCCACTCTACACTCCACTCCACACTCCACTCCACTCCACACTCCACTCCACACTCCACTCTACACTCCACTCTACACTCCACTCTACACTCCACTCCACACTCCACTCCACACTCCACACTCCACTCCACACTCCACTCCACACTCCACACTCCACTACACACTCCACACTACACACGCCACACTCCACACTCAGCTCCACACTCCACACTCCACACTACACACTCCACACTCCACACTCCACACTACACTACACACTCCACACTCCACTACACACTCCACTACACACTCCACTACACATTGCATACTCCACTACACACTCCACACTCCACTCCACACTCCACAACACACTTCACACTCCAATCCACACTCCACCACACACTCCACTCCACACTCCACTCTACACTCCACTCCACTCCACACTCCACACTCCACACTCCACACTCCACTCCACACTCCACTACACACTCCACACTCCACACTCCACACTCCGCTCCACACTCCATTCCACTCCACACTCCACTCCACACTTCACACTCCACACTCCACTCTACTCCACACTCCACTCCACACTTCACACTCCACACTCCACTCCACTCCACTCCACACTCCACTCTACTCCACACTCTACTCCACAATCTACTCCACACTCCACTAGACAGTCCACTACAAGCTCCACTACACGCTCCACTACACGCTCCACTACACACTCCACTCTCCACTCCATACTCCACTCCACTACACATTCCCCACTCCACTACACACTCCACACTCCACTCCACTCCACACTCCACACTCCACTCCACGCTCCACACTCCACACTCCGCTCCACACTCCACTCCACACTCCACTCCACACTCCACTCCACACTCCACTCCACACTTCACACTCCACACTCCACTCCACTACACACTCCACTCCACACTCCACACTCCACTACACACTCTACTCCACACTCCACTACACAATCTACTCCACAGTCCACTACACAGTCCACTACAAGCTCCACTCCACACTCCACTACACACTTCACACTCCACACTCCACTCCACTCCACACTCCACTCCATACTCCACTCCACTACACATTACATGCACCACTACACACTCCACTACACGCTCCACACTCCACTACACACTCCAAACTCCACTCAAAAAATGATGGGAAGGTATAAAATGTGATAATTCAATTAAAACAGTTAAATCTATAGGACCAGGGTGTATGTTTAATCTAGAGGACCAGGGTGTGTTTATTCTAGAGGACCAGAGAATTAGTAATACACAACACTAAGTGTTTATTTCTCTTAACGCTGTTCTTCTACAATTATTCTCATGTATTGTCCTTTGTGTGTGTATACAACCAGGTGGTGTTGTAAGGGTGCTTGTAAAGATTAAGATACATTTTAATAAAGTCATCTTAATCTTAATAAAGTAATCTCAATCTTAATAAAGTCATCTTAATCTTAAGGGTGCTTGTAAAGGATGTCAGTAATCATGTTGGAGAGAATGGATCAGCACATGGAAGAGAGAACAATAGAATAGCATGTTAGTTTTAGCACAGACGTGGATTACTTTTAATTGTGATATAATTGTGTGTAAAGAGAGTGAGGAGAGAGAGAGAGAGAGTGAGGAGAGAGAGAGAGAGAGAAAGAGAGAGAGAAAGAGAGACAGCGACAGAGACATATAGATGGAGTAAAGGTTAAACACTTGATTATGAATGCAATCAACATAATTGCATTCTCTGATCAGGCTCAAACCATTTTCATATTGTTCCTCAGTCAATGAACTGTCAAATCTGGGATTTTTACAGAATTGCTCTGATATTCTAAGCATGTTATGTAGAGCACAATTTAAGTAAGTACAGTTCTATTTACAGCAGATAGGATAGTCAAATGAAATACCACTCTAGTCAAGACATTTTTTTTTATTTGTATTATTTAACCTTTATTTAACTAGGCAAATCAGTTAAGAACAAATTCATATTTACAATGACAGCCTACCTACAATGTCAGCCCCTGGAGCAAATTAGGTTTGAGTGCCTTGCTCAAGGACACATTCATCTTTTTTTTTTTTTACCTTGTCAGCTCGGGTATTCGAACCAGTGACCTTTCAGTTACTGGCCCAACATGCTAACCACTAGGCTACCTCTACTAATACACTAATAGGGAGAAACATTACCAGTCTACCACATACACAATAGGAATAAACCCCTTATTTTAACATCCAATATACAACTCAGTGTTTCCTCTCCACTAACCATTTACACAATACAACCTTCTAGTAGTACTGTCACACAGTGCTAGTTGAGGCCAGAAGGCGAAGCCCAGCACACCCGGCTCAGAGTGCCCAGGCCCAGATCCAACCCCTTAGGCTCAGAGTGCCCAGGCCCAGGTCCAACCCCTTAGGCTCTGAGTGCCCAGGCCCAGGTCCAACCCCTTAGGTGACTTTAGGAGCACTGACCTATTCAAGTGTTTAACATTTCAGACACACACCAATAGGGAACCTCTTAAGTTGTACATTGTGAAATGACCCCCACCAGACAGACAAACAGATGGACGGAGAGAGAGAGAAAGAGAGAGAGAGAGAGAGTGAGAGTGATGGATAGAGAATGACTGAGACAGGGGAGGTAAAAGGGGAACGAACAGGAAGTACTGTAAGTCATGTGTCAGAGCAGCTGTGCTATTTATTTCCCTGCTAAATAAATAAGAGATATCCATTTCTGCTGAGGGTGACATCTGACAGCCCGCAACTGCCACCATCACCTCGCACCGCCACTGCCAGCCAGACAGCCCTAACCCACCTCCTCCTCTTCCACCTCCCATCAATCCACCCATCTCCAGCTGCCATCTGACACAGACTTCCACTGGACCGGCTAAACTGTTTGTTGGTCAGCCAGACAGAAACATGCCCTAGCTGCAACAAATCAATGAAGTTAATTGAAAATAAATGCTTTCAAACTGTCCACAAGGCCAGTCCTGCTTTCACGAGCGTAAAACTGTTTGAGGGGCTAAACAAGAGAACTTTCCACAAGCAGCTAGTGTGCAATGATTAAACCCGGCTTGTAGAGTGACGGCATGAAAAGCCTCCACGGGATATTAATCTCATCCCTTTTTTCACTGTTTTGACAAGGCTGTTGCCTAACAGCAAGGTTTAAAGAGACACCATCCAATTAGATGTCTGTGTTAGGATAACTATAGATGGAGTGGGGAAGCATAACAATGGTAGAGACGTCTCTGTGAAGTGAAACTGCCAGTGGACTGAGCTGCGTGTGACAGGGAAGGCGTGGAGCTGTTCCAGCTGTCACTGGGCTAGCCTAGTTCCTCTTTGTGGGGCTACGCTAATTCTGCCGTAGCTAAAACAATGTAGCGCCACTACAAGGTGCCATCCCTGAGTGGAAAACAGCACTTTCTGCCTCTGTCGCTCCTCTGCTGGGAGAAAATGTGGATTGGCTGACTGGCACTCATGGAGCGAGCATTCTGTTACTTTACGTAGTAATTAAACACTCCGACAAGACATGCATGGAGGTGCTGACAGGCGCTCCGCCATCACCCACTGACAAGGTGGTCAGTGTTTATGATTACTTCCGACGCTCAACGAGCTCTGAAGGCTGTTATTAAGGCAGACCTGACAAAGCAGCCGGGGAACACACACACACACACACACACACACACACACACACACACACATACAAAAAGCACTTCATATTTTAAAAACTAAAGGATTGACTTGACAATGGTTTGTTCAAACTAATTGGTGTGGTATTTTTTGCCATGTCTTTTAAATGCTGGTTGTTCCTGGTTTTGAGTGATACCACCAGTGAGAAGTTTCCTCCCTCCGTTTTGTGTCTTCAGGAGGAAGAACGTTCAGAGTTGAGAGGAAAATAACTCAATCAGCAGTTTTGTTCTAAAAGTATAATCTATCACACAACACAGCTACCACACACAACACAGCTACCACACACAACACAGCTACCACACACAACACAGCTACCACACACAACTACCACACACAACTACCACACACAACTACCACACACAACACAGCTACCACACACAACTACCACACACAACTACCACACACAACACAGCTACCACACACAACTACCACACACAACTACCACACACAACTACCACACACAACACAGCTACCACACACAACACAGCTACCACACACAACTACCACACACAACTACCACACACAACTACCACACACAACACAGCTACCACACACAACACAGCTACCACACACAACTACCACACACAACTACCACACACAACACAGCTACCACACACAACTACCACACACAACTACCACACACAACTACCACACACAACACAGCTACCACACACAACACAGCTACCACACACAACTACCACACACAACACAGCTACCACACACAACTACCACACACAACACAGCTACCACACACAACTACCACACACAACACAGCTACCACACACAACACAGCTACCACACACAACTACCACACACAACACAGCTACCACACACAACACAACTACCACACACAACACAACTACCACACACAACTAAACTACCACACACAACACAACTACCACACACAACTAAACTACTACACACAACACAGCTACCACACACAACACAACTACCACACACAACACTGCTACCACACACTACACAACTACCACACACAACAAAACTACCACACACAACACAGCTACCACACACAACTACCACACACAACACAACTACCACACACAACTACCACACACAACACAACTACCACACACAACACAACTACCACACACAACTACCACACAAAACACAACTACCACACACAACTACCGCACACAACACAACTACCACACACAACACAACTACCACACACAACTACCACACACAACTCAACTACTACACACAACACAAATACCACACACAACTAAACTACAGGGCAGGTCTGGGAGCAGGTGTTAAAACAGGTAGTATGGAGGGCAGGTCCTGACAGGGCAGGTCTGGGAGCAGGTGTTAAAACAGTAAATACCTGCTGCAGTTCAGAAAGAGGGCCTTTTAATTCACATGCAACATTATACAAATCTGTCAAACCCAGAGCACTTTATGACACGGTTGTCCTTCACCGTCAGATTGCAGATAGCTCTGGACAAAGTGAACAATGGAACGAGGCAAGAGGTGGCTAGAGATCTCACAGGAGATTCACATCCACAGTATTTCAACAGGAAGATTGGCTCATGTTTGTTTAGACTTTAGGGTTATATAAACACCTCAGAGGAAAGAAAGAGATTGATAGAGAGAGAAAAAAGAGAGAGAGAGAGTGTGTGTGTGTGTGTGTGTGTGTGTGTGTGTGTGTGTGTCTTCAGGGCTGGTGTCTGGTGTGGTTTGTGGGGGATGGTTGATGTCCAGCCACAGTGCAGACTGTGCCATTCAGATAATCTGGTGATGTGGATCCTATCAGATCAGAGAATACGAGTCATCCTGATTTCGATCATGCTCGCTGAGGTGATCCATCTTCATGGAAAATACATACAAAAGTTAAAAATAAGAAAATAAAAATACACAGACAGGTCGAATCATGAACGGTAAATGCACCGTAATGCTATCGATGACATCATCGGGTTGCTCTCTCATTTGAGTTCAAACCATATAAATGACAGTCAAAACATATTCAGATCAAGCCTATTTCTACTTTACATAAATTACTACACCAGAATAAACTAGGATACAGCATCAGAAAAAATACAAAGATTCTAAACACATTTAAACACATTTAGATTCACACACGCACCTGGCTCACGTCACGGCAGAGAGCCAGGGGTTAAGTAGTGTAACTACTGTACTATCTGAAATTATATTGTCCCTTGGCTAATTCCCTGCAGGACATGTTTACTGTAAATGCTTTATGGAGACTGTCTCGTTCCTGTTAGAAATACAACTATGAGGAATAGTAGAGGAGTGTCTCTGGCTGGTCATTAACAGTTATCCTCAGACCTGTGACTGCCATCAATTCCTTTACAGAAATAAACCTGGGCACAGAGGGGTTTCTCTCTCACCCTCTCGCTCTGCCTCTCACTCTGCCTCCCTCTCTCTCTGCCTCCCTCTCTGTCTCCCTCTCTGTCTCCCTCTCTGTCTCCCTCTCTCTCTCTCTCTCTCTCTCTCTCTCTCTCTCTGTCTCTCTCTCTCTCCCTCTCTCTCTCTCTCTCTCTCTCTCTCTCTCTCTCTCTCTCTCTCTCTCTCTCTGCCTCTCTCTCTCTCTCTCTCTCTCTCTCTCTCTCTCTCTCTCTCTCTCTCTCTCTCTCTCTCTGCCTCTCTCTCTGCCTCTCTCTCTCTCTGCCTCTCTCTCTCTATCTGCCTCTCTCTCTCTCTGCCTCTCTCTCTCTCTGCCTCTCTCTCTCTGCCTCTCTCTCTCTCTGCCTCTCTCTCTCTCTCTCTCTCTGCCTCTCTCTGCCTCTCTCTCTGATCAGCCACTGATGGTTATAGGCATGGGGTTTGTGATGATGTAACAGCATTAACGTTAAATCTGGCTGATTTCTATAGAACTTCGTCGTGGTTGTGAAATTATAAAAAGCAGAATGCTTTATTTTATTTTTTTATTTAATCCTTATTTAACTAGGCAGGTCAGTTAAGAACACATTCTTATTTAAAATAAATATAACTACATTTGTGCTGTGCACAGTTCTAAACTTTCAGTTCTGCTAGACTACAAGTATGAATGGTAGGCCTAAATTGATAAATGAGTCCCCTCTTAAGTACCTCTGACAGGGGCATTTATCAAAAACACAGCCAGCTGGACTTTCCATGTTCTACACTTCTAATCATTATACTTCTTTGATTTCAAATCACAGAAATCCTGGCAAACAGTCGAGTATGTTACCTTTCAAATACAATTGTCAATGTAACGCCATCCATAAAGCCCAAGCAGAGTGTCAGTGGATGGCTGATTGATTCAACTATTGAATGACAAATGGACTGACTTCTTATATCAGCGATGCTGTTATGTCAAAGCTGATCACAAATCTCCACCAGATGGATGAGGAGGTTAACACAGGCCAATTACCTCCCCTCCCTACTGCGTCTTCATCAGGCCCTGGCCAATCACCACGCAGGGCTGGGTCACACACACCTCCATTAGCTCTGGGAACATTTACTGCATCACTGTGTCCCTAAAGCACAGCCTATGACAGTATCAGCCCAGCTGCCTTTCAATGAAATTACACATACTCTCTCTCTCTCTCTCTCTCTCTCTCTCTCTCTCTCTCTCTCTCTCTCTCTCTCTCTCTCTCTCTCTCTCTCTCTCTCTCTCTCTCTCTCTCTCTCTCTCTCTCTCTCTCAGCATTTTTCCCCTTCTCCTGTTTCGAGAGCTGTGACATATTGATGTCACTAGTTATAAATCATTCCAATTTGTTTCTTCTCTGCCAACAAGACCTTTAATCTTCATTTACGACTTTAAAAAGTCTGTTTGGCGGAAGAGTCTGATAAAATACTCAATTACCATTTTTTTCCCTCTCTGGCTACACAATCAAGTTGTTCTCTCGATCTATATAACACAGTGTGACATCTCCAAAACATAAAGTTTAATGTCAGAGGTGCGTGGAGAGAAGGGATTCTGCCGTCATTAGTCTATAAAGATCCTGTCTGCTAGGCTAGGCAGAGGATGGCTGTGAGGTGCTGTGTGGCTGGCTTTCCTCTCCTCTGAACACCAGCATCCAAATGGACTCCTAATTGATCTGACTGAGTGGGGGATCAGAAAAGAAAGATCAAGGGTCTGGCCCAGTTCAAAGTTCAGAGGGGAAAATAGAGCGCACTGGATTGAAGGCTCTCAAATATCCGACCCTGCCCTCAGAACAGATCAGGACCAACCTGTTGTAAGGAGCAGTGACGGCGCCTCAGCTTACTAATCATACAATAATTATGAGAAGCTTAAAGATTCAAAACGCATCTCAATCATGTCTCGATTCCAGTTCTCCGATTTGTTATGAATACACAATCCGTAATATTATACATTTAACGATTATGATGATTGCTTAATTATTAACGTCTCTCGGCTTGCGACTTGAAGATCGTCAACAAGTGAGCATGAAGAATGGGAGAGAGACTGGAGAGGGGGAGAGGGGGAGAGAGACCGGAGAGGGGGAGAGAGGGAGAGAGACCGGAGAGGGAGAGAGACCGGAGAGGGGGAGAGAGGGAGAGAGACCGGAGAGGGGGAGAGAGGGAGAGAGACCGGAGAGGTGGAGAGAGGGAGAGGGACTGGAGAGGGGGAGAGAGGGAGAGAGACCGGAGAGGGGGAGAGAGGGAGAGAGGGAGAGAGACCGGAGAGGGAGAGAGACCGGAGAGGGGGAGAGACCGGAGAGGGGGAGAGACGGAGAGAGACCAGAGAGGGTTTGAGAGTGGGAGAGAGACCGGAGAGGGAGAGAGTAGGAGAGAGACCAGAGAGGGGGAGAGAGGGAGAGAGGGAGAGAGACCGTAGAGGGGGAAAGAAAGGGGAGAGGGGGAGAGTGGGAGAGAGGGAGAGAAAGGGGAGAGTGGGAGAGATACAGGAGAGGGGGAGAGAGAGAGAGAGAGACCGGAGAGGGGGAGAGTGGGAGAGAGACCGGAGAGGGTAGAGCGGGAGAGAGGGAGAGAGACCGGAGAGGGGGAGAGAGACCGGAGAGGGGGAGAGAGGGAGAGAGACCGGAGAGGGGGAGAGAGGGAGAGAGACTGGAGAGGGGGAGAGAGGGAGAGAGGGAGAGAAAGGAGAGAGGGGAGAGTGGGAGAGAGACCGGAGAGGGGGAGAGGGGGAGAGAAAGGGGAGAGTGGGAGAGTGGGAGAGAGACCGGAGCGGGGGAGAGAGGGAGAGAGGGAGAGAAAGGAGAGAGGGGAGAGTGGGAGAGAGACCGGAGAGGGGGAGAGGGGGAGAGAAAGGGGAGAGTGGGAGAGTGGGAGAGAGACCGGAGCGGGGGAGAGAGGGAGAGAAAGGGGAGAGTGGGAGAGAGACCGGAGCGGGGGAGAGAGGGAGAGTGGGAGAGAGACCAGATAGGAGGAGAGTGGGAGAGTGGGAGAGAGACCAGAGAGGGGGAGAGTGGGAGAGATACCGGAGAGGGGGAGAGTGGGAGAGATACCGGAGAGGGGGAGAGTGGGAGAGAGGGAGAGAGACCGGAGAGCGGGAGAGAGGGAGAGAGACCGGAGGGGAGAGGAGGGATCACAGAGTGCCAGAGGAACGGCGTTCCATAAGCGAGTGTCAGCACCGGTGCACACACTGACAAATTAAACCAATTAAGACTGCCGTTTGGAGCCATTCGACTCACATTCCTCTCCAAGTCACTGAACAACAGCGAGAGAGAAAGACAGAGGAAGAGAGATAGAGAGAGAGAGAGAGAGAGAGAGAGAGAGAGAGAGAGAGAGAGAGAGAGAGAGAGAGAGAGAGAGACAGAGAGAGACAGAGAGGAGACAGAGAGAGACAGAGAGAGACAGAGAGACAGAAGAGAAGAGAAGAGAAGAGAAGAGAAGAGAAGAGAAGAGAGAGGAGAGGAGAGGAGAGGAGAGGAGAGGAGAGGAGAGGAGAGGAGAGGAGAGGAGAGGAGAGGAGAGGAGAGGAGAGGAGAGGAGAGGAGAGGAGAGGAGAGGAGAGGAGAGGAGAGGAGAGGAGAGGAGAGGACAGGAGAGGAGAGGAGAGGAGAGGAGAGGAGAGGAGAGGAGAGGAGAGGAGAGGAGAGGAGAGGAGAGGAGAGGAGAGGAGAGGAGAGGAGAGGAGAAACACTGCTGTCTTGAAGGGATTAAAAGCAATCTATATCCACATAAATCATTGATTAAATGAATCATGAAATGAATATGTAAATTGTGTTTAACCTCTTTATATACCACTCTCTGTCATCGTAGCGTAAATCTAAAACTAATTAGATTTCTCAGCACACCGAGAAAAATGCATGACAGCACGAGGAAGGAAGGAGGGGCCAGAGGAAGAGAAACACAGAGAGGTTAAAGTCTGACATATTTATGAACTAAATGTTCAACTACATCAACTCACTCATTAACAGCCATTGAAGGAAGGGGAGCGGTGGGAAAATGACGTCTCAGCCGTTCTCAAGTAATGAAGAGAAGAGTCCTAACTATCTACAGTGGACAGGGCCCCCCTA
This sequence comes from Thymallus thymallus, assembly GCA_023634145.1. Taxonomy (NCBI): domain Eukaryota; kingdom Metazoa; phylum Chordata; class Actinopteri; order Salmoniformes; family Salmonidae; genus Thymallus; species Thymallus thymallus. The sequence goes on along the minus strand of CM042404.1, from coordinate 6,379,996 downwards.
CCTGAACAACAACACACACACACACACACACACACACACACACACACTTTCCCACATTCACACACACAACTGCACCATTGACAGCATCACTGCTTGGTACGGAAACTGCAACGCACCCGACCACAAGGCGCTACAGAGGATGGTTAGTACGGCCCAGTACATCACTGGGGCCGAGCTCCCTGCCATCCAGGACCTCTATACGAGGCGGTGTCAGAGGAAAACCCCAAATAGCAGTACCGATACAACAAGTTTGCAACCAACAAGACCCTGAAAAGCTTCTACCCCCCAAGCCACAAGACTGCTAAACAAGACTGATAAATAGCTAATAAAATGGCTACCTGGACTTCCTGCATTGACTCTTTATCAGCACTGACTGTATGTACACACACTGGACTCTACCCACACACTCACACATACACACTACACACACACCCACACACATAACATACACACACACTCACCTTCACACTCTGACAAGACCCTGAACAGCTTCAACCCCCAAGCCATAAGACTGCTGAATAGTTAGTTAAATAGTTAAACAATAGCTACCCGGACTGACTAACTTTTTTTAACTCAACTACATTACGCTGTTACTGTTTACTATCTGTCATTTTACTCCTAGTTCTATGTACAGTACATACAGAACTACCTCAATTACCTCGTACCCCTGCACATGGACTCTGTACTGGTACTTCCTGTATATAGCCAGGTTATCGTTACTCATTGTGTATTTATTCCTTGTGTTATTGTTTTTCTATTTTTCTAATAATATTACATTTTTATTTGACTCATCACATACACTCCTGCTACTGTCTATTATCTATCCTGTTGCCTAGTCACTTTACCCCTACCTATATGTACATATCTACCTCAACTAGCTCATACCCCTGCACATGGACTCCGTACTGGTACTTCCTGTATATAGCCATGTTATTTACTTTCTATTTTTTATATTTCTATTTATAATTTTTTTCTTTAACTCTTCCTTGTTGAAAAAGGACCTGTAAGTAAGCATTTCACTGTTAGTCTACACCTGTTGTTTACAAAGCATGTGATTTGATTGATTTAAAACACACTATATTCAATAGGTACAAATGCTTGCGATAGTGGATCACGCTACCCTGGGCCCCTGGTTGTCCCGCCCCTGACATGGGCTGCCTGTGATTGGGGATGAGATTGATTGATGGGTGCTTTGGCCCCTCCTGCCCCAGGATGACATAAAGCACAGGCGGGACAGGACAGCCCTTCATGGAAGGGTCTGATTTACAGTCCGGTGAAAAGCCAGAGCAGCTCGAGTGATCTTTCAAGAAAACATTGCCGTTACCCACAAGCCCCTGCTCTGCTACAGCAGGAAGAGTGTCACAGGACATCTGCCATGAGCATCTTCTTCTCATACTATCTAATTTCACTGTCTTCCCCTATAGAAGACTGGGCTATTAAAATCAATGTAAGGGAAGCCATATATGAACCGGCAACGCTCTTACACCACAATGCCACCATCAATTAGTATTATTTTCTAAGAATGATAGAATACCTGTGGCTATGTGACACATGGTTAAAAACAATGTAGCTTAACCTAACAAAATGCTATAGTTTGCAGTGGTGTAAAGTACTTAAGTAAAACCACTTTAAAGTACTACTTAAGTTTTTTTTTTTTTGTATCTGTACTTTACTTTACTTTACTATTTATATTTTTGATAACTTTTATTTTTACTTCACTACATTCTTAAAGAAAATAATGTACTTTTAACACCATACATTTCCCCTGACACCCAGAAGTACTGGTTACATGTCTAATGCTCAGGCAGGACAGAATTATGGTCCAATTCACTCACCTGTAAAAAAATAACATGTTGTCATCCATATTGCCTCTGATCTGGTGGACTCACTAAACACAAATACTGCATTTGTGAGTGATGTCTGAGAGTTGGAGTGTCTGTCCGTAAATAAATAAAAACAAGAAATTTGTGCCGTTTGGTTTGCTTGATATAAGGAATTTGGGATATAGTATTTTCTTTATACTTTTAATGAAGTATGACAATTGAGTACTTGTTCCACAACTGTACTTAACCAGATACCTTTAGACTTTTACCCAAGTAGTATTTTACTGGGTGACTTTTACTTAACCTTTGATTCATTTTCTATTAAGGTATCTTTACTTTTACTCAAGTATGACAATTTAGTACTTTTTTCCACCACTCGTAGTTTGTTCCATCACGGATTTCTCCTTCTTTCTTGGAGACACATTACACGTGAACATCACCACACAAAAGTCTACGGAACACATGTACGGTCCTCCTTACACAAACACACAGGGGACATCGAGGCACGAAACAACCTTGGATATTTAGAGACAGCATTTCGCTACACCCGCAATAACATCTGCTAACTATGTGTATGTGACCAATAGAATTAGATTTTTCAAATTTGTTTTGACAGTGCACAGAGAGAGACAGGAATACACTCAACACCGTGACCTTCGAACTCACACACACATAGACAAACACACACAGTAACACACACACACACACACACACACACCTCCTATTTGATATGTTATCCAAGGCAGACTTGACGCTGAAGGAGATTATTATAATCATGCCTTCAAAGGAAAGCAATAAAGTGTTCTGAATGCTCTCCCTCCTGTTTCACTAATTCACTTCATTTCATTTTAACTACCTGGAACAATTTGGTGAGACATTACCCTGTAATGAAGCCTCATGGGGCCCGACTGTTTTCATAAGAGGGTGCCCTCCCCAACATCACGCACCCCACCCAATACACACACAAACACACACACACACACACACACACACACACACACACACTGACCTCTCTAAGCCCTCTCTCCTCAGAAAGGCTTTCAGTGAGATAAAAGAGTGTAGATGATCAGGTTACATTGTGTCTTCACTGAGAGAAGAGAAGCCTAGTTCTATTCAGTCTGCCACGGCGCCCCCCTCCGAGGGGAAGGAGTGGATGGGGCTGCTGTTCAGCCTGCAGACTAGCGGCAGGTGTGGAACTTTGTGATAACGTAAAGCTGCTTCACTAATGAACACATTCATTAACACAGTGAAATAGCAACCATTTAATTTTCAACATTGAGATGGAAGGGAAGAGTATCCTACAGATACTGCATCTGCAATTTAATATTGTGTGTAAAACTTTATGTTTGTGTATTAGTATCCTTGTGGGTACCGGAAATCCCCCAAAGTCCCTACAAGGATGGTAAAACAAGGACAATTCTCCCTCGTAGGTTCATTTCCCAGGTCCCCATGAGGACAACGGTCATTTTAGTTAGTTAGAGAAAATAGGATTTTAAACGGAGATCAATTTTAGGTCCCCACAAGTATAGTAAAACATACACTTCCATTCAAAAGTTTGGGGTCACTTAGAAATGTCCTTGTTTTTGAAAGATTTTTAAAATCTTTTTTAAAATAACATACAATTGATCAGAAATACAGTGTAGACATTGTTAATGTTGTAAATGACTAATGTAGCTGGAAACTGCAGATTTGTTATGGAATATCTACATGGGCGTACAGAGCAACCATCACTCCTGTGTTCCAATGGCACGTTGTGTTAGCTAATTCAAGTTAATTATTTTAAAAGGCTAATTGATCATTAGAAAACCCTTTTGCAATTATGTTAGCACAGCTGAAAACTGTTGTGCTGATTAAAGAAGCAATAAAACCTTCTTTAAGACCTTCTTTAGACTAGTTGAGTTATCGGAGCATCAGCATTTGTGGGTTAGATTACAGGCTCAAAATGGCCAGAAACAAAGACCTTTCGTCTGAAACCTGTCAGTCTATTCTTGTTCTGAGAAATGAAGGCTATTCCATGCGAGAAATTGCCAAGAAACTGAAGATCTCGTACAACGCTGTGTACTACTCCCTTCGCAGAACAGCGCAAACTGTCTCTAACCAGAATAGAAAGAGGAGTGGGAGGGCCCGGTCCACAACTGGGCAAGAGGACAAGTACATTAGAGTGTCTAGTTTGAGAAACAGATGCCTCACAAGTCCTCAACTGGCATTAAATAGTACCCGCAAAACACCAGTCTCAATGTCAACAGTGAAGAGGCGACTCCGGGATGCTGGCCTTCTAGGCAGAGTTGAAAAAAAAAAGCCAAATCTCAGACTGGCCAATAAAAATAAAAGATTAAGATGGGCAAAAGAACACAGACACTGGACAGAGGAAGATATGGTTGGGGGGGGGTGTTTCTGTGACCCCTCCACTGCCACCTCTAAAATCAACTGCCTGTCATTACATTCCTGGTAAGTAATTAAAAGCAGACTGGGCTTCGGCCTACGTTGTCAAGTTCACTGCTCATCAGGGTAACAGGTCCACATCTGCAGTCATTACAGCGCCGCAGATAATTCAATCCTCCAGCCTCGTGCTTTAAAGTCTCCTCCTTGCCTTTTAGAAGAGAAGCGCCTGATATATCTATACACCACCGACACCCCTGACAGTCTATTTACTGTAGGCAAATGGAAACTCAAACACTACGTTGTAATAGGTGAGAGAAAAAAAAACATGTTGTGAGGTGATTCTGGAGGAAGACGGATGGTCTCAGTAAAAAGGCAGCCCTCCTTTAAGCCGCCCATATAGATCCTTAAACAGTCCTTTAAATAAAATAGGGACGAGTAAAAAACAAATTGGACCCAGTGTTGTCTTTTGTAGGAGTTATAGAGTAGTCTGGTGTTTAATCGAAGTGAGTCTCTTGTTTTGGTGGGAGGTGGGAGCAAGTTCAGAGGTGCAGAAAGGTTCACCTTCACAGAGCAAAGATAAGATCTCTTCCTGCAATCACTTCAGTAGCTGTAAGCCCTCAGTCACATTTCAGTCACCACACCGACAATAGCGGACATTGAACACAAAGACTACAACGCATAATGAAGGGACTTATCGCCCCTTCAAGGCACTAATGCTACCATTAGAGAAAACACAGAGGAACGTTTTGTTCATGTTTCCGGATGTTTAGGAGAAGGGTATCTGCCTCATAAGTTAACAAATTCCAAGTTGCGGTTGGTTTTGTGGGTGAAACTGCTTTGAAAAAGGCTTCCGGATGGATCGAGCCGGGCCGACCCAGGCAAGGCACTCTCAGTGAGTAATTGGAGCCAGGCTCCTCTGGGTAGAAGGGCGATGAACCCCTTACCTGTGCATAGCCCATCTGTACCTGTACATATCCCATCTGTAAATAGCCCACCCTACTACCTCATCCCCATATTTATTATTTTTGCTCATTTGCACTCCAATATCTCTATTTGCACATCATCATCTGCACATCTATCATTCCAGTGTTAATGCAATTTGTAATTATTTCGCCCCTATGGCCTATTTATTGCCCTACCTTCCTATTCTTACTACATTTGCACACACTGTACATATATTCTCTATTGTGTTATTGACTGTACATTTGTTTATCCCATGTGTAACGCTGTGTTGTTGTTTTTGTCGCACTGCTTTGCTTTATCTTGGCCAGGTCGCAGTTGTAAATGAGCCTGCCTGGTTAAATAAAAGTGAAATAAATAAACAAAATAAAAAACGGATCCCGCAAGAACATGAAAACTGGCAATGATGTCATCACATACCCAAAGCTCATCTTGCTTTAACCCAGACCAGGAGGGGCACACTGAGCACATCTTTCACTCCTCCTCCTCCTCCTCCCCCTTTCCTTCTTACATCCCTACCTTTTGATATTCTAACCCTAACCGTAACCCTAACCCTAACTCTAACCCAGACACTGCTTTCTATCCACCTGTGTGATTTGGGTGAAAATATAAAGTGTTCAGGACCATGTTTGTCCATCAATTTCCTCTTAATTGGTGTGTTTAGGGCTCCCAAGTGGCGCAGTGGTCTAAGACACTGCATCTCAGTGCTAGAGGTGTCACTACAGACAACCTGGTTCGAATCCAGACTGTATCACAACCGGCCGTGATTGGGAGTCCCATAGGGTGGCGCACAATTGGCCCAGCGTCGTCTGAGTTTGGCCGGTGTAGGACGTCATTATAAATAAGAATTTGTTCTTAACTGACTTGCCTAGTTAAATAAAGGTTAAATTAAATAAATAGAAGTACATGCACACATACTCTATGCAATGCATATAAACACAGAGACACACACACAGTACACATGCACATGAAATGACTTTCTCTCTGAAGGTCACAGGTCAACATCTTAAACATCACATGTGCTATCATGAGCAACATGATCATGATGACACAACACCTATCAATAACCAAGATAAAAAAAAGGACAGGATCAGCGTGTCAGTTATGATCACAATTCAGTCATCTGACCTAAATTCCGCCGCTGATTGAAAACTTATTGTGGTCCTCTCTCCATAGGCTCCCATGGCCAGACTGTCTGCGCCCACACCACCATGTCCAACAGCTCTGTGTCAAAGCAAATAAATCTGAGCTCATAAAATGTCTTACAAAACTACTAATGAGCCCACAACAATAGAGAGAGAGAGAGAGAGAGAGAGGATAGGAAATCACCAACTCTTCCGGTTCAAACTACTGTGTAGATTTTAAAGTCACATTCAATGTTCTGCTCCCTGCTCCTCCCATATCCCAGACCAAAAACAACCATTTAATACATCACTCCTAACTAGATGATTAGTGCTTGGAAGGGCAGGAGATGAGTCATTTGCATAATTAAATCATAAAAGTTAGAGATACATATTTCTATGTTCGTTTGTACAATTATCTGGGCTGTCCTGGGGGCAGAGATATTCATGTGATTAAACAATACTCCTGGAGCCTAATGTCCTCCGTTAAAGCACTGCTAGAGGCCAACCCAAAATTAATGTTAGGAGACAATCCATTTTTCTCTACATGACTGTAATAAATATAGCCCGGCTGCAGATGTGTCATTAAGCCCAGGAAGGAGATCTTCCCAAAGTCAAAATGACACCAGTGACTCTGGTTTTGTCTGGTCTCCTACATCAGGAAGAGAAGGTGGATGTCATTTCTACCCCAGCAAGAGACTTGACAGGCCTCTTCCATCTGTCACCCCCCCCCCCCCCCCTCCAACATCCACCGCACACAACATAAACCACACACACATGTTAACACATCGACACACAAACACACACACACACACACACACACACACACACACACACACACACACACACACACACACACACACACACACACACACACACACACATAGGCACAGACACATCTCTCACATATATCTCACATCAAGTCCTCACACATGCAGACGCTCTCAGCTCTCCACTGTCCAAAACAGCAGGCTCAGGCTCAGGCTCAGGCTCAGGCTCAGGCTCAGGCTCAGGCTCAGGCCAACCCACACATTCACACTCTATTTATTGTGTAAAATGATTGACTACATAGAACACTTGACAGTTGTTGTTTTTTTAAATATGAAACTCATGAACAATGAAGTGGGAGAAATAATATTGTTAGTGACAGCTCCTGATTATGACACTTTACTTTTGAAATAAATGTCCATGGAGTCTAGAGTAGCATATTTCCAATCCCTAATTGACCACATGTCTTTGCTCAGCCTCTAATTCATTGGTTATGCATGGGACTAGTTATTAAAGGGCTGTGGCTTGGAACAAGCCCTCGACAACATTAATGAGATATTGCATGGCCACAGGTTGTTTTTTTAAGACTTTGGAAGTGTTCTCTCAGACACGCCACGCACAAACACACACACACACACACACACACATCTAGGGGCAAGCTAACCCCGGTCATAAAAATATCAAAGTACTTCAACCTTTGCTTTTACAATGGAGTGCTATAAATCTCACATGAGGAAAGGTCAGGAGGTTATGAGTTATTTTTTAAGGAAATGGGGGAAAGTCAGACTCAATTATTTTCTCAATTAACCCAATAATTATGATCATATTTCTTTAATGATTACATGTATTATCCAATAATAATGATCATATTTCTTTAATGATTACATGTATTATCCAATAATAATGATCATATTTATTTAATGATTACATGTATTATCCAATAATAATGATCGTATTTATTTAATGATTACATTTATTACCCAATAATAATGATCATAGTTATTTAATGATTACATTTATTACCCAATAATAATTATCATAGTTATTTAATGATTACATGTATTACCCAATAATAATGATCCTAGTTAATTAATGATTACATTTATTACCCAATAATAATGATCATAGTTATTTAATGATTACATTTATTACCCAATAATAATTATCATAGTTATTTCATTCCTTTAATTACCTAATTAAAATGGATGCCAGAGAGTTTACGCATGTCTTCACAGACACAACTTATATTTTAAACTGAATAATTTAACTATTACTATTACTGTACATTAGTCAAATAAGGGACTACAAGGAAGCCTTGCAGCCAAACCATTACACAGTGAATACATGTGTCCTCTATCAGTGTGAAATTGGAGCCTGCACCGGGAAGCAGACTGACACCACCGCAGCCTGCACCGGGAAGCTGACTGACACCACCGCAGCCTGCACCAGGAAGCTGACTGACACCATCACAGCCTGCACCAGGAAGCTGACTGACACCATCGCAGCCTGCACCGGGAAGCTGACTGACACCATCGCAGCCTGCACCGGGAAGCTGACTGACACCATCGCAGCCTGCACCGGGAAGCTGACTGACACCATCGCAGCCTGCACCGGGAAGCTGACTGACACCATCGCAGCCTGCACCGGGAAGCTGACTGACACCATCGCAGCCTGCACCGGGAAGCTGACTGACACCATCGCAGCCTGCACCGGGAAGCTGACTGACACCATCGCAGCCTGCACCGCAGCCTTTTTTGTTTGAATATAATTTGATCCCTGAGAAATTAAGCTCATTGATTGGTAATTCAGATAATATTCAATAAACATAGTGCGCAACATCCGTTTTTGACCAAACTAGTTCCTACCAATGAGTGAGACACAACGATCCCCCCCCACACCTCATGTCAATCCCACCCCAACAACCGGTATACAGTATCACTTCTCTATGTTTGACAAGTAGTATTAAGATGTGGCTATTCCCTGTGAATCAGTTTTTTACCCCTGTTCAGAGAAATTAGCTGGCATTATTTACCATAAAGCCACAATCTTTAATCCATGTTGCTGGTCTCTTGTGTTCATTAAATAGATCACAGCATTTCCTTTGCAACGTTGGGTACAAAACCAATAGATTTGGCTCATTATGAATATAAATTGTGTGGTCATCCTCACAATTCAAGTCAGTCCTCCATGAAAGCAATTCAGTTTGTCCTTCTCTTAACAATCTAATGCTTCATCCCATCTCTCCTTGAAAAGTCCAACAAGTGGCAGCACTCTGAGAGGGTGTAATATGAAGACTTTTCCTACAAGCCTAAACAAGAACAGCAACATCTAGTGGTCAAACCTGGTACTTTCACACTGCTTTATGGTAAATAATGCAAGTTACTTAAATTACTAATACCTCTAAACAGGGCAAAAAACGATCAACAGATTCAGTGTGAATACATAACATAGTATGGAGAAGCAATACTCCAAGCCGCAGATTCATACTACTTGTCAAACATAGAGAACTGATACTGTATACTGGTTGTTGGGGTTGTAATGGCATGGGGTGTGGGGGGATATGTAGGTGAGATTTGACAATTATTGGGGGATCCCTCATGTCTTACTCATTGGTAGGAATAAGTTTGGTTCAAATCGCATATTGGTTACTATATTAATTGAATATTATCTGAATCCTATAAATTCAAATCGCCAATTTGGGTGAAATCATTTAATTTCTCTGAGATCAAATTACATTTCAACAAAATAATGTTTCAGGAATGCCAATCTTACATGTTTCTAACCACATAAACGATTTCAGAACAATCTGAGATGGTGGGTGTCATGACATGGAACGACTCACACAGAAAAACAACCATGAACCCACAAAGACACATGCATGCATGAGCAGGAGAGAGCCATGCACATGGGGCCACGCTTAAATGAGCAGGAGAGGTGAGCAGGAGAGAGCCATGCACATGGGGCCATGCTTAAATGAGCAGGAGAGGTGAGCAGGAGAGAGCCATGCACATGGGGCCACGCTTAAATGCCATCTAAACAGAAAAACAAAAATCCCTCCTTCACTATTTCATGAGGCTAATCTCTCCAGAGCTTTGACATCGCTTGGCGCGACTCTTCACATCAAGTGGGGTTAATTTATTATTTAAAGTAGAAAAGGGCAGTGGGAGCAGATATGTAATAAAATCATGCTGAAAAATAAGCCAGTGTATAATTTATGGCTGACATTAAGGAGCGGTGATGGTTCTAGAGTGACACTCTCCCTGCTGATTGAGGAGATTAGAGGAGACAGGGGTGTGTCTTGGGTGGCGTGCTCAACCGGGGGTACCGCTGCCCAAGGCTAGGCTACAGGCAGAGAGCTGTCCATATGGACCAGTTAGACTGGCCAACACACACTGACAACAAACCGCACCTCTACACACACAGCAAAAAAATCACCTGTTACTGTAGCAGATACTGTACTTCAGTCATCAATTCTATGTGTCTCTGATTTCACCTAGACATCACTGGGGTATTCTCCATCAACGTGCAGTTTAGGACACACTGTGGAGGCCACAGGACAAGGAATCATGTACTGATTCACCACACAAACACAAACAAAGGAAAGTACAGTGGTTTCGCCAATGTACCCAGCCACTATAGATCTGACGAAACATTTCCATAACCTCACATTTAGCCACATTGATTGTCATCAAGCAGAAAATCTGGAAAAAAATATGAGGAAACCTTAAGTGGTGCAGCTGGGATGTTTAATGTTTAAACTGCAGTCTTGTTATGCGATGTTAGATCAGGCCTTCGGGCATCCTTGGCAATTAAAGCAAGCCTTTCTAGATTAATGACTTAAACTAAGGAAAGAAGAAGCTCATTCCGTTTGGCTTTCTAAAAACTGACAAGGTTATCATTAATTATGATTAAAGTTAACTTTTCATTGATTTATAACCAAAACGTGATGGGGGTTATGCCTCACTGAGCCTCAAGGAACCTGTTACATCTCATTTAGAAGACTAATGCTTAAAGTCCTGTCCTATCTCCAAGACCGGTCTGCTCTTTTCAGTCAGCAGCCATCTCCAAGACCGGTCTGCTCTTTTCAGTCAGCAGCCATCTCCAAGACCGGTCTGCTCTTTTCAGTCAGCAGCCATCTCCAAGACCTGTCTGCTCTTTTCAGTCAGCAGCCATCTCCAAGACCTGTCTGCTCTTTTCAGTCAGCAGCCATCTCCAAGACCTGTCTGCTCTTTTCAGTCAGCAGCCATCTCCAAGACCTGTCTGCTCTTTTCAGTCAGCAGCTATCTCCAAGACCTGTCTGCTCTTTTCAGTCAGCAGCCATCTCCAAGACCGGTCTGCTCTTTTCAGTCAGCAGCCATCTCCAAGACCGGTCTGCTCTTTTCAGTCAGCAGCCATCTCCAAGACCGGTCTGCTCTTTTCAGTCAGCAGCTATCTCCAAGACCTGTCTGCTCTTTTCAGTCAGCTGCTATCTTTTGCCTCTCATGGTCATCTGCATTCGGTGAATGGTTAAATGGCTAATCCAATACACCTTTGAGGGAAGAAACACGAGGAGAGTGAAAAAACAGCACAGATGTTCATCTCTAATGTAATTTACATTACATTTCCTAAGTGCAGTCCCCAAGTGCAAACTAGGTTAGCTTTATGTTTAGCTTGCAAATTCTTTTTAATAAATAATGAATGCAATAAAAACCCGGAGATCAATTGCGAGCTGAGATATCATAAAAGGAGACCTAAGTGCCGCCTCTGTTTGCTGATTTGGACATTTTCCTGTTTTCAAATTGGCCGTCTCAGTGCTAAAGGTTTTGTCGAGATGTTCAGATTTCCCGATGACTCTATCCCCTCTTCCCTTTAACAGGCTTCGTGCGTCCACGGAGGGAAATGCACTGCGTCCACGGAGGGAAATGCACTGCGTCCACGGAGGGAAATGCACTGCGTCCACGGAGGGATGTCCACACGATTTCTTTCCCTCTCTTTTTTTCCTTCCCGTCCCTTCGCCAAATAAAAGGGGGGCAGGAGGAGGGATAGGCCTGTTTGCACTCATTAGTTACAACCATCTGGTGGTTGGATGGTGGATGATGTTTAAATCTGACTATAAAAACAGCGCTCCGATGGGCGCGCGCAGGCAGGTGAGCACGGAGGCTGAGGTGCAAATTCAATTCTCTTGCCACCCATTACTGAGGCAATTTCATTACCCATCAGTGGCTGCAATATTGTAGTAGCAGCACATAGCCTACACTAGAACCTTAAACACTGCAGTGTATTATGTATTATTAACCAGTTCACTTTTAATCCAGAAATATATTCTCTCTCTCGTAGGGTAGATTTGACAAGTGCAACGGATCAAAATCAAACCTAATAATAGATCCAGGGATTGTAAAGTCAGGGAGGGGTGTGCTAAAAGGTTAATGACCGAATCTTGCCCAAACTGACCATCTGGACATGAAATACTAACATATTCCTGCCTCCCTCTCTCTCCAACGATGCCTCCGCCTCACCCTCTCTCTCTCAGTGATCGCTCTGTAAAATATAATCAATATTCCTCCCCAAACATGTGTGTGTGTGTGTGTGTGTGTGTGTCACAAGAGTAGTCTAGCTCGTGATGAGGACATATTTGCCTTTTACACACCGAACTCCAAAACCACCGGGAGACACAATAATCTTAAACCCCTTTCTGACAACTGGATGTTTAATGTAATATTATATCGGGTATGGGTAAGACAGATGTTTTAAAATCTTTAAACTTTTCTTGCAAATATTGATTTTAGTTCCCTTGAATGCCGTATAAAGTGAAATACTGAATACTGAAACCTTTGAAATGTTTTGTAATGCAAGTTCACTAAAATATAAAAAAAATAGAAGTCAATAGACAGCCTTAGGCTTACTCCTACCAGACAATTGTCTACCTTATCTGTAATCAATACACCACTCCCATCAAAATATGTCAGACTCAGTTTAACAACACATGCATGATCTGTTAATCACATAGATGGTCAAGCTGCCATATGAAAAATGTTTGGCAAATTGCGAAATAGAAAATAAGCCAACAAGTTTTGCATAAATTATGCTAAAGTATTTTTACATTTTTGGACGCATAATTAATTAAGAGGAAATTAAATGTTGTGGTCAGATAATAAGATGTGTTATGAGGTCTTATATGCTGTGGTTTTCGGAGTGAATAACTTCAGTGCGTGTGTGTGTTGTGACAGCGGGACACACAAAATGAAAACTTTTCTACAAATCACTTTTGCTTTCACAATTATTATTATAATCATCATCATCATTATTATTATTATTACATCTTTATTGATCAAATGCCAATTTATAATCACCATCCGTGCCTTGTCTTAATCAAATTGACAAAACAGTAAACCCGATAAGCATTAGTGGGTCCAACTTCTATTCAAAATAACTTCTTGTTATGTTTATTTTAACATGTGAACATCCTGTCTTTGTATTGAATCACTAGCCTCCTCTTTTGTGGCGCATAATCAACGTGGCTTAATGTCGATGCATCCGGGGGAGCTGCTGGAGAAGAAAAGTTGCAATTACATACAACTAGACAATGACGCAAAAAAAAAAAAAAAACAGAGTTTGGGAATGCTAAAGGTCTTGGGGAAAAGAGGGCACTGGTCTGTTTAGAGTTATTTTCCTCAGCTGACATTGTATGGGAACACTAATGCATCTGTCATGATAACAAGCTAAGAATAACATCTGGACATCAAACCGAGCAGAGAATCCATCCGAGGTGATTCATTCAGATCTGTCTCATTGATTTATTAAACACACAAGCAACATCTGCAGCCGCACAGCCAGGAAGGTGCACGGGTTGAAGATCAATTCGAGGGGAAAGGGAGAGGAGAGATCCCACTGGGCACACACTGGTTGAATCGACGTTGTTTCCAAGTAATTTAAATGAAATGATGTTGAACCAACCTGGAATAGACGTTGAATTGAAGTATGTGCCCAGTAGCATTACTCACAGAAATTATATTTTTTTAACGTGGTTTGTCCTGCTGTAACTGTCACAGAAAGATATATTTATTATTCAGTGACAGAAATAATGCAACCAAATGCCTACACGTGTAGCCTCATTAGGTGAAACCCACATCTAAAACTTCCTCATCCTTACTTTAATCATATTTTCTCACTGGTAGAATCTACTGGATTCTATATAGACACAAATGTCCGTTTAATTTAGTCATTTAGCAACAAAGAGGTGGACTTACATGTTCGCCTTCTCATTGCAATGATATAGATTTATGGGATTTATATCAAATTACAGTCAGGTTCATTTGAGGAACTTAAATGAAGGAACATAACTTCATATACGACAACCTGCTCTATTGCTCCTTAATGACCCCGGAATGGCATAATGGTTAATAGTGAGACGTGCTTTATTAACAAACCATAAGAACAATTATTTGAACTAAATACATATTCTAAATGAACAATCATGCAGTAGGCTTACTGTTGTCATGTTTATGACCTTGTGATCTGCCTATTAATTAGGCTTTATAGGAAAAGTATGTTGCACCACATTGAAGTCAATAAGGTGAACGTCAAAGTGAGAAAAGTACACTAGTTTGACAGCAGAATATTCTACAGTGAAAATAACACGCATTATTCCTATAACGTAGCTGACTCAATAGGCTAAGCTCTACATAATTAGAAGCGGGGCTATATAATTAAAAGTTATTTTCGTCTTTGCAAAAGATTGTTTAGGATGTGGGGAAACGATCTAGCTTTTTGATAAACGATGAAACCACGAGCCGCAGCTATGGGGGGGGGGGGGTTGCTTATTGCTACACATTTTGATGAACTGGTACATCTACAAAAAAAAAAGTTGGTTTAAAACTTTCAGTTCATTGCCCCTCTCTGTTCACTGCTCTGCTTTGGGGGTATAGGATTGAGGAGGGCATTTGGGACATGAAGAGAAGGCAACTAACCTGGCATTGGTGCAGTCGTTGTACAGCGCTTCGAAGTCCTTGCGGGTGATGAGTTTGCAGCGATTCACCCCGGGCTGAATAGCCCCAAGCCCCCGCAGAACTCGGACCTGTTCCACGGTGCACACGACGGGGCATATATCCAGCCGCTTCAGCTTGGTGTAGACGGTGTGCAGCCCTCCTACCAGATGTTTCAGGAAGAGGTCGAAGACCTGCGGCAGGCAGATTAGTTCTTGGCCATCCACGTTGAACGAGGCTACCCTGACCCCGTGCACCTCAACCATTTTACACTCGTTATTGCCGCTTGTGCCGTTTCCATTTCCACCGCCTCCTCCGCTGATGAAAGAGTTGATCATGCTGCTTGTCAATCTCGGGGACTCGGCTGGGCTTGTATACAGCGGATCGGAGCGAAATAAACCGCCAGAGCCCGGAGTAGAGGTTGGGGAAAGCACCGGTGGAGTTGCTGATACGGCCATAGTTTCTCGAGTTTCTTCCTTTCCACAGTCTCTGTCTCACCCGTTACGTTTTTTTTTTTTCTTCTCAATCACTCTTTATTTTCTCTTGATGTTTCACATGCACTGTCGCTCCCCGTCGGATAATCGGCAATGGGCAACTACCTATCTCACAAGTGCGGTGGCTAGAATGAGAACCATCCGATTCAGTTTCAATTAGCCAGCCCACCGAGAACTCGAGTGGCAGCTCCCACCACCAACGAGGAGCGTAGCAGCTTACGCGCGAGCATCCTATTGGCCGTTTAAGCATGATTGGCAGGGCTCCTAGTTAGAGGGGCGGGTTTCTGTTGACAGCTACTCCGCTACTGGAGAATAACCGTTTTATTGACTGTTGGGATTCATTTTATACCATTAAGACCTGAATTCAAAAGTTGTATTCTTATTGGTACACATAATACAACATGTGAAGTTTGTTATTGTAATGTTATTACATTTCTATTGTATTGTAATACACGTAGACCCTTTGCGTTAGGCCTATAGCCTAATAACATATGATTAGGTTTTTAAGTTTGAGGTTTTATTGATTTGCACCAAATAAAATAATTGAAAGACAAAACAGTACAGATAAAATCGGTGTGCAGGTGAGGTTGGAAGCCCAAAAGGGCTTATATGAAAACAACACCAAAAATATAAGTACAAAATCAGTTAAACAGCATATTAATTATAATTGTACATGATATACTCTGTATACAAGAAAAAACATGTTTTATTATGAATGTGTGTGCATGTGTCTGTGTGTGTGTGTGTGTGTGTGTGTGTGTGAGTGTGAGAGTTAGGCTACATGGAGGGGATTATTGGGTAGTTTGGTTCATCAAGCTGACCCCCAGTCTTCATGGAGGAGATTACCGAGTAGTTTGGTTCATCAAGCTGACCCCCCAGTCTTCATGGAGGAGATTACCGAGTAGTTTGGTTCATCAAGCTGAAACCCAGTCTTCATGGAGGAGATTACTGAGTAGTTTAGTTCATCAAACTGAAACCCAGTCTTCGTGGAGGAGATTACCGAGTAGTTTGGTTCATCAAGATGAAACCCAGTCTTCATGGAGGAGATTATTGAGTAGTTTGGTTCATCAAGCTGAAACCCAGTCTTCATGGAGGAGATTACTGAGTAGTTTAGTTCATCAAGCTGATCCCCAGTCTTCGCTTGAAGTTTTTGAGGGATGATGAGGTTTCGGCAATGTGAAGATAAGAATTCCAGATTATGGTACCTCTGTATCTGATAGAGAATCTGATAGATTATTAGCATAATTATTAGGATTAGCCTTATAGCCGTAATGATTAGGATTATTGTAATAATAGTTGTTGATATTGTTATTGTGGGTTACCCCTGCTACTATAATATGCATACCAAGGCCAGGCTCTGAGAGGTAGTAATTGTGTTTGGGATTGCCTGCTGGTTGAAGACAGAGACGTACATGACTCTGGTTGAAAACTTATTCTGGTCACTCACAATTACTGCAGAAAGTTTAAAAGCAAAAAAAAAATATTTTAAGGTAACACATCTATGGTAGAGGTTTTCACGGATCCAAAAAGTTGGACATGGACCCGAAGATAATTATCAGACCCAACCCTAATGGAACCTAGGACAATTATCAAACCCAACCCGAATGGACCTGATCATAACAAAATAAATGGGGACCCTGGCTCGAGGGGACCCGAGAAAAATCAGACCCGAACTCAAATGGAACCGAGGACAACTCGACCTAGACCCGACCCATACCCTAACGCGTTCGTGTCTAGACCAGACCCGATTGGACCCGAGTGACAGAAACATTATGTTTATCATTGTCTTCTGGTTAACTAATAGGTCTTTATACTATATGTTGGCTAGGCCTTCTAGAAGTCAATACATTTACCATATTATCGTAAAATAAATATGCTATGCTATGCAGAGCAGTGTTCGGGTCCATTCGGGTCCACTCAGGTCTATCAGCTGTAGTTAAATAGACCAGAGACCTGATGACAATCAAACAGGATCCGAGCCAGACCCGAAAGACAAGTTCGAATTTCAGACTCGGGTAGATCTAATCTGTGGTACTAAACTCAAAATACATAAACTCCCATGCAGAGAAACGGACAAGTTGACAAATTCACATGCATGTTCATGTTAATGTATTTCATCAATTTGATACAGTCTATGACAACTTTGGTAATTTATTTATTGTTTCAAAGCATTTGCTCACATATCAATAACCTATTATTTAGCGGTTTGACATCCTGGGAGGTGTTAACTCTAGCACAAGTAGTGAATTTCATGCTGTCACTTGCCATTTATATGTATTTTCCTATTGAGCCCCAGTGTGGTTTCGAACAGTGATCACATTCTGATAACAGTAGCACATGGGCGCCTCTCCAGAGGCCCTCACTGCGGGCCTGTCCTGCCCAGGCTACATTAACTACACAGGTTATTGACATGACTGCCACAAACCAGAGGAGCAGGGATGATTCAGATTGTTGCGAGTTAAAGGGTGAAAACATTTTTTATTTAATAGAGCTGGATTGAGAAATACATTGTATTTGTGTTTGAACCCAACACAGACTACATGTGATAGGACACATTTTACCAGTCAGTTAAGAACAAATTCTTATTTACAATGACGGCCTAGCTA
The DNA here is from genome assembly GCA_023634145.1 of Thymallus thymallus. Lineage (NCBI taxonomy): Eukaryota > Metazoa > Chordata > Actinopteri > Salmoniformes > Salmonidae > Thymallus > Thymallus thymallus. Next base: position 6,361,881 of record CM042404.1, on the reverse strand, counting down.
CAGGGTCAGCCATAGTAGTACGGCGCCCCTGGAGCAAATTAGGGTTAAGTGCCTTGCTCAATGACACATCGACAGGTTTTTCACCTTGTCGGCTCAGGAATTCAATCCAGCAACCTTTCAGTTACTGGCCCAACACTCTGACCACTAGACTATCTGCCGCCCAAATCACCTAAAAAAAACCAGAAGAGTCAAAGGTCAACTTGGTGGTTTAGCAGGACACAGCCAACGTCTGGCTATCCGTTATGTTTATGAACCTGAATCAGTTGTCTTTCGCCACACATTTCCTTTCATTGACACCTCACCATGCAGACCATGCTGAATTGTTTCTTTCATATTAGGCTGGACCTCACTAATACGGAACATGTTAGAAATAATTAACGCAACTGCACACCTGCAAGTGTTCTCAGGCAGATGGCACTGTTTCAAATGAAAATCTTAATCTTGGTTTTAAAAAAAAAGTCTGAAAAATGAATACAGGAATAATACTTAACCTTTGTGCACTTCCATTCTAGTAGGGAAGATTAATATTGTAATGAGTGCTTAAATGCCATGCACATTTTTTGCAAGTACCTGGTTAAATTAAAAATCTAGGTGGCAATCTGGAAATTAGATACATATTTTACCTTGCTCCTTCATTTTCTATTTAATCTTAATGATTGCCTGATTAGCATAACCAGCCAGCTGGCAAAGCTACCAGCTCCAGCCTCTATCCTCTCCCCCAGCAGCGACTGAATATCTCCCCCTTTCTACGCAAAACCACAACTCATTCCTCACAGAGTAAATGTATATAATGTCGCCCACCCACCCTCTCAGCACACAGTGATGGACTGCTTCATGGGAACACTGTACAGAGTGATCTCCTCTTTTTAAGGACAGTTTCACAAACTGGTTGAGGAACACTTGTTTTCCTGTTTTCAGATGTTCAGGAGTTCTTACACTGAACAGCCTGGTGATATCAATTGAGAGAATATATATTATTACATCAATTGTCATTCTGCCAACACGTTTAAACCTAAATTTGACTGTATTTAGTCTTTGTATGATACAAAGCTATAGAGTTCTGCTTTTTTGTAACTATAACATAAAGAGGCTTGGTGCAATTAGGATGTAAATAACAATTTGTTTGAATATTTTGTGCTTAATAGTTTGTGGACCATCTTAAATCCATAACCTTCTTATTGCTCTTTGATTATTGATACGATGATGATGTCGCTGACATGATATTTCAGAATAATCTTTGCATTCTTTGACATTGCCAAAATTTACATAGGATTAGTTTAGCTAAATGCAATGTATCTACACTGACAATACACTGTAATTAATGTGAAGAAATCCTAAGTCCTTAAAGTTCCTTCAGTGGATGACACTTGTACCGTAATACGAGTACATCCATTCTTGTATGCTTGACATCATCATTTATGCATCATGCAGACTGAAAGTGTTTGTGTGAAAGACAGGACACAGCGAGCGGACAGACAGACAGACAGACAGACAGACAGACAGACAGACAGACAGACAGACAGACAGACAGACAGACAGACAGACAGACAGACAGACAGATAGAGATAGATAGATAGATAGATAGATAGAGAGAGAGAGAGAGAGAGAGAGACAGACAGACAGACACAGAGAGAGAGAGAGAGAGAGATTTTGCATCCTTCTCTTTAGAGTTATTGTAATGTGAAATATTGCGGTGAGTCCAGATGCGGAACACCATCTCCCTTCAGAATAATGAAATGTTTTTATTAGCGCAAACACAACACCAATCAGTAACAACAATAAACGTAAATGCAGTTGAATGTTTTCCTAACTTTACTGTCACTGATAGATACTCATGTCCATTACGGTGTTTTAAATTCATTACACGTTCTTGTCTCTTGCTGGATAAAATGTTACATATACATCAACTAATCCATTTGGGCTGTGACGTGACACAAAGTTGATGGACTCTTCATTTAAATAAAATATCACTCTAACCCTAACCCTATAAAAGACAAGCTTGTTACTTGAGTGTCCACACTGATCATTTAATGGCACTTCCTCTATGCTTGCTGCCAAATGAAGGGTGACTGATCCCTGAAGTAGGACTGTCACTCTTTTCTCTGCCTTGGGATGCGGTTTGGTCTACAACAGAATCAATGAGCAGGAATAACTGTCAAAACCGCTTTGGCATGCCTTGAAATAATTTAGCAACAGTGTAATTATATGTACAGATCTCTTTCTAAGTGTTCATTTTATGTATTAATTTAAAGTTTTTTCCCCCATGTTTCCCCCCGAGTTGAAAAGAGAGAAAAAGGTGAATCTAAATCACAACTGATAGAATTCAAGCCAAACCTTTGAATACGCCCTTGGAATACTGGTTGCATTTTTTGTATTTTAGTATAACTACAGCCCTTAATCATTTGATTCCACTTGTTTTTCTGTTCAGTTCTGAGAGAACTTGGAATCCAAGTCTCTTTCATTGACTATATCACTATTTACAGCACCTTCAACACCTGTCAGGTTGCACTGCTCTGGTTAACTTCATGGCTCCATATCATATCACTTCAAGTAGAAGAAACAGAAGGAAGAATGGCCTGAGAAAACTTCATACCCCTCCCCTCCAAATAATCACACTGCTAGAATGAAACACAACCAATCAGGGACTCTGTAAAATGCATCAGCCATGATAAAGAGTTAGCTACATCTCTAACAGTTCTCTGATGCAACAATCAAAGGAAGAGGAACCCATAGAAGTGAACAGCGAAAGGTGTGTGTACTTAAAAGATAAAGAGTACTTGATTTTCTCAAAAAGAAAGGCAGTGCCTGCTGCCTTGATGGTCTTTTGTAAGACAGCCAGGAAAACCGCCTATGAACATACCCCTAAATGGCACAGGATGAAACTACTCCAAGTATTTCAATCCACACAGGTTTTTCTACTAATTTTACTTGGATAAAAAAATAAGCAAATCTCCTGAGAGTAAGTGAGACCAAAACACCTCTGCATCACAGAAATGTAGACAAACACTCCGGTTAAAAGCTTCAACACTGCCGTTTGGATTTAATAGAGAAAAAAGGGGAAAAACATGCTTGTTTTCAGCCATCTGTCAGGGCTGTTTTAAGAGTAGATGAGATTTGAAAAAGGAGACCGGTGATGATCAACTGATGATTCCTTTCAAACCAATAAACACCTGTCTGCATAGCCTGGCCCAGCAAACAACAGATATAGCTGCAAACACTTCCTAATGAGTAAGCCTCAGTATTCTTAGAACCCTTATCTGCTTGGTGACTACTGCCCAGAGCCTTATATCTGTATTTATTATGGATCCCCATTAACTGTTACCAAGGCAGCAGCTACTATTCCTGGGGTCAAGCAAAATTAAGGCAGTTATATACAAATAAAAACATTACATTTTATCGTGTGTGTATCCGTGTCTATACTTTACAGTCCCCGCAGTTCCATAACGTGTATTATATATATATATGTCATGGTTCTATGTAGTACTGTGCGCCTCCCATAGTCTGTTCTGGACTTGGGGACTGTGAAGAGACCTCTGGTGGCAAGTCTTGTTGAGCCAGGAGAGATTGACATGCATTAAAGTTAGATCTCCATGTACATTTAAGGGTCAGACGTGTTGCCCTGGTCTGGGCCAATTGTAATTTCACAAGTCCCCATTTGTGGCACCTGACCACAGGACTGGGCAGTAGTCCAGGTGCGCTCAAAACTAGGGCCTGTAGGACGCACCTTGTTGATAGCTTTGTTAAGAAGGCAGAGCAGCGCTTTATTAATGACAGACTTCTCCCCATCTTAGCTACTGTTGCATCAAAATGTTTAACCATGACAGTTTACAGTCCAGGGTTACTCCAAGCAGTTTAGTCTCCTCAACTTGCTCAATTTCCACATTATTCATTACAAGTTTTAGTTGAGGTTTACGGTTTAGTAAATTATTTGTCCCAAATACAATGCTTTTAGGTTTTGAAATACTCTTTAAGTGTTGTGGTGATTTAACTTGCTGTGGTAGCTGATGTGTATAGTGTTGAGTCATCAGCATACATAGACACACAGGCTTTACTCAGAGCCAGTGGCAGGTCATATATTGAAAATATGATGGGGGCTAGACAGCTGCCCTGGGGAATTCCTGACTCTACCTGGATTATGTTGGAGAGGTTTCATTAAAGAACACCCTCTGTGTTCTGTTAGACAGGTAACTCTCGATCCACAATATAGCAGGGGATGTAAAGCCATGACACAAGTTTTTCACATACACGTTTATTATCGATAATGTCAAAAGCTGCACTGAAGTCTAACAAAACAGCTCCCTTTTTATTATCAATTTTTCTTAGCCAATCATCAGTCATTTGTGGATGTCCTGTACATGTTGAATGCCACAACCCTATAAGCTTGCTGAAAAACGGTTGTTAATTTGTTTACAGTGAAGTAGCATTGTATGGGGCGGCAGGTAGCCTAGATGTTAGGGTGTTGGGCCAGTAACCGAAAGTTTGCTGGATCAAATCCTCGAGCTGACAAAGTAAAAAAATCTGTTGTTCTGCCCCTGAACAAGGCAGTTAACTTAGTTACCGTTCCCCTGTAGACCGTCATTGTAAATAAGAATTTTTCTTAACTGACTTGCCTAGTTAAATAAAGGTTAAAAAATAAAAGTATCTGGTCAAACACAATTTTTTCCTAATGTTTATCAATTACTTTTGCTTCCCTCCAGGCCTGAGGGAACACACTTCTTTCTAATAGGCTTAGATTTAAGAGATGGCAAATAGGAGTGGCAATATCTTCCACTATCATCCTCAGCAATTTTCCATCCAAGTTGTCAGACCCAGGTGACTTGTCATTGTTGATAGTAAACAATACTTTTTTCAACTCTTCTAAACTCACATTACAGAATGCAAAATTACAATGCTTGTCTTTCATAATTTGGTCAGTTATACTCGGATGTGTAGGTTCAGAATTTGTTGTTGGCATGTAATGCCTAAGTTTGCTAATCTTGCCAATGAAAATATGATTAAAGTAGTTGGCAATATCAGTAAGTTTTGTGATTAATGAGACATCTGATTCAATGAATGATGGGGCAGTTTGCCATTTTTACCAGAATTTCATTTAAGGTGCTCCAAAGCTTTTTACTATCATTCTTTATATCATTTATCTTTGTTTCATTGTATATTTTTTTATTTTTGTTCAGTTTAGTCACATGATTTCTCAATTGACAGTACGTTTACCAATCCGCTGTGCAGCCAGACTTATTTGCCATTCCTTTTGCCTCATCCCTCTCAAACATTTTTTTTTTAAATTCCTCATCAATCCATGAGGAGGTAACTGATTTTATAGTCATTTTCTGTATCAAAGGTATTACTAAGTGAGTTTCAGAGACAGTCAGTATTTGAATGTTATCAGTTACCAGCAAGTCATTGATTTCATTAACCTTGTTTTGTAGGCGACATACGTAGGCAATTTTCATTTCTTTTCTGGGATTCTTGATAGTTGTATTGCTTTACTGGGAGGCTTATCAGAGGTAGACATGACAATGATATTTATGTTTGAGCTGCACACCATGGACTTTCTACTAGGGCAAACCGCCTCCTGGATAACAGTATAACTCAGGTTCATAGGCGCATGATTACTGCATACAATAGCTGTAGGATTGACAGAGGCATTCATAAATTAGGTTACTTACATTACGACTGCCAACGCCCCAGAGACAATGTACATTTGCAACAGCACTACAACAACTCAGCGACACAATGGCTGGGGTTATCTGAGCAGGGCTTGGGTCACAGATAAGTCATTGTCTCAGCACAGCCTTGAAATGCGAGGACAGGGGGGTCCAGGAGCCAAGATGAGAAGGAACTACAGCACCATGCCTGCTCAGCACAAACAATATGCTGCTGCCCCAATTGTTGCACAGTACTTGAGACAAGTATGTTGTCTGAGTCTTGCGAGCCCGCCAAAATGAACTTGTGTGCCATAAAGGAACACACCCAAACACCCACACCTACACCTCGGTGGAAAACCACTCAATTTGAATAGGCTCCCCAATTAGAGGCAATGCAGCGCAGTTGCCTCTAATTGGGGAGCAACCACAAACTCCACATAGAGTTATCCAGAGAGGTCTCTGGACACTAAACCTGAACACCAGATACCTCTCTGAACATAGATCCTTACAGGTCTGGAATGCATGTAGTCCCGACCGGACCATGCTATCCAATCCCTAGACAGCAGGGACAAAATTATACTTGAACTTACTCTACCAATTGTCCATGGAGTTGGTTCTTATATAGGGTGAGATTTGAGACAAAATATCCAAAGGGACGTATTATAAAACAGACTTTCCAAACGTGGCTCTGTTGTAGACCCACTTCCTCTCTGCTTTCCTCATGTCAAAATAAAAGTCCCTCAAGTTATCTATCACTTTTTTGTGTACATATGGTGCACATGCTTTACTTTTATTTTGACACCAGGAAAGCAGTGAAGAAGTGGATCTACAACAGACTAATCTCAGTTAACCCAGAACTAAAGTCTTGCGTAATAGGTCAGATGCTTGATTATGTTCTGGGTCCATACATGTTAAGAGAAGAGATTGGAACGAAGCGCTCCACTCTTTCTCTTTGCAAGATGTGGGCAAGTCTATGGGCCAAATGTCCCCTCCCCTTCCGGAATTCAGAAAGATGCTTACACCTGCGAAATCATGATTTGTCCAAATACCAGTGACGAAAAAAACCAAGCACGGGAACAAATTTTGCTTGTTATCTCACACATCATGACCGACCAATGGTACCATCTATGTTTACAAGAGACTAACAAAAGACCAACGCTATATAATAACTTTTTATTAATACGTTCCTTCTGATATATTGTCTCAAACTCCAACGCTATATAAGAACCAAGTAATAAAGTGTGGCCCTGCTGTCCAGGGATTGGATAGAATGGTCACGTCGGGTCTGGGATGCACGATGCATCTCAAGATTTTGTGATAAACAAGTGTAATTAAAAACCATGCCTCACTTGAATGAAATAATGACCATGAAAGATGATCTCTAATACTATAGAATTAAACATTGGTTTTAGAAGTAACCTCAAGCCTGGTTATTTTAGAAGTACCCCCAAGCCTCAAGCCTGGTTCTTTTTGAACTGCAGGGCTTTTAAAAGGACCCTCAAGCCTCAAGATTGGTTATTTTTTAACTGCAGGGCTTTTAGAAACCACTTAAAATCATAAAAGGCCACCAATGATAATGAATCCAAATGACCAAACTAATTCACTTGTGTAACCTAATGTATGCCAGGTGCAGCTTATATCATCAGGTTCTTTGGTCCTTTCATTGCACGCTGAACCAGGAAATGGGTGCCCTCATTTAAACTTCATTTAAAGGGAAATTACAAGCCTCATAATAACTATTTAAAATGCATCTTCCTCTTCGAAACAACAGTCTATCCTTCATTACCTTTACAACCAGAACATCACTCAACAAGCAATCAGCCCGACCCACTGATTTTTACGGCATACATTAACAGCACTGCAGGCTAAGCAGCAGTCAAGTACCGGATATTTGTGGAGCTTACCTCTGCCAAAGCCCAAAGAAACATACAACTCATTCTGGCTGACTTGGAGAAGAGTAGAAAGAAAGAAAGTATGAAGGTAAGGATGAGAATCTGATTTTCTTTTTACTTTACCTGAGTCCAGGCAACTTTTGTTCCTTGGCAGAAACGGTTCATCTATAGAGAATCTGATCACAGTTTACAGCCATGTTCTGCCAGCAACATTATTGATGCCAGTTGTTGGCAAATGTGGCTAGTGTGGTATACCATCTACAGTAATTAACAAGGAGAAGTTTGCCCGGTTGCACCTATAGGTCACTTTTCATTGAACTTTTCATTATATTTGGTTGGCCGTCATGTGAATTGTTTATGTCCGGACTGTCTGGTTGAAATTACTCTGTACCGATACCCCCTGTATATAGCCTCTTTATTGTTATGTAATGTTATTGTGTTCATTTTTATTTTATTTTTTACTTTAGTTTCATTAGTAAATATTTTCTTAAACTCTATTTGTTGAACTGCATTGTTGGTTAATGGCTTGTAAGTAAGCATTTCACTGTAAGGTCTACACCGGTCGTATTCGGCGCATGTGACAAATACAATTTGATTTGATTTGATGAAACTGTGGAGCATATGTTGTTGTATTGTTGATAGTTTGTTGGAGACAGGGAAAGATGGATGGGTAGGGATATTGAGATTGAACAGGGTTGGGAAGGTTAGGAGGGGATTTGGGGGACGTGGAGGGTTTGTTGGAAGTTAGTAGGGCTCTTTTTTTATTTTCTTAGTAGTACAGGATCAAGAAGGAGGAGTTAGGTTTTTGTGTTTGTTTTCTTTTGATGATAATGTAATATGTAAACCGTGATGACCACACACTCCAGCACAGTAGGTGGCGGTATGCACCTTTAACGTGTTTGCGGACCTCCATTATACCGATGAAGAAGAAGAAGAAGAAGAAGAAGAAGAAGAAGAAGACGTGTTATCCAAGATTGGGCCATATGCATCATCACCCCTCAGCAGCCTATATCTCAGTTTGATCATTTTGTTTAGGAATACCTCTACTTGAGCAAATTGTTTTTAGAACATCTGAATTACATGGCAAGAATTTGTAACATTTATTAGTATCACAGGGTCTAGGCCCATTAACAGGGAAACAGTCAGGAGTTTAGGTTTGCTTGTTTGAAACAGGATAACAGCAAACACAATAAACAAAAGGCTTCTTAGATCATACTTCCACAATACAACTGACACTCCTACAGTGCTACCGTGCTTTTACAGACTTTACTAGTTGCTGACCGAGTTAACAACTGACCAAAAGCAGTGACAAACAATTTGAGGATAGAAAACAGTTATCCACTGCATTGAAATACAACCTGCACTAAAAGACAATCACCTTAAAGGTGGAATACTTAAATTTAAACAATAACAAAGGGTCACCCCGCCTAGCGGAGGAATAAAAATAGCATGAATAGGAAAGTATACCAGTTTCATTTGAGGACCTGGATGTTGACAGCTGTGCCATACAGATTGAAAAAATAGTTGGGAAGAGATTTTTGATGTACCGATTCCATGGTATGAGTTGATATATAAAACAACGCAAGATTCAAGACTTCATGCTTTTCTGCTAAAATTATTGTACAGAATTCTTGCCACAAAATGTTGAGTATTTGGGGCATACAATCATCGCAGCTATGCAGATTCTGTTGTGATGATACAGAATTAATAGACCATTTGTTTTGGTATTGCCCTCAGGTAGCATGTTTCTGGTCTCAGGTTCAGGAATGGCTGAAAATGCATAACATTGATCTAAAATTGACCCTAGAAATAGTATTGTTGGGAGATCTGGAGAGACCGGGTCAATCAATTACTAATATACTAATACTCTTAGTAAAAGTATTTATATTCAACTCGTAATCTGTAGATTCTATTCGATTAGATAGATTGGAATTGTATGTTAAACATCACAGCATAGTTGAAAGATATGTGGTACGTAGAAATCCGAAGAGGGTGGCCAGCAGAGATAGGTGAGAGGGGCTCAGGGAAGCTGAGGCTTGGAGACAAGTGGGAGTGGAGTTGCTGGGCGGGGGATAGAATGACGGTCAAAGATAAAAGTAAAAAAAATTAAGTAAAAATAAAACATTACAAAAAGTAAGTTTGAATGACACTGAGGGGCAGTGTTGTTACAGCTAATGCAGGTTTGCCTGAGGCTGATGCCGTGCCGGTGTTTGTACACATGCGTATACACACACTCTCATTCAAATGCACACATGTGCACATACACACATGTACTGTAAATAGTGCCATACAAGCACTCAAACATATTCAGTTCTCCTTGCTGTTATGATGTCTGTCCTCCTTGCTGTTATGATGTCTGTTCTCCTTGCTGTTATGATGTCTGTTCTCCTTGCTGTTATGATGTCTGTTCTCCTTGCTGTTATGATGTTTGTTCTCCTTGCTGTTATGATGTCTGTTCTCCTTGCTGTTATGATGTCTGTTCTCCTTGCTGTTATGATGTCTGTTCTCCTTGCTGTTATGATGTTTGTTGTCCTTGCTGTTATGATGTCTGTTCTCCTTGCTGTTATGATGTCTGTTCTCCTTGCTGTTATGATGTCTGTTCTCCTTGCTGTTATGATGTCTGTTCTCCTTGCTGTTATGATGTCTGTTCTCCTTGCTGTTATGATGTCTGTTCTCCTTGCTGTTATGATGTTTGTTCTCCTTGCTGTTATGATGTTTGTTCTCCTTGCTGTTATGATGTCTGTTATCCTTGCTGTTATGATGTTTGTTTATCCTTGCTGTTATGATGTCTGTTCTCCTTGCTGTTATGATGTCTGTTCTCCTTGCTGTTATGATGTCTGTTCTCCTTGCTGTTATGTTTGTTGTCCTTGATGTCCTTTGTTTTTTGCATTGTTGTTTTCTGTTTTCCTTTGTCTTTCACTCATTTATTTTTTTGTTAATTTTGTTGGTTGCTGGTGCATTGGGGACGGGGACTCGGGGGGGGGGGGATAGTCTATTTAATCAGGGTGTGTGTGTGTGTTGAATGAGATTTGAGGCAAAGACCTCATGAGGGACTTGCCGTCTCATCTACTGTCACATGATACAGTGCGCATGTTCCTCAACTGCTCTCAACCTACCATCGGAATTTGATGTTATCAAACTCGGGACAGGTAAGAAACTATTGTTGTTTCGCCAGTGGTGTGTACTTTCAATCTTTTTCTTCATAAATGTGCAGCTGAAATTTGGGAGGGTTCAAGAATCTTGTCTTAAGTAAGGGTTTCGTCCAGAAGGGCTGCTAGCATTAGATAGCGGTAGTTGTTGACGTTAGCATAATATTAGTATGGCATATCTAACAACGTGTGCCATTTGAATATAAAACTAGCCAACGACATAGCAATTAATGTAATTTTCTAAATGCGTAATATTTGTTTTTTTGTAACGTTTGGCTCACCATTTCAACATGGCAAGCTAGCGCGATGGCTAGCTAGACGTTGATAACGTCATGATCATCAGAATCATGACGTCAACAGGTGGAGGCTGGTGGGAGGAGCTATAGGAGGATGGGCTCATTATAATGGCTGTCATGGAATACATGGAACGGTATCAAACGTATGAAAACCACGTTTGACACCATTCCATTTATAGCATTCCAGCCATTATAATGAGCCCATCCTCCTATAGCTCCTCCCACCAGCACCTGCTGATGTCAACATGTGTGTGAGAGGCTAGCTAATGTTAGATAGCTATCAGCTTTCATTATGAATTATTGCTCTCCTGTCCCTGTTTGATAGTGAGATGGGTAGCTAACTAACCCAAACAACCAACGTTTGCACATGGCACCCAAGGTAAACACAGCCAAATAGCTAGCTAGCATTATAGGCAATGGCATCCCTCAGTTCAGAGAAGCATGCACGGTCATTGTGTTGCCAGCCTAGGCTACTGTTGGGTAGCGAAAGCCAATTAAATGAAGAACTGTCTGTCTGTCCAACCCTCACATAGATGACCCAATCTACATGTTAGAAATGCTAGCTAGACAATACAGGATAAGACATTGAATTATTTCATATTTCATTATCAGGTTAATCAGAATAAAAATAGCTTGAACTCATTTTTTAGCCACAGATTAGTGTAATCAATGTGATGCCATCTTACACAACAATATGTCCATTTAGATGCATATTGCTATAATTCAACACTATGATTGATTGTGTACGAATTGAATATCTCTGGCCCACTTCTGGTGCAAAACTTTAAGCCAGCTGGTCCCCAGACTGTGGGTGACAAGACTGCACTGATGACCTAAACTATTTTGGTGCAGGCAGTGTTCTGTGTCAAGGCTGGTCAGACAAGCGTGTTTTCCAGGGTCCCTAGCCTCTGCACACAAACCCAAGACAAACAGTGTCTGTGGACAGGGAACAGTTGTTCATGAATATAGTGGCCCACTAATGGCGTGTTTTTTTTTTTTCCATCTGCTGGTCCTTTTCCTGTGTGAGGCATGGGTGTTCCTGTTGGTTGCACCCCGTCAGTCCCCCAATTCACACACCTGACGTTCACCATGGGTTGGCGCAGAGTGGCACAGGGGACCTCAGGTCTGCGTGGATAATTCTCAGTAGGACATCTGTACATTTGGTGTCTGAAAGTTTCTTAAATGGAGTCTAGCCAATTGTTGGGCTAATTCTCTTCTTTACAAATATTTGCAAATAATATTTGGCCCATTTTATTTTTGCTGTTGAAATTATCAACATTTTACCTAGATTTTTTTTTTTTTTTTATCAGCATAGCATCCTTGGGCCGTTGCTTCTCTTTTGTCCAATTGTTAGTTAAATTGATTGTGTTCCCATTCCCGGGACGGCAGTGACTGAGATGCACAATTTACTCCCGATCTCATAGTGGAACTGGTCTTGTGTAGAGTCTTAATAGAGATGCAATAAAGCAAACGGGCCGGTAACTCGCTGAGCCGTTCCCTGCTGTTGTGTTAATGTAACTATCCATCTTGGTGGGACCTCCACAGTCACTGCCAGGAAGGGCCTCCATTAGCAGGACATGTGATTATGGAACAGAGCCAACAATCACTAGCTTTACTAGTTGACACATCTCTGACTTGAACTTATACTTCTTGCTTATTCGTCAGATTTAAAAAACGAATTGTCTAGTGACACAACACAAAACAAAATTGTCGTCACCTTGTATTGTATGCTGCTTGTAAAAAATAAATATGGGCCGACCGCACTGGGTGAGAAAGAAAGTCTTTAAACTTTGAACACTTCATAGTTAGACAAAATAGAATGGGCCGAAGTTAATTTAATCTGAACGTCCTAGAATCAGCAGCAACACTTGACATACGGCGGAAAAGGCTACGCCTGTACATTCGGGCCGGGACGATACTAGTATCTCGATACTCGTTAGCTAGTATCGTGGCAAGGAAACAAAACGCGTATCAGATTTTAACTTATTTTGAAAAAAACAGCCCAAATGTTGGAAACAAACATTCATCCAGAGTCACATGTATTTATTTTCCAAACTATAGCACACAATATTTTACAGACAGCAAAAGACTTCGGACTGCTTTGTGTTTTCATTTTTTCCATAGAAAAAATATTGCGATACTGGTGTCGTCCTGGCTCTACTGTACATTTATTTGCTCCTATATGGATGATCATTATGATCAGTTTGATCTTCTTTCTTCTTCTTTTCTCTTCAAGGTATCAAATCCTCACATCCTTTTATCTCTCAAGCTAAGTTTACACATGCAGCACAATTCTGATCTTTTGCCCAATTTTATTGGCAAAAGATCTGATCTGTTTGGTCAAATGTCCAATTACTGTAGTGGCAAAATCAGAAGTGGGCTGCCTGTGTAAATGCAGTCATAATGGCATTTAGACTATGCCCTCAGATTGACTCCATTCCTGGACTATTCATTCAAAATGCGTAGATGAATCCTGTATGACCACAGATGCGGTTCTGTGATTGACCTACGCTATAGCCTATAGGCCTAACTTGGTATGTCTGTGTGCACTAGTGACAGAGGGACGAGGATGGGAGGGGGTGGTGTTACTGTTGACTGAAGTGCCTTCCCATCCTGCTCCCTGTCGGCTGCTAGCCTCTTCTGCCTTCCCAAGCGCTCTCAGCCAGACTATAAATAACACGTCAAATGACTTTCAAGGTGGAGAGAGAGAGAATACATTTTGGAATGTTCTCTGAAATGAAGAATGATTTATGATTTCATACAATTCCTGCTGAAAGCATTTCTGGCTTTGCTCGGTCATCAAAGTCCTGCCGGCCGGATCTATTATTTATGGTGTCTGTCTGTGTGGCATCAGTGCTTTATGGCAGCTAGGTAATGTTTGTCTTTAGAAAATATGATGTGGAAAAATCAATACAAGACACGATAAATGGCATTAAAAGACGGCATCTGAGATTATTTACAATATTTTTAAAGACATCTCAAGAATGGCTTGGTGGGTAGAGATGTAAAACCATGTTTTTTTCTCCCCCCCCCCACAGTGTAGTTTATTGAGAAAGAGGGTGTTGTGTCCACTTTCATTGTTCTCTTTGCTGTTCCAACATTGATAGGAGTGATAGCTTTACTCCATGTTCTTGCATCATCTTTGGTGATGCAACCACATCCTACAGCTGTGTAAGTCCTCTATAGTCTATAGGCCTAATGTTGAAATGGTGATAATGATTGGACAGTGTAGGCATGTGGAAGGAGCGCATAGGACAATGTGGAACAGTGTAAACCTCTGGCTTTCTGTTGGGGCTGGGAGATGCTCTCTTTTAAATGACACAGGGAGAGGTGTGGAAGTGGCGGCATGTACGTGAGAATAAATCACTTTTCCATTGTGGTTGTGAGATGAGACAGTGCAAGGCCAGATGAGGAGGAAGAGGGAGGGAGAAACCAGGCTGCCTTGGTGGCTTAATGGGGTTGTTTTCTGGGCTCTTTCTGTGGCACTGCCTCTCAATCTCGCTTACCTATCCCTTCTCTCTGGCTGCGTTGGGCTACACAGGCAGCCCAATTCTGATCTTTTGCCCAATTATTGGCAGAAGATCTGATCTGATTGACCAATTTGTGGAAAAAATATAAAAATTAGGCTGCCTGTGTAAACGCAGCCTCTGTGGACAGACTCCTCTGCCTCTGTCTAGCCATTTCACCTTCTGTCATCTCCAGAGGGAGCTGGGTAATGGTGAGTCTGATGGGGGTTAGGGAGCTGGGTGGAGGTGAAGGGGTCAGGGAGCTGGGGGGAGGTGAAGGGGTGAGGGAGCTGGGTAAGGGTGAGTCTGAAGGGGTGAGGGAGTTTGGTTAGGGAGAGTCTGAAGGGGTGAGGGAGCTGGGTTAGGTTATATTGGATTGCACTGGGGAGAGTGGTGCTCTGGTTAGGGGGTTCATTCAGTGTGATAATTAATTTAGATACAAATGCCAAGTAGCTTAGGCCAGGGCTCGTCAACCATGCTTCTGGAGAGCTACTGTCATGTAGGTTTTTGCTTCAACACCAGTTGTAACTAACCTGACTCAGAATCAGGTGCACTAGAGTAGTGAATATTCTGTACACTTGTTCGTTAAAATGCATTGATTGATAAGTTAAATGTGCTTGATTGTGTACACGTTATGAATAATGACATGATCCAAATTCCTACATATGCTCAACCCTACAGGAGAAACTACTATGCTGGAAACTGGGCCAGTTTCCCATTCAGTGGACTGCTGTCCTGGATCGAGGAGTACACAGTGAGTGTAGCTGTGTTTGTTCTTCTAAATGTAGCATCACAAAGCATTACAGGAACTCATTTAACCAGTGACGCAATGACTTTCACAAAATAATGTGTAAACTGTGATTGTCCTGAGAGTTATTGTGAGAGGCTTTGGCATAAGGGTGTCGGTCTGTGTCGGTGTGCTTGCACACAATATACAATGCCTTCAGAAAGTGTTCAGACCCATTGACTTTTTTCACATTTAGTTACGTTACATTCTTATTCTAAAATGGATTAAATAAAAAAAAAAATCTACACACAATACTCCATAATGAAAGCGAAAACAGGTTTTAAGAAATGTATTCAAAAATATAAAACATAATTGTCTCAGGATTGTGTCGAGGCACAGATCTGGGGAAGGGTACAAAAAACATTGATTCAGCATTGAAGGTCCCCAAGAACACAGTGGCCTCCATCATTCTTAAATGGAAGAAGTTTGGAACCACCAAGACTCTTCCTAGAGCTGGCTGCCCGGCCAAACTGAGAAATTGGGGGAGAAGGGCCATGGTCAGGGAGGTGACCAAGAACCATATGGTCACTCTGACAGAGCTTCAGAGTTCGTCTGTGGAGATGGGAGAACCTTAGAGAAGGACAACCATCTCTGCAGCACTCTACCAATCATGCCTTTATGGTAGAGTGGCCAGACAGAAGTAAAAGGCACATGACAGCCCTCTTGGAGTTTGCCAAAAGGCACCTAAACACTCTGACCATGAGAAACAAGATTATCTGATCTAATGAAACCAACTCTTTGGCCTGAATGCCAAGCGTCACGTCTGGAGGAAACCTGGCAACATCCCTAAGGTGATGCATGGTGTTGGCAGCATCATGCTGTGGGGATGTTTTTCAGCGGTAGGACCTGGGAGACTAGCCAGGATTGAGGGAAAGATGAACGGAGCAAAGTACAGAGAGATCCTTGATGAAAACCTGCTCCAGAGCGCTCAGAACCTTCCAACAGGACAACGACCCTAAGCACACAGCCAAGACAGAGCCCGGACTTAAACCCGATCGAACATCTCTAGTGAAACCTGAAAATAGCTGTGCAGTGGCGCTCCCCATCCAACCTGACAGAGCTTGAGAGGATCTGCAGAAAATAATGGGAGCTTCCCAAATACAGGTGTGCCAAGCCTGTAGCGTCATACCCAAGAAGACTCGATGCTGTAATCGCTGCCAAAGGTGCTTCAACGAAGTAAAGGGTCAGAATACTTAAGTAAATGTGATATTATTTCAGTTTTTTATTTGCAAAAATGTCTAAAAACCTGCTTTTGCTTTGTCAATATGGGGTATTGTGTGTAAATTGATGATAAGAAAAGCAACAATTTAATAAATGTTAGAATAAAATTGTAATGTAACAAAATGTGGAAAGAGTAAAGGGGTCTGAATACTTTCTGAATGTACTGTATTGTGTGCCCATTTGGATGTCACTGTAGCTGTAGCCAGTCTCCTGTTGTCAGCAGGCAGTTCAGATTGATGAGGCTGTGCAGGACGACTGGAAGGAGAAGCTGGAGGACAGAGAGGAGGCCCTGGCCCTCAACTCTGTGGACACATCTATCTCTAACCTAGAGGTGTTCTGCTACGCCAGGTATGTACCACTGAAGCCACGTGATAGGTCAACATACACACACACACGGGACAAACTTTACTTTATTCATGTCCTTTTCCATCGATTTCCTTGATGAAGGCTTCATTTAGTATAGAGGTCAACAGAAAAACTCTGCCTTCATAGCGCTGCCAACAGCACCTACAAACCTGTTTAATGTCCTCATAACCAGCTGTGTGTTGTGAGGAGCCTGAGGAGGTGAAGGACTCTATGGCAGGAGCTTGGTCTGTCCCTCAAACCCCAGACTCAGAGGGGGGAGGTAGAGAGGTGTCTGGTAGAGAGCAGCTCTGTGGAGGAGGAAGGGCCAATGGTGGTCAGTGATGAGGCGCCTCCAGCCCCTGGACCTGACGCTGGGGCAGAACAGATCCAACAGGATGGAGAGGTGGCCACCCAGGCAGAACAGACCCAGGGGGGGTGGAGCAGGATCAGGCCAGCCCCTCTCCAGCAGAGAGCCATCCAGAGCCCAAGAAAAAGATCACCTATACTAAGATCGTCAAGGAGGGACGGAGGTTCAACATGGATCTCATGTCTAAGGTTGGTACAGTATATGGAGGTATGAAACATTTACGAATTCAATGCTCCAAATTATCTATGTAACTGTATTTTTCTGTGGAACCTAATGTTTGATTGACTGTATTAGGTATACCACCCCATTCATGAAAATGGTTCGCTCCTACAGACGATGAGTCACATGGCCGTGGCTTGCTATTTAAAGCAGGCAGACGGGCATTGAGGGATTCAGTTACTGTTTGTTTGAATGTTAGAATGGGCAAAACGAGTGGCCTAAGGGACTTTGAGTGTGCTATGATCGCCGGTGCCAGGCTCCGGTTCCAGTATCTAATAAACAACCCTCTCTCTGTCCCTGTTGGTCTGTCTGCAGGTGCCCTGTTCCCGGGCTGATATGTTTGGCAGCAAGCAGCTGACGGTGGTGGAGACGTTCCTCACTTTCTGTCTGGACTTTGAGCAGCACCCAGAGGAGTACCAGGGTATATCCCCCCCTCTCACAATATCCCAGTCCTCAACCACCCTCTCACAATATCCCAGTCCTCTACCACCCACTCACAATATCCCAGTCCTCTACCACCCTCTCTCTATATCCCAGTCCTCTACCACCCTCTCACAATATCCCAGTCCTCTACCACCCTCTCTCTATATCCCAGTCCTCTACCACCCTCTCTCTATATCCCAGTCCTCTACCACCCTCTCACTATATCCCAGTCCTCTACCACCCTCTCACAATATCCCAGTCCTCTACCACCCTCTCTCTATATCCCAGTCCTCTACCACCCTCTCACAATATCCCAGTCCTCTACCACCCTCTCACAATATCCCAGTCCTCTACCACCCTCTCACAATATCCCAGTCCTCTACCACCCTCTCTCTATATCCCAGTCCTCTACCACCCTCTCACAATATCCCAGTCCTCTACCACCCTCTCTCTATATCCCAGTCCTCTACCACCCTCTCTCTATATCCCAGTCCTCTACCACCCTCTCACAATATCCCAGTCCTCTACCACCCTCTCTCTATATCCCAGTCCTCTACCACCCATAGGAGTACCAGGGTATGACCCTACCCCCAGTCCTCTACCACCAGTCTTCTCTCTCTATCCCAGTCTTCTACCCCCAGTCCTCTCTCTCTCTATCCCTGTCCTCTATCCCTCACTCCTCTACCCTTTCTCCAGTGGTATTCCCTGCTCTCCTCTCTCCAGACTTCTTGGAGCATTCATTCTGGGACTTCCTACAGACCAAGAAGCTGACGGAGAACCTGCAGCATTTCATCCTGCACTCCATCTCCATGGTGACCCCCGGAGGTCTGCACAGGGGAGGGCCTGAGAGCAACGCAGCACTTCCTGCATTGTCTGGAGCGCTACGGCAACACGCCCTTCCTGTTCCCCATCTACGGCCTGGGGGAGATCCCTCAGTGCTTCTGCAGGTCAGTGTCTCCGTATGTCTGTGTTAAAGGTCCATTGCAGACGAATATACACTGACATAGACTGACCAGGTGAATCCAGGTTATAGCTATGATCCCTTATTGATGTTTTGTTAAATCCACTTTAATAAGTGTAGTTGATGAAAGATTTAAGTGCCTTTGAACGTGGTACGGTAGTAGGTGCCAGGTGCACCAGATTGAGTGTGTCAAGAACTGCAACACTGCTGGGTTTTTCACACTCAATAGTTTCCCGTGTGTATCAAGAATGGTCGACCACCCAAAGGACATCCAGCCAGCTTGACACAACAGTGGGAAGCATTGGAGTCAACATGGGCCAGCATCCCTGTGGAACGCTTTCAACACCTTGTAGAGTCCATGCCCCAACGAATTGAGGCTGTTCTGAGGGCAAAAGTGGGGGGGTGCAACTCAATATTAGGAAGGTGTTCAGAATGTTTTGTACACTCTGTGTGTGTGTGTGTGTGTGTGTGTGTGTGTGTGTGTGTGTGTGTGTATATATCCTTTAACACTTGCCCCGGGTTTGCGCATATGACTCTGGCTGCCTTGGTTTCCTCTGACTGGGATATATCCACACCGTGGATGTGCCATGCGTTGAGTTGCATGCATGGCTGGGTGCAAACATCCCCTGAGGAGTTTTATACGGCGGAGCAGCCTTTACCCTGGAGATAGGTCATGTTCTATTGAACCTGCAGTGCTGTCCAAGTTAGTGCCATGCCACCGAGACACTATGTATACAAAGGTATGTGGACACCCTTCAAATTAGTGGAGTCTGCTATTCCAGCCACACCTGTTACTGACAGGTGTATAAAATTGAGCACACAGCCATGCAATCTCAATAGACAAACAATGGCAGTAGAATGGCCTTACTGAAGAGCTCAGTGACTTTTAACGTGGCACAGTCATAGGATGCCGCCTCTCCAGCGAGTCAGTTTGTCAAATTTCTGCCATGCTAGAGCTGCCCTGGTCAACTGTAAGTGCTGTTATTGTGAAGTGGAAAATTCTAGGAGCAACTGCTCAGCTGTGAAGTGGTACAACACACAAGCTCACAGAATGGGACTGCCGAGTGCGGAAGTGCGTAGTGCGTAGAAATCGTCTGTCCTCGGTTGCGACACTCACTACCGAGTTCCAAACTGCCTCTGGAAGCAACATCAGCACAATAACTGTTCGTCGGGAGCTTCATAAAAATGGGTTTCCATGGCTGAGCAGCCACACACAAGCCTAAGATCACCATGCGCAATGCCAAGCGTCGGCTGGAGTGGTGTAAAGCTAGCCGCCATTGGACTCTGGAACAGTGTAAACGCGTTCTCTGGAGTGATGAATCACGCTTCACCATCTGGCAGTCCGACGGACAAATCTGGGTTTGGCGGATGTCAGGAGAGCTGACCTCAACCCCATCGAACACCTTTGGGATGAATTGGAACGTCGAACTGCGAGCCTAATCGCCCAACATCAGTGCCTGACCTCACTAATGCTCTTGTGGCTGAATGGAAGCAAGTCCCCGCAGCAATGTTCCAACATATAGTGGAAAGCCTTCCCAGAAGAGTGGAGGCTGTTATAGCAGCAAAGGGGGGACCAACTCCATATTAATGCAGATGATTTTGGAATGAGATGTTCGACGAGCAGGTGTACACATACTTTTGTTCATGTAGTGTATCTGGGATGCAATCAATTTGCATCCAACTAAATCCATCATAGAGAATGGCTGCACACCTCACGTTACAGAGGTGTAATAACATGGACCAGGTTTGAACCTTAAGTAAATCATGTTGGAAAGGAGGACAATCGGGGCTCCCGAGTGGCGCAGTGGTCTAAGACACTGCATCTCAGTGCTAGAGGTGTCACTACAGACCCTGGTTCAATTCCAGGCTGTATCACAAACCAGCCGTGATTAGGAGTCCCATCGGGCGGCGCACAATTGGCCCAGCTTCGTCCGGGTTTTCCCGGGGTAGGCCGCCATTGTAAATAAGAATTTGTTCTTAACTGACTTGCCTAGTTAAATAAAGTTGAAAAAATATATATATAAAGAAAATACATAAATAAAAATATGTGCACAAGCTGTGAAATGACTAGGCCTATTCTCTAAGACTTGTTTTGGTTGAAGCAGTTATTGCAGATTTGTTGTTGCTTATTATATTATAATAAAATATATATTAAAAAAAAAAGTATTGCTATAATGTTCTAGTAATTAATATAAAGTGATTTAATATACAGTATATATGAAGAGCATCAGAATGGAGCCATAACGTCTTTCTCCTCCTTCCTGTAGAGACATCACTCTAACATGTAGTATATAGAGGTTGGATTAATCTTCTACCTGCCTTTTTGAATTGTAATAAAGCTCCTCTGCTTGAGGCTCAGTCATTTGCATATTTGATTCCCACTACTTCCTCTAATCTCCTTCTCTGACGTTCAGATAAGCAAGGTAAAGAGGCAACACCTGTCTGTCACCATCTCTTGCTCTCTGGTGTTTTTCCATACTGGATTGCCATGTCTTTATTTTGTTCTACCGGTGATGAGTAGGAATTGAGCTATTACTTTAATCTCCCTAGTGTTATATCTTAGATTAAAAACATCAGAATGTCTCACCTTGAGTTCAAACCCTGACTCTGTAGTCAGGAGGTCCGTTTCTTTCTCAATGCCTCCTTCCTAATAGTGGAGGTAGTTTCGGTTACAATAGTTTGAAAAGAAGTGGATGGAGAGAAGAAGAAGATGAAAGAAGAAAATGTGAGATGAGTATGGTAGAGTGAGAGAAGAAGAAACAAAGGAGAGAAGAAACAAAGGAGAGAAGAAACAAAGGAGAGAAGAAACAAAGGAGAGAAGAAACAGGAGAGAGAAGAAGAAACAAAGGAGAGAGAAGAAGAAACAAAAGAGAGAAGAAACAAAAGAGAGAAGAAACAAAGGAGAGAAGAAACAGGAGAGAGAAGAAGAAACAGGAGAGAGAAGAAGAAGAAGAAACAAAGGAGAGAGAAGAAGAAGAAGAAACAAAGGAGAGAGAATAAGAAGAAGAAACAAAGGCGAGAGAAGAAGAAGAAGAAACAAAGGCGAGAGAAGAAGAAGAAGAAACAAAGGAGAGAGAAGAGAGGTAGAGGGAGAAACAGCTAGAGAGTGGTGTGAGCAGGTCGGTGTGGAGGCGGGATCATCCATCAATGTGATACCTGCTTGCAGGTGATGGATGGATAGATGGCTGTGCAAACTCAATAATGCTCACTCTCAGGTTATTCACAGATCAGCGAGCAGCACTGCTAATAAAGTGATGAAATGCTTTTGTGTCCTTGCCTGGATTATTCCTCAAGTTTTGACAGGGCAGACTTTTTAATTTCTAAATAACCTTTGGCGCATTGACTGCCGTAGTCCGTATTGTGCCTATGTCCCTCGCACCGTTCCATGGCTTGTAACAACGGTGGGGTACGGTGGGGTACGGTGGGGTACGGTGGAGTGTGGTACGGTGGGGTACGGTGGGGTACGGTGGGGTACGGTGGAGTGTGGTACGGTGGGGTACGGTGGAGTGTGGTACAGTGGGCTACAGTGGGGTACGGTGGTGTACGGTGGGGTGGGGTACGGTGGTGTACGGTGGTGTACGGTGGGGTGGGGTGGGGTTGGGAGGGCGGGATAGGCCGCCATTAATTTACCCTGAAAAAGCATTTGGCCGTGACACGCTTTGATTTGCATGATTTATTGCCACGCTCCAATCAGACAGCAGTCAGAATGAAACCGATTGAGAGGATGGGGAAATGCATTAATTAGTACAGGTGATTGTTTGTCGAGCGTTCAGACCTCTCTCATCTTTATTTTTTTCTACTCATGGAGCAATAAACAATTTATCCAACAGGATTTAATTTTGCGCACAAGGCCTCACCATGCGGCATAGCTTTTTTTATTTTAATTATTGGCCAACCATTAGACCCCGCTCTGACACCCAACTCCCCAGATTACAACCATTAGCCCCCCGCTCTGACACCCAGCTCCCCAGATCACAACCATTAACCCCCCCTCTGACACCCAGCTCCCCAAATCACAACCATTAGCCCCCCGCTAATGGCAGCAACATTTTGCAGGAAATGATCTTGACAGGTAAGCGGTATGTGTACGCATCGTCATTTTGTTTGTTTAGCGTGTCCTTGACATGGTGAGGATTTATTGTCCACATTCCTGATTGTTGGTAAAGCCCTCTGAAAGCCATCTGAAATCCTCCCAGGACCTTTTAAAACTTGCCCGCCTTTTTCTCCTGCTTGGCCGTGGTGGAAGAATACATTCATCTACAGAACCTGCAGCTTCTGTTCCACCAGGCTTTGTAAGGGTTCAGTCAGGGCTTCAGTTCAACACTATTTAAGGGTTGAGTCAGGGCTTAATTCAACACTGGAACAACTACAGAGTTTCAGGAGACCCAGTCAAGACTCAGGGAGTTGTTTTAAGAGGATACTGTGCAAAAGTGAGCTTGAAGCACGTGGTATTGCTAAGTGCTCCTCAATAGATTCACTTTAGACTTATCTCTGGACTGTAGAGCTGGATTATTCCTTTAGTGTTCCTTCATGGGAGGATGAAGTATGCACAAAACCCTCCAGGCTTGTCAAAGCTTGAGAGAAACCTCCCAGACCTAACTGTCACGACTGAAACTGAGATGAGCGTTCAGTACTTGGAGGTGGACACGTCCTGTGTACACTTTTACGTACATTCCCTGCCATCATCATAAGGCATGGGATTGAGTTATCAAGAAAATTGGGACTGCCAGCCTTTAAGGGACTCACTGATTTTATTTATTTCTGCCTTGCTTGAGATGCTGCCGCTAGCGCCTGAAGCTTATTTTTGCTTCTTGTTACATTACCTTTTAATTACAGAAATAACTATTTGGAGGCAGTTGTTTTGTAAGAGGGTTGTTGAAGATTTATTTTGGATGTGACCTTCTCCGCACTAGCTGCAGCTGTAATCAGTGGAATTAATAGCATAATCAAATTATACACAAACTCATAAATCATCACCGAGCGCGCTGTCACGGAGTTCGCCGAGCGCGCTGTCACGGAGTTCGCCGAGCGCGCTGTCACGTAGTTCGGCTATTAATGGCCCCTGTTGTTTTGGCAGCGTATAAAAAAAAAAAAATCCCGTCCCCTGATTCCCGCCTTGATAGGAACTGAAATGCCATTTAGAGGCTATAAAGACCGGGGGCTCAGAGGGGATTTTCACAACTGTTAATTTAGCAGCGATGCGGAGTGATGTCGCAGGAGCCAAAGGAGGGCGAGTGAGGGCCGGCCGCGCTTCAGCGGCGCCTTTTCAGCCGGAGGATGGCATCATTGGGACAGACAGCGGCCAGTTAATTAGAGTAATATCAGCTTAAACGTCTGTCAGTTCGGGTTAATGACATCAAAAGGGGTTCCCTGAAAAGGGTTCTGTATAGGACATGCCATGGGCCTGGATGATTGCCTGTGAGTTATTATTATAATTTTTTTAATCTTGATGCTTTATTAAGATGCCATGTCTGGTAATTAAACTAAAGGGTCTGGGGCAGGTACAATCCTTTTGAGAAGCGGCGGTGGGGTTTGTGAGGTAAGCGTGTCTGGGGCCCTCCTCTCCATTCCTCCCTCTGTTTCTCTAGACCTGCTTTCCACAGTCCCTCAGATGGCAGAGCTCCCTTAAACCCCAGCCATCTCTGTCCGTTACTCACTCTGTGTTGAAAGAGCCCGTGTTCGCCACTTCATCATTAAAATCATGTATCCTTGAGTTTTGAAAAGTTTTAACTAAATCAGGAAGCACAAATACACCGTTTTGTAGTCATTTTAACCAAATTAAGTGATTCCACATGTTTATCTACACTGACTAGCCACTATCTAAAAGGCCTTGTGTGTCCTCTGTGTACTGTTCTCAGGATGTGTGCTGTGTTTGGAGGGATCTACTGTCTTCGCCACTCAGTACAGTGTCTGGTTGTGGACAAGGAGTCTGGCAAGTGAGTACTCCATCGCCAATTAATCGCACACACAGACAAGGACACACTCAAACACACACCCAGTCTCCCCCTCCTCCACAATAAAGAAGTGTGAGAACAAAGCAGTAGAAGAGAGAGGTGTTTGAGTTCAGGGCGGAGATAACAAAAAGCTGCCCTGTTCTCTTCCTGCCCTCCAATCAGGGATCAACCTCAATTAGAAGTAATTTGTGTACGTGGTCTTCCAAAACAAGGAAAGAAGAGGGGTTCCGGAATATAGATACAAAAATTAATTTTCTGGGAGAAGGGAGCTCCAACCCCCCTAAAGCAGCCAAGCTCGGAAGACAAATCACGGGGCTTGGGCTGGCGATGAGTGATGCTGCCTTTTCCTCCTGGCCTTACCTTCACTAATTGATTTTCATCTGAAGACAAAAAAGCCCTCTGTTACTGCCTCTTAAAAAATTAGAGTTCATCTCCAGTCTCCCTTGATTAATCTGCGCTGATAATGCGAGTCGGGCCCTACTAGAAAGCCCTTTAATGAGTTTCAAAGGTAGACTGTTGTCATAAACTAGGTTAGATTAGTTTTTTGGGAGGGCTCGATATTGAGATTCTTTCATCTTGGTGGTGGGTGACCCGAGGGTTCAAGAGTCTTGTGGTGGAGCAGCAGTGTACTGCTCTCACTCACTCACTCACTCACTCACTCACTCACTCACTCACTCACTCACTCACTCACTCACTCACTCACTCACTTACTCTCTCTTACTCTGAAACACGGGCCAGACACTGAATCTCCCAGCCCCCTGTCTCTACAGCCGGTCTTCTGGCACCTCCAACTGGAAAGTGATGGTGTCCATCTTTGTGTACTATGCTAATGGTACTGAACACTTTGTGTATTATGCTAATGGTACTGAACACTTTGGTTATGCATCTCTTTTTCATTTAACGTATCCACCTACAGCAGGTGGGGATTTCCTAGAGTGGCCGTGGTTCAGGCTTATATCAACTTAGTACCCAGAGCTCGGCAAACCGGTCTCTCTAACTAGAAGTCAGTAGCAAGCGCTAAAGCACAGTTTTCTATGTGTAAAGGGTTACAGTGAGGTTGGAGATGATCCGAGACCCTGTCAGTCAGCAGAGAGCAGTCCATAAACCAGCAGTGAGGCATGGCCGAGAGGGCCGCATGGCCGAGAGGGCCGCATGGCCGAGAGGGCCGCATGGCCGAGAGGGCCGCTCTGCTCTCCACGCGCGTCACACAGGTGTCCACTCTGCTCCTCCACGCGCGCCACACAGGTGTCCACTCTGCTCCTCCACGCGCGCCACACAGGTGTCCACACAGGTCTGCCAAGCTGAACAATGATTTTAATTTCCCCGGTGTCATAAATGACCTCCTTATGTCTCCTCTTATTACATACATAAAGCTAAAAAGGGTAGAGGGAGATGAAAAATGTAGCAGTAGATGTGGTCTAACATCCCAGCTGCCACTCCTCTGTCCTGGACCTGGTCCTCCATGCTACTAAAGAAGTCACCTACACTGTCTGTCTGTCTGCCTGCCTGCCTGCCTGCCTGTCCTGTCTGCCTATATGTCTGTCTGCCTGCCTGTCCCTGTCTGCCTGTCTCTCTCTCTCTGTCTGCCTGTCTGCCTGTCTCTGTCTGTCTCTCTATCTCTGTCTGTCTGTCTGTCTCTCTCTCTCTCTGTCTGTCCTGACACAACAGACTCTACACTCTGACAATCCCTCCTTTCACCCATTCTTCTCTGCAGATCCTCTCAAGCTCTGTCAGGTTGGATGGGGAGTGTCACTGCACAGCTATTTTCAGGTCTCTTCAGAGATGTTGATCGGGTTCAAGTCCGGTCTCTGGCTGGGCCACTCAAGGACATTCAGAGACTTGTCCCGAAGCCACTCCTGCGTTGTCTTGGCTGTGTGCTTAGGGTTGTTGTCCTGTTGGAAGGTGAACCTTCGCCCCAGTCTGAGGTCCTGAGTGCTCTGGAGCAGGTTTTTATCAAGGATCTCTCTGTACTTTGCTCCGTTCATCTTTTCCTTAATCGTGACTAGTCCCTGCCGCTGAAAAACATCCCCACAGTATGATGATGCCACCACCATGCTTCAATGTAGGGATGGTGCCAGGTTTCTTCCAGACGTGACGCTTGGCATTCAGGTCAAAGAGTTCAAACTTGGTTTCATTAGAACAGAGAATCTTGTTTCTCATGGTCTGAGAGTCTTTAGGTGCCTTTTGGCGAACTCCAAGCAGGCTGTCATGTGCCTTTTACTGAGGAGTGGCTACTGTCTGGCCACTCTAAAGGCATGATTGGTGGAGTGCTGCAGAGATGGTTGTCCTTCTGTAAGGTTCTCCTATCTCCACAGACGAACTCTGAAGCTCTGTCAGAGTGACCATCCGGTTCTTGATCACCTCCCTGACCAAGGCCCTTCTCCCCCGATTGCTTAGTTTGGACCGTCGGCCAGCTCTAGGAGGAGTGTTGGTGGTTCCAAACTTCTTCCATTTAAGAATGATGGAGGCCACTGTGTTCTTTGGGACCTTCAATGCTGCAGAAATGTTTCGGTACCCTTCCCCCAGATCTGTGCCTCGACACAATCCTATCTCTGAGCTTTACGGACAATTCCTTTGACCTCATTGGCTTGGCTTTTGCTCTGACATGCACTGTCAAATTTGTGCCTTTCCAAATCATGTCCAATCAATTGAATTTACCACAGGTGGACTCCAATCAAGTTGTAGAAACATCTCAAGGATGATCAGTGGAAACAGGATGTACCTGAGATCAATTTTGAGTGGCTGAAAATAGATTGGAATCTCATTGATCAACTTAACAACAAAATATTACCCAATTTTCCACGTTGAAATGACGTGGTGTGCCAAGTGGGATGGTACTCTTATCATAGCCGTCTCAACTGGAACTGAGTAGTGAATAAACTCCTTCGGTTCCAACAGAGGAGAACTTGACTGTTTGTGACTGTAAGTCATGGGGGGAGTTAGTTTGGTTCACTTGGTTTGAGTAAAGAGTTTCTTCCTGTTGAGATGGTGATCAAAGTCATAACTACGCATGGCTGTGTACAAGGCTGTGACCCTGATTGCTATGGATAGGACCTGCATGCTTTATGAACACTGTTTATGAACTATAGTTATAATAAATAAATCCTGCCCTGCTGTGGCCTTCTGGGTAGGGGGACAGTAATCATTAGTCGTTAGTTTGAGGTTCATGCTCACTGACAAGCTGGACCTTTTATGTATCGGGTCAGGTTGTGTCGGCAGGATATACATTAGTGCTGAAGCACACCCACATTATCATCCATCCACATTATCATCCATCCACATTATCATCCCATAATTTTGACTTCTTCTATTTATTTCCATATATACAGTTGAAGTCGGAAGTTTACATACACTTAGGTTGAAGTCATTAAATCTCATTTTTCAACCACTCCACAGATTTCATGTTAACAAACTATAGTTTTGGCAAGTCGGTTAGGACATCTACTTTGTGCAAGACACAAGTAATTCTTCCAACAATTGTTTACAGACAGATTATTTCACTTATAATTCACTATATCACAATTCCAGTGGGTCAGAAGTTTACATACACTAAGTTGACTGTGCATTTAAACAGCTTGGAAAATTCCAGAAAATGATGTCATGGCTTTAGAAGCTTCTGATAGGCTAATTGACATCATTTGAGTCCATTGGAGGTGTACCTGTGGATGTATTTCAAGGTCTACCTTCAAACTCAGTGCCTCTTTCCTCGACATCATGGGAAAATCTAAATAAATCAGCCAAGAATTTCCAAACGCCTGAAGGTACAACGTTCATCTGTACAAACAATAGTATGCAAGTATAAACACCATGGGACCACGTAGCCTTCATACCGCACAGGAAGGAGACTCGTTCGGTCTCCTAGAGATGAATGTACTTTGGTGCGAAAAGTGCAAATCAATCCCAGAACAACAGCAAAGGACCTTGCGAAGATGCTGGAGGAAACCGGTACAAAGTATCTATATCCACAGTAAAAGGAGTCCTATATCAACATAACCTGAAAGGTCGCTCAGCAAGGAAGAAGCCACTGCTCCAAAACCGCCATAAAAAAGCCAGACTACGGTTTGCAACTGCACATGGGGACAAAGATTGTGCTTTTTGGAGAAATGTCCTCTGGTCTGATGAAACAAAAATAGAACACCATCCCAACTGTAAAGCACAGGGGTGGCATCATCATGTTGTGGGGGTGCTTTGCTGCAGGAGGGACTAGTGCACTTCACAAAATAGATGGCATCATGAGGAAGGAAAATTATGTGGATATATTGAAGCAACACCTCAAGACATCAGTCAGGAAGTTAAAGCTTGGTTGCAAATGACCCCAAGCATACTTCCAAAGTTGTGGCAAAATGGCTTAAGGACAACAAAGTCAAGGTATTGGAGTGGCCATCACAAAGCCCTGACCTCAATCCTATAGAATATTTGTGGGCAGAAATGAAAAAGCGTGTGCGAGCAAGGAAGCCTACAAACCTGACTCAGTTACACCAGTTCTGTCAGGAGGAATGGGCCAAAATTCACCGAACTTATTGTGGGAAGCTTGTGGAAGGCTACCTGAAACGTTTGACCCAAGTTAAACAATTTAAAGGCAATGCTGCCAAATACTAATTGAGTGTATGTAAAGTTCTGACCCACTGGGAATGTGATGAAAGAAATAAAAGCTGAAATAAATAATTCTCTCTACTATTATTCTGACATTTCACATTCTTAAAATAAAGTGGTGATCCTAACTGACCTAAGGCAGGGCATTTGTACTAGGATTAAATGTCAGGATGTATTTGGCTAAAGTGTATGTAAACTTCCGACTTCAACTGTAGCACTTCTATGTATTTCCATATATAGCACCCCTTCTATGTATTTCCATATATAGCACCCCTTCTATGTATTTCCATATATAGCACCTCTTCTATTTATTTCCATATATAGCACCTCTTCTATTTATTTCCATATATAGCACCCCTTCTATGTATTTCCATATATAGCACCTCTTCTATGTATTTCCATATATAGCACCCCTTCTATGTATTTCCATATATAGCACCCCTTCTATGTATTTCCATATATAGCACCTCTTCTATTTATTTCCATATATAGCACCCCTTCTATGTATTTCCATATATAGCACCCCTTCTATGTATTTCCATATATAGCACCCCTTCTATTTATTTCCATATATAGCACCTCTTCTATTTATTTCCATATATAGCACTTGTGAAGGTACTTCCAGAGTGTGCAGTATTTTTGTTTAAAACCAGTGGGTTGTGGCCTGTATCCCATATCTCACTCCATTGGTTTAGGATTGATTTGAACTGCCAAGCCCCCTCCTAGTAAATACATCTAATTTACATAAACAGTCCATCCAGCAGTCAATCTCTCCGAGGTTTGGATTATTCGGAGGGGTGTGGTTTGTAGTGGGGTGGGAGAGGGCGTTTTGGAGTGCCGCTTGCCTTCTCCTTTATTGTGAAAGTCCATTTCAAGGATGTCACCCCTAGCCCATTAGTTTGGATAATGAGACCTATAAAGCACATTTATAACTCTTGACATAACAAGCAGACAGATTCCCCACCGTTCCCCCTCTGTCTGAGACGAGCAAGGCAGGAAGGTCACACTGCTGCTGCTGGGGGTTCAGGGAGGACTGGGGGCTCAGGGAGGACTGGGGGTTCAGGGAGGACTGGGAGGACTGGGGGCTCAAAGAAGACTGGGTGCTCAGGGAGGACTTGGGGCTCAGGGAGTACTGGGGGCTCAGAGGGGACTGGGGGCTCAGGGAGGACTGGGGGTTCAGGGAGCCTCTCCTCATCCGGTCTCTGCTCACCTCCCCCGGCTAACTAACTCAGATTGCACCAATCTGGCTAAAGTTGTGGGTTCTGTTTTGTGCTGGCAATGTTTTGGTAAAATAAAGGAGAGAAGGCATCCAGCTCTGGTTTTCTTATAAAGATGAATGAATCGGCCCAGGCCATTTTGTATTTGTGTTTTGACTGTGGTCTATTGAGAATCTGCCAAAACAATCCTTTTCTTTAGTGCTGGACTATAGACTGTAATGTTCTGAGGCACAGATTCCGACTCCCTTTTCTGACAGAGGTCTTTAATTAAACCTATGTCATGAATCAATCAGCTGAGGTTGTAAAGGTGTTTGTTATAACAATAATATTTTTGTTTTGTGTTACCACTTTTTTAATGTGTTTTTCATTGGATGTAATTCAAAACAGCAGCAAGGCCTATTTTATTCAGTTTTTCCTTGTTCCAGGTGCAAAGCTGTGATTGACACTCATGGTCAGAGAATCAGCTGCAGTCTCTTTGTGGTGGAGGAAGGCTACATCGGGGCAGACCAGACGATCTGCTCCCAATACTGCTCCTCATCACCTTCCCTTCATAGTCATTGATACTGCTCTCACTGACCATTTCAGGCTGCGTATTAATTTAGTGAGAACGGTGCATAGACTACATAGAGGTGACATTTCTCCTTTGAGTTAACTTGGGAGGAGGGTCTCAGTGCCGATAAGAGGGATCTTTCCTCAGGTCTTATTGTGGTGGGACACTTTCAGTGGCGTCATGGTGAAAGGGCTAATTATCCCAGACACACTCCACAGACCTGGCTGCAGGTGACTGGGCTCTGCTCTTCCCACCACACCGCTCGCTCGCTCCTGCCTGCCTCCGTCAATGGAGACCTTGACATTTACACTACGGACCCCAATTGGAGCATGACTAATGCTGTTAAAGACAGCAGAACCAAATGACTTTGCCGGCTGGCCTAAACCACCCAGCCTCTGTTCTGTTGTAGCGCGGCCCAGACTGGACTGTCTCACAGCCAAAATCTACCACAACATAGAACCGAGGAAAAGGGAAAACGGTGCAGTAATAATCTGCTGTTTTTATTATACGCTCCCTCCTTTCTCCCTCGCTTTCATAATTTCTCTCTCTTTTCGCAGGCAGATATCCAGAGTGCTTCTCATCACAGACCAGCAGGTAATGAGTGCTCTGTTCCTCTCCAATACGGCTCATCCTCTATTCTGTCCCTTACAATGAGACTTCATGACATACTCAAAGGGCACACACACATACATTTACATTTGGATATCCAGTGTGGCTTAGCGGTATTCCTGCCGAGTCTGCACTTTAACTACTCAGGTTGTTTGGCAATACATTCTATTTTATTCTCTCTATCATATTTGGATCGATTTGTGGTCTGCGTCCAAGAACAGCAAGACATCAGAGCTGATTTGAAAGATCATTACAATAGTCCTGACATGCAGCTGTCTACCATTACAATAGTCCTGACATGCAGCTGTCTACCATTACAATAGTCCTGACATGCAGCTGTCTACCATTACAATAGTCCTGACATGCAGCTGTCTACCATTAAGATCTCAAAAGAATTGTGAAAAAGTAACCAGTTCAATGAAAGCTGATTGTTCTGGTTGGAATTTGATAAAATAATCTTACTGGCTAGAGAATGAGATTTGACATGCTAGCATTAGGTACGCTAAATTGAGTGCCATACTTTGATATGAATATGAAAAACATAGAGTAATGGCATAGAACACGCTGAATGAAATCTGATAAATCCAATTCTCTAATGTGTCTGCATAAAGAGCATACATCCATAGAATTTTCATCCCTCTTCGTGACACAAGTTTGGTTTTCCAGCTGAAATCCGGCATTGAATATCACTCACCAAGAAGAGAGGGAAAACCGTGTGTAATCTCTGCTCATTAGGTAGGAGGGAGAAGACTACATTAATTTCTGTGTCTTGACACAGTGTGGAAATGGAATACTACATGACTGTGTGACAAAATTTAATTAAATATTCAGTCTCTTTTTAATTAGCTGTTGGATGGTCCTGTGGAATGACTGTGGACCCAGGCAGATACAGGGGGAGATTGGCCCTGCTCTCCCTCTGTCCCCTGCTCTCTCCCCACAGGGATACACTGACTTTGCTTCCTTAAATTGATTAAAAAGAAGTGATTTCACTTCTGTCTCAGCCAGAAGGACATTATAAAAACATCCAGAGGATTCATATAAAAGGATTACAGGGATCCCATTACTTAGATCTGCAGTTTGGTAATAGGCTTTAGGATTGTCTTGCAGACTTCATTAGGGCTCTGTGTGTGTAAGTGCTGCACTTCTCTCTGTCTGTCAAACTACGTGTCTGTCTGTCTACCTATCTGTCTGCCTGCCTGTTGAACCACCTGTTTGTCTAACTACCTGCCTGTCTCTCTGTCAAACTACGTATCTGTCTGCCTGTCTGTCTCTGTCTGTCTCTGTCTGTCTGTCTGTCTGTCTGTCTGTCTGTTGAACTTCCTGTCTGTCTGTCAAACTACCTGTCTGTCGAACTACCTGTCTGTCTTTCTAACTACCTCTCTGTCTCTCTGCCTAACTACCTGTCTGTCTGTTAAACTACCTGTCTGTCTGCCTGCTAACTACCTGTCTGTCTCTCTGACTACCTGTCTGTCTGTCTGTCAAACTACCTGTATGTCTGTCTAGCAACATGTCTTTCTGTCTGTCTAATTGTCTGTCTGTCTGTCTGTCTGTCTGTCTGTCTGTCTGTGTGCTATAGATCTCCCTGGTCACTGTGCCTCCCGTGGAGCATGGCGGTCCAGTGGTGCGTCTCATAGAGCTCTGCTCTTCCAGCATGACCTGCATGCCAGGCACCTGTGAGTCCAGCTGCACTCCGCCACCCACCACCCAGGACAGGGTATGGAAGGGGTGGAAAGGGTATTAGACAGACCCATTTACATAGAGGCCCGTTGTTTTAGAAATGTAACTCCATAATGCTTCGATGAGGCAGTGTTTCTGGCCGACCAGGTGACATCAGGGACGTAAGACAGACTAGAATTGATGGGGAAAATAAGACAGAAAACCAAGACTGAGGGAAGTAGGACGGGTGAGTGAATGATAGCGTTTCTGAACCTTCCATCTCCTGTGTGTGTAGGGCTCTGGGTCACTGAATCAGTCTCTTAGACAGCTGGAAATATATCCCAATTTTCCCTTTGTATTGTGGCGACAGTGATGATGATGATGATTATTATATCGCTAACTGTATAGTTATTTATGAGTGTTATTGTTTTTAGCAATCCTGGTATTATTTCCCAGTCAGTCATCATACTTAGATAGATGAGCAATGGTGACGTCTATCCAGTGGCCATTTCTACAGGGGGGGGGGGGGAGAACTCCTCAGAACTCCTCGACTCCCTCACTCTGGGAATTTGTGTGTGTGGTGTGTGATGGATAGCTGGAGCGCCCCTTAAGTAATGTAGTTCTACCTGAGTGGATCAGTTGCAATCATGAAATGATGATGAGCTTGACAGGCGTGCGACACACACACACACACACACACACACACAAAAGGAGAGGGCCATATTGTATATCATTAATTAGCATTGATAGATAGATACTTTATTGATCCCAGAGGGGAAATTTCTTTATCAAGCAGCTATGAAAAACACAGGGCAGGTGCAAAATGCCAGAACGAAATACACAAAAGACAGATACATGATACATAGTGCGGCAGTATGAAAAAGTATAAACGTACAAGAAGTCTGGAGTGCAAAAAGCTATAAAAAGGCATTGCATAGTATGGGTAAACAATGCTTGCAGAGTTTTCCATTTATACTGTTGAATATATATCAAATTGTATTGGTCAAATACACATACAGTTGAAGTCGGAAGTTTACATACACTTAGGTTGAAGTCATTAAAACTCATTTTTCAACCACACCACAGATTTCATGTTAACAAACTATAGTTTTGGCAAGTCAGTTAGGACATCTACTTTGTGAATGACATAAGTAGTTCTTCCAACAATTGTTTACAGACAGATTATTTCAGTTATTATTCACTATATCACAATTCCAGTGGGTCAGAAGTTTACATACACTTAAACAGCTTGGAAAACTCCAGAGAATGATGTCATGGATTTAGAAGCTTCTGATAGGCTAATTGACATCATTTGAGTCAATTGGAGGTGTACCTGTGGATGTATTTCAAGGCCTACCTTCAAACTCAGTGCCTCTTTGCCCGACATCATGGGAAAATCAAAAGAAATCAGCCAAAACCTCAAGACCTTATCCTTGAGAAAAATGTTCAAACACCTGAAGGTACCACGTTCATCTGTACAAACAATAGTACGTAAGTATAAACACCATGGGACCACGCAGCTGTCATACCGCTCAGGAAGGAGACGCGTTCTGTCTCCTAGAGATGAACATACTTTGGTGTGAAAAGTGCAACAACAGCATAGGACCTTGTGAAGATGCTGGAGGAAACAGGTACAAAAGTATCTATATCCACAGTAAAATGAGTCCTATATATCGACATAACCTGAAAGGCCACTCAGCAAGGAAGAAGCCACTGCTCCAAAAAAAAGCCAGACTACGGTTTGCAACTGCACATGGGGACAAAGATCATACTTTTTGGAGAATTGTCCTCTGGTCTGATGAAACAAAAATAGAACTGTTTGGCCATGATGACCATCGTTGTGTTTGGAGGAAAAAGGGGGAGGCTTGCAAGCCGAAGTACACCATCCCAACTCCCAACAGAGTAATGTCTGTCCTCCCGACAGAGTAGTGTCTGTCCTCCCGACAGAGTAGTGTCTGTCCTCCCGACAGAGTAGTGTCTGTCCTCCCGACAGAGTAGTGTCTGTCCTCCCGACAGAGTGCCTCTAGAGTCCCAGTGTGAAGAGAGTGCAACACGTCCTCTGAGCTGCATCCTGGACCCTCAGGTAATGACGCACCTCTCATCCTACTGGGGAGGCCTGTATCTGCCACCACCATCCCAAGCCAGCACAGCACAGTTAGGAGCTATCTGGTTCCCTTTGAACCGTCAAACCTGCCACCACAGTACTGCCCTGCAGGAGAGGAGCTGAATGCTTTGAAGATGCGACCCCCCCTCTTCCCCCTCTGAGGTCCAACACCATGCCTCCAGAGCCCAGCTCCCTCCAACCCACCCTCTCTGGGCACTTTTCATGGAACAGTCCCTGCCATGCTACGGAGGAGATACTGAATCTGCAGTGTGTTAAGGAACCGGTTGTTAGGGAACTGACTGTGGAGGGTAACTAGAATGTTCCATCTCTTTAGGGAAGGTCCCTCTCACTTGCTATAGGATAGATAGAAAATGGTCATGGTGAACATCTGCTAATGAGGCGACAATTATATTCTGCTTGGATAATAATACAGAGTTGTATGTGTGTGTACATTGACATCCGTAATCTACCTCACCAGCACAGATCTGGTGCACCTGACATGTTCCTCCTGCACTGGCTTGGCTCCTGTGGTGTCCAGGCTGTTCTACACACCAGCTAGTCCTGGAGAAGAGCACACTAGGAAACTCTCATCTAACCCCCCTTTTCACCGTCAAATATCTATCTAACCTAACCTCTCTCGATTGATCTACATATTATCACCTTCATACATCACTGTCAATACTTGATTCAATATAATATGTTCAAATGTTCTAAGTACCTCATAATATCCCTTCTAAAAGAAGAGAGATCTGGATGGTTTGTAGTTGGGTGAGGCTGCACTGACATTTATCGGGGTTGCATGGAGACATTATCAGTAATAACAATGATTGATATTGATGGCTGCGTGCCAGACTGGCATTAGGCCGTTGTGCCATTGATTCCCATTACCTTCTGTCAGGCTCGGCCTGGTTCCTTGATAGTAAGTTAGCACTTGACCTCAGATGGAACCTCCTTATTACAAGAAATTATCGAAATACTGTTTCAACATGTCTATGTGGAGATGTTTTTATAGACCTAGCTATATCCTTAGGGGTTATTTTCCTTGTTTTTGTCAGCGTTGTAGTATTTTCACTCCTGCTGCTTTTTCCTTGGTTTTGGACCAGATTAATTTCACCTACAGAGCAGTGCAGAGCAGAACAGAAGGTTAAAAGGTCACATGCCACATCCATTCAATGAATTTGGTTCCAATTGGACACAGTATTTCCTTAGCAAGAAATTATTTGGAAATCTGTAATGTTTGATCAGGTCCAGCATCCCCATTTGGCCTGCACTCAAAATGTATGTTTCCGTCTTGGGGAACATGTTTTCTTCATGTAGTATATTGGAGTAGTCAGCTGTTGTTTTTACTGAGTCAGAGGTCTGTTTGGAAGGTTATGGCTTTTCTCAAGCCAGAGTCAGCACCATTATTTTATTAGAATATATATATTTTTACCCCTTTTTCTCCCCTATTTCGTCATCTCTAATTGGTAGTTACAGTCTTGTCCCATTGCTGCAACTCCCGTACGGACTCGCGAGAGGCGAAGGTCGAGAGCCATGCGTTCTCCGGAACACGACCCTGACACACACTGCTCGCTTAACCCGGAAGCAGCCGCACCAATGTGACAGAGGAAACACTGTACAACTGGCGACCGAAGTCAGCGTGCATGAGCCAGGCCCGCCACAATGAGTCACTAGAGCGCGATGGGACAAGGACATCCCAGCCACGGCCGGCTGCGACACAGCCTGCCTTAAACCGCTGCGCCACTCGGGAGGCCCAGGCTGCTCCATTCTGACAGAAACCAACACACAGGTCCACCATCGCCTCTTGAAGCCATTTGTTGTTTGAGCCCTTTCCTTTCCCCCACCACATCTCTTTTTCTGTCTCATCATCATCTCTCCATCTTTCCGATATCTACGGCTGTTAGACAAGGTCATCATGGAAGAGACAGGTGTGATCCCTCTCCTTTCAGACATCTACGGCTGTTAGACAAGGTCATCATGGAAGTGACAGACGTGATCCCTCTCCTTTCCCCCACCACATCTCTTTTTCTGTCTCATCATCATCTCTCCATCTTTCAGATATCTCTCTTTCTGTCCCTCTCCTCCCTTTTCTTTATTTCACCCCTTCTCTGTTCCTCCGTGTGTGTGTGTGCGTGTACGCGTACGCGAGGCGGTCAGGTGGTAGGCCAGCGCAGTGTAATGTGGGGCCGTGCTCTGTGACGCTACCCTTTTTATCACGGGAGATGAGGTAGTAGTATTTTAATTAAAATGTCAGAACAAATACTGTGAGTTATATTGAGGATGAATCACTAGATAAGGGGAGCAGTGGGCCAGAACAGGTCAAAGAGACAAAGTCACCTGGCTGGCTGGCTGGCTGGCAGGCGGCTCTTCATTCATCCACTGGGTAGTAGGTGTGGTGGGGGATTGGAAAGGGACAGGAGGAGGTGAGGGGAGAGGGGCTCAGCAGAGGCTCTTGGGAGTGGAGGGTGCTGAGGGTTATGGGCAGTGCTGGAGCAGTCAGAGGAAGGTTCACATATGAGGAGGAAGAGGACATGATGGATTAGGTTGGCTCTTACTCTAGATAAATGCCTCTTCATTGGAAAATGACAGTTTGAACTAATACAGCGTTTGTGAAATCCTGTCGCCTGTGTTTTTTGTATTTTTCTCAGTAGTCCACTGTTAATAAAGTCCCATTCATGTTTTGCATGTCAGCCGTCAAGTTTTCAAGATATTGGACTTTCAAGAAGCAAAGAGGCACTTGCCACATCATCGTGATGGTGGTGATGATGATGATGATGATGACCACGCAAAATGCATCATATGATTCTTGAAGAATATAACTTATAAATGCCTCATGAACTTAGTTCAACTGTCATACCCCATCAGAACCCAACATATCATGTTTCACTGCAATGTTTGTATGCAAACACTATATAGCCTCAAAACATGGTTAAAACTTTTGATATCATGGATGGTCGGTCCTTGCATCCATAGCGCTGTCTATGAATTTGACTGGTTACATTTCTCTAGCTTTTTACAGAAAATGGGAGTGTGGTTTGTTATTTTTTCAACTCCTGATTGCCGCTTGAAGAATGAATGCCAGAAGACCCTGTCCATGTGTAGAGGGTGTAGGGGGGCAGGCCTCCCAGGCAGAGAGACAGTGGGTGTTAGAGGGTGTAGGGGGGCAGGCCTCCCAGGCAGAGAGACAGTGGGTGTTAGAGGGTGTAGGGGGGCAGGCCGCCCAGGCAGAGAGACAGTGGGTGTAGCGGGGCAGGCTGCCCAGGCAGAGAGACCGTGGGTGGTCAGGTGTGTGTTTGGTCAGGTGTGTGTTGGTGTGTGTTTGGTCAGGTGTGTGTTTGGTCAGGTGTGTGTTGGTGTGTATTTGGTCAGGTGTGTGTTTGGTCAGGTGTGTGTTGGTGTGTGTTTGGTCAGGTGTGTGTTGGTGTGTGTTTGGTCAGGTGTGTGTTTGGTCAGGTGTGTGTTGGTGTGTGTTTGGTCAGGTGTGTGTTGGTGTGTGTTTGGTCAGATGTGTGTTGGTGTGTATTTGGTCAGGTGTGTGTTTGGTCAGGTGTGTGTTGGTGTGTATTTGGCCAGGTGTGTGTTGGTGTGTATTTGGTCAGGTGTGTGTTGGTGTGTATTTGGTCAGGTGTGTGTTTGGTCAGGTGTGTGTTGGTGTGTGTTTGGTCAGGTGTGTGTTTGGTCAGGTGTGTGTTGGTGTGTGTTTGGTCAGATGTGTGTTGGTGTGTGTTTGGTCAGGTGTGTGTTGGTGTGTGTTTGGTCAGGTGTGTGTTGGTGTGTGTTTGGTCAGGTGTGTGTTGGTGTGTATTTGGTCAGGTGTGTGTTGGTGTGTGTTGGTGTGTATTTGGTCAGGTGTGTATTTGGTCAGGTGTGTGTTGGTGTGTATTTGGTCAGGTGTGTATTTGGTCAGGTGTGTGTTGGTGTGTGTTTGGTCAGGTGTGTGTTGGTGTGTATTTGGTCAGGTGTGTGTTTGGTCAGGTGTGTGTTGGTGTGTATTTGGTCAGGTGTGTGTTGGTGTGTATTTGGTCAGGTGTGTGTTTGGTCAGGTGTGTGTTGGTGTGTGTTTGGTCAGGTGTGTGTTGGTGTGTGTTTGGTCAGGTGTGTGTTGGTGTGTATGGGTCTTCCAGCATGACAACGACCTGAAACACACAGCCAGGGCAACTAAGGAGTGGCTCCGTAAGAAGCATCTCAAGGTCCTGGAGTGGCCTAGCCAGTCTCCAGACCTGAACCCAATAGAAAATCTTTGGAGGGAGCTGAAAGTCTGTATTGCCCAGCGACAGCTCCGAAACCTGAAGGATCTGGAGAAGGTCTGTATGGAGGAGTGGGCCAAAATCCCTGCTGCAGTGTGTGCAAACCTGGTCAAGAACTACAGGAAACGTATGATCTCTGTAATTGCAAACAAAGGTTTCTGTACCAAATATTAAGTTCTGCTTTTCTGATGTATCAAATACTTATGTCATGCAATAGAATGCAAATTAATTATTTAAAAATCATACAATGTGATTTTCTGGATTTCTGTTTTAGATTCCGTCACTCACAGTTGAAGAGTACCTATGATAAAAATTACAGACCTCTACATGCTTTGTAAGTGGGAAAACCTGCAAAATCGGCAGTGTATCAAATACTTGTTCTCCCCACTGTATGTATAGAAAGTTCTAAAGGGTTCACAAACTTTTCAAGCACCACTGTAGCTAGCAACCTGCTTGCTGTATTTATCCTCTCAGCCGAGGTTGGTGTAAAGGTTCTTATGAGTGGGAGAATGCTGTTTGGGGATATGATTGGTTTTAATTGGTTTATCCACCTTTTCTTAACGGGTCTTTTATTTATATTTGGCCCAGTTTTGCCATCTGCTGCGCATGACATCTGTTGCAGCAGCTTGTTCTATGTAAAAGCCATTCCATTCTGGTGAATGCGTGTATACATGGTGAATGCGTGTATACGTGGTGAATGCGTGTATACGTGGTGAATGCGTGTATACGTGGTGAATGCGTGTATACGTATGTGGTGAATGCGTGTATACGTGGTGAATGCGTGTATACGTGGTGAATGCGTGTATACGTGGTGAATGCGTGTATATGTGGTGAATGCGTGTATACGTGGTGAATGCGTGTATACGCGGTGAATGCGTGTATACGTGGTGAATGCGTGTATACGTGGTGAATGCGTGTATACGTACGTGGTGAATGCGTGTATACGTACGTGGTGAATGCGTGTATACGTACGTGGTGAATGCGTGTATACGTACGTGGTGAATGCGAGTATACATGGTGAATGCGAGTATACATGGTGAAGTGACCAAAGAAATTGTTGCCTTTAACTTTTTGCTCTCATGGATGTTGGTTTAGTTTGAGTTTTGCTCAGCTAGAGAGCCTGATGTTGTTTTGTTTCTCTCTTGAATATGTCTGGAATGGTTTGGGGGTGTTTAGGGCAAACAGTAATGCTTACAGGAACACGTTTTTTTTATTCCTTTATTTATACAGGGAGTCAGTCTGAGACCAAGGTCTCTTTCACAGCTGAGTCCTGTTTACAGAAATCATAATGACATACAGCCATAAAAACACAGATACACAATCAATCAACAACAATACCTTCATTTAAAATCGCTTTAAATTTTCCAATAGAAACCAAGACATCAAGCTTAAGGGTTTTTTGGAACTCATTCCATGAATGAGGGGCATGATATAGAAAAGCAGTTTTACCCAAACCAGTATGTACCCGTGGAACCTCTAAGGTTAACCAATCTTTGGAACGAGTTTTATAACCACCAATACTATGAGGCACCTCATCCTCAATATGAAGGGATAGCCTTTCAACTCAACCTGCATGTGCTTTTTTTTTTTACAAGCTCTGCTGTGCCATCAAAAACTGTCCTCTAACCCATGTCTGTTTTAATATGTTTAAGTATTTAAACTCTGTTCTGTCATATGTATTGCTGCTGTCACTATCATTTTAGAAAGGTTGACAAAATGAAGTGTTACTGGAAAATTGCTGTTTTTATTGTTTCATTTTACAGTGAAATTGGAGATCAGCTCCAACCGAATTGGAAGTGGAAGAAGAGGTTTCACCGAACAGAGGCAACCGCTGCAGTGAGAAAGCTCCATTGACTTGCTTTGTGGCGCCGACAAGTGTTGAGCAATTTCCATTGGAAAAATCAGATACAACTGTCACAATGTGTGGTGGCAGCAGCTGTCGGCAGAGCGCACAGTCACATTAGCAAGGTGCTCCTGCATCCAGAACAAACAAAGCTCACAGTTTACATTTAAAGAAAGGGAGGTGAGCGAGAAGTGAAAATGGAAAGGGAGCGCGAAGGGTTTGATGACATTTGTTTTGCGTTGGTGTGACTGAACAGATGGCTCATTACGCCTGCGAATGCACCGTCTCTCGCTCTGTTCACGGGGCTTTGTTTTGCTATAATTTGATCTCCGCTCTGTTGAGAGTATTTACAGATTGAAGGGGGATGAATTACTAGAAAACACATGGCTGGGTCATTAAGAGCTGGCAAGGATACTCTTATTGGAGGAGAGAATAAAACCCCTCATGGAGGGGTATATATATATATATTTGTACCTTTATTTAACTAGGCATCAAGCTGCATATATAAAGTGGTAGTATTTTTCTTAGGGTAGATGTTCTGTTATGGTTAGTTTAGTGTCACATATATCTGACTATTCCTGGAGACTATTCACAAGCACTCTGCACTGCCAAACCCTCATCAGTTAGGCCAGTCACAGACCTTTTTAGAACGTCAAATCAAACGGACATATCCTCATTAAAACATATAGGCATGTTACTTCCACTTGAATATCGCCTGTATTTCTTGGATATTTTCTTAATGTAGTGTCACTCACCATTTATTGTTTGTTGAATCATTGTTTTTGTTTTTTTGTTTTTCTCCACTGAGTGAGCCAGCCTCTCAATTGTATCATTGGGAATCAATGTTCTGCATGGAGAGTCGTGACATTAAAACGCGAAAGGGTAAAGAGGGCCACAGGCTATACACCTAGCGGGTGATTTCACTCACCTAGTGGGGCAGATTTCACTCACCTAGCGGGGCAGATTTCACTCACTCTGTGGAGGTCAG
Source organism: Thymallus thymallus (assembly GCA_023634145.1). Classification (NCBI taxonomy): domain Eukaryota; kingdom Metazoa; phylum Chordata; class Actinopteri; order Salmoniformes; family Salmonidae; genus Thymallus; species Thymallus thymallus. The sequence continues at coordinate 6,319,312 of CM042404.1, read as the reverse complement.
ATTCACAGACTGCAGAGAATGTGCTCACACAGTAGATAGATGCTTGTTACAGAAAATGTTTTCTTTAGATTTATTCAGAGATGATCAAATTTACTTCAGGCATCCTTTTCAGTGGAATTCTGTATAAGAGTTCCCTAGTAATTCAACGATTCTAAACTCGTTGCAAACATGGCCGTTGCAGAACACTGAAATCAGTGAAATTACTAGATAAAATCCATGTACAGTAAGTAATTCATTCTCTTTCAATGACTTATTATTAACTAGCGTATTTATATTATCCGATATAATCCGATCAAGTAAATGATCTCATTTGAAATATTAAACACCCATGGCCCTTCTGCCTATGGAAAATACAACAAGTTATATGTTACTTTCCAATAAAATATTGTGTACAATAGATAGCCCTTTCCAGCTCACTATCCTAAGTGTAACTGACGGTCATGTTTTATGCATTCTGTGACATCTAGTGGTGGTCCATAGTACTGTTTCTTTAATTTTCGAGAGAGATGCTGATGATTGGACCATAGTGACCACCTGACCTTGCATGCCTCAGCAATCACACTGTGTGTGTGTGTGTGTGTCCGTCCGTTTCAGCAGACGCACAACTCGTGTGACTTTCCTTGGACTCCCTTCACCGAAGTGTAGCCATCTGTTTGGAGCTGTAGCTGGAGATGTGAGTCGGCAAGGTTGTCGTCCAAGGATTGAAAGGATAGTACCCTCTTCCCCGTGGCTTTTACAACATGTTGCTTGGACTTGTATAAGTGAGAAGATTATGAAATCCACAGAAAGAAAAAAAAATAGTTGAATACCTTTAGGAGAGTCTAAATAGTTCCCATGATTCCATGCAACTTACATTTAAGTTATTCAGTCATATTTTGACACAACACAAATATACTTTTATCATCTATAATCCTTAACAAAGAGTTTGTAAGAGTGGCTGGACTTTGAAAATGTGATCTGTTCTGCTGTTTTGTGTCAGTGTGTTGTCTCGTGGTCAGTGGATAAGGATGACCGAGAGCCAAGGTGGACACGAACAGAACTCCAGCCAGAACGTTCATTGTGCGCAAAAAAACAAAGAGTACATTCAAAATGCGGGTCATCTTCTTGGATGACAGTGAGAAGATATTTGATGTTGAGGTGAGAAGTGTCTTTTTGATAACGATATTTCAGTTAACCTACCATAAGTCACAACTAGTATTCATTCATCTACGCCAGTGGCGTTTAAGATGAGGGAGGACTATTGATTTTTTTTTGGTGAGCATGGCCTTATTTCTATTTCAACATATTGGATGACTGTCATTCAGATTACATACACCCAGTTTAACGTAACAGCCATAGGTTCAGGCTACTACATGATACTCACTACAGTCCCTGGCTCGAATCCAGGTTGTGTCACATCCGGCTGTGATTGGGAGTCCCATAGGGCGACGAAGGATTGGCTCAGTGTCGTCCGTTTGGCCGGGATATGCCGTCATTGTAAATAAGAATTTGATCTTAACTGACTTGCCTAGTTAAATAAAGGTTAAATTAAAACAAATACTCACATTTTCCCTATACCCATCATGAGGTTGCTACAAGGTCAAGAGGTGACAGAGAGTGACACATTCAATACTGCCTTGCACACTCTTGCCTGCATCTAGTGTGTAATCATTAGTCCAACAGTTGCAAACAGGAGTTTCTAATGGACAAATTCAGGTATGTTTATCCCCATTTCTTTACACTTGCTTCCGTTTAAGAACATATTTTCAACAGAATCGGTGGAATGAATACACCCCTGATCACACGTAAACACAGTTCACTTTCACTTTCTTTACAGCAAAGGATCCTTGGAAAAGATTTGTACAACAAAGTTTGTTGGAGAAAATAGTATTTTGGCCTTGAATTCTGTCTCCACCGTCGCAGTTATGTAAGTCCTTCATTAGAATGAGCCGACAAGGTGAAAAAAAAAAACCTGTCGATGTGTCCTTAAACCTAATTTGCTCCAGGGGCTGACCCTGTAGGTAGGCCGTCATTGTCAATAAGAATTTGTTCTTAACTGACTTGCCTAGTTAAATAAAGGTTAAATAAATAAATAAAAACACAAACTGTACTGTAACTCAACAGTAGGCTTGAAGAAGAGGAGAAAATACAAATGTACCCTAATTTATGTCAACCCAAGATTTGGATGATAATCTGATTTGCGTTTCTAATCCCAGATGCGGTTGGAACTGCTAAAGCCGCTGGCCAAGCAAGTACAAAGTAAGTTCCAGGTATATCGTGCAATGCCTGTAAATTCTGTTGCTTTGGATAGAAATATAATATCTGTCGTACTAGAACAATGACGAATGAGCATCAAGGATATTGTTCCTCTCCCTTACAGACACCAGTGATCCAACATTCTGCTTAATAGAGACAGACCCAAGGCAGCTGCAGAAAGAACTGACCAGGCAGGCCACTCTCTCTTGTTCTTTGATTGAAAACGTGTTGTGCCCTATGACCCTGAGATGTATTGAGTGTTGTCAAGGCCTACCCTTTGCCATATTTTAGTTTTACATTCAGTCTTCTGGGGTTAATTGTGCCATCTTAGTTTGGCACAGGAAACTTGTGGTGCCAGCCATGGCAACTTAATGATTATTCAAGACACATTCAAGGTTATTAAATTTACCTCTTGCAGATACCGGTTTGCATTGCAGATTAAACAGGATCTGTCCAATGGGATTCTTACGTGAATTGATAACAGCGCTGCTCTAATCACATTTACTGAAGTGTAAGAACACCTAGATTTTGTTGTTGTCGAGTAAAGCCACAGGATAAGGATCATGGTTTCAATTAGTGGTGGAAAAAGTATTACATTGTCATACTTGAGTAAAAGTAAAGATACCTTAATAGAAAATGACTCAAGTAAAAGTCTAAAAGTATTTGGTTTTAAATATACTTAAATATCAAAAGTAAATGGAATTGGACCAATGTTTTGGGGGGAAAATGTATGGAGTAAAAAGTACAATATTTTCTTTAGGAATGTAGTGAGGTAAAAGTAGTCAAAAATATAAATAGAAAAGTAAAGTACAGATACCCCAAACAACTACTTAACTAGTACTTTAAAGTATTTTTACTGAAGTACTTTACACCACTGGTTTCAATTGAACTACAGTTTATCATAATAGTGACTTGTGTTTGTGGTGACGTCTTTCCACTGTTTCCCGACACTTGTAGCAGAGCTAGGTGACTACGACGAGGTGCTGGGCTGCATTCCAAAAATGTAAAAAAGACACCCTCATCCACTTACCCTTGCCTTACGCCCTTGGGGGAATCCCTGCAGCCATCTTTTCCAGGCAAGGAAAATTTTTCCCTCACCCCTTGCCCTGCAAGTGTCAACTCATCATATGTCATGATACGTCATTAGAAGTGTCCACTTAATTTGAGGGCTGTGGGAAGAGGGTGTGTCTTTTACGTGTTTGGAATGCAGCCCTGGACTTGCAACATCTAGAAAGCAAGAAGCACCAACCAGGAGTGACTCTACTTTTGTCCAACCAGACCAGATGCGATCAGGACACACAGGTTAAATATCAAAATGAACTTTGAGCCAATTATATTAATTTGGGGACCAGTCAAAAAAAGCATTAAACATTTATGGCAATTTAGCTAGCTAGCTTGCTGTTGCTAGCTAATTTGTCCAGCGTTATAAACATTGGGTTGTTTTTTTTACCTGAAATGCACAAGGTCCTCTACTCCGACAATTAATCCACAGACAAAAGGGTAAACCAAGTTAGTTTCTAGTAATCTCTTCTCCTTCAGGCTTCTTCTTCTTTGGACATTATATGGCAGTTGACAACCAACTTTAAGGCGCATTACCACCAACTGGACTGGAGTGTGGACCTCAGTTCATCTTTCAATCACCCACGTGGGTATATGTTCCTAAAAACCAATGAGGAGATTTACCGCACGTCAAGCTTTAAGAGAAAACATTTTGTTGATAAGACTTCATGCTAAGATTGTGGTGAGTGTTTTAGTTTGAGATATTAAGCGTGACTGAATGGTCCAATATGATTGTATTTCCAGTTGTCAGGTGTTTGTTGGTTGCATGGGTTTTTATTCTAACAACATGCTGCTTTATCTCCTCAGATGTGACCCCTAATAAATCTCTCTCTGTGTGTTTGCCCAGCCCTCTTGTAAGGACACGGTAGAGCTAGCCATGGCCAGCCGTCATGTGTGTAAGGCCTTCTGGAAGATGTGTGTAGAGAACCATGCCTTCTCCCATCTCTCTGAGGAGCCCAAGTCCCTCCTCTACAGTAAAGGCTCCTGCTTAAGACACAGGTCAGACCACTACATACGTAGGTAGGTAGGGGGGAATTCACTCATTTGTCAAGAGGGATATGTACAAAGCTTTTACCGTTTACTCAGTTTTATAACACAGTGCTACCCCTCTCTCTAGTGGTAGGACCCAGAAACAACTGTTGAACTCTGCCTTTTGAAACGTGACAACACTTATTGGGGCGGTTTCCCCGAACACAGATTAAGCCTAGTCCTGGACTGAAAGGCAAGCTTAATGGAGAATCTCCACTGAAAATGCTTTTTAGTCCAGAGACACAATTCTTAATCAATTCTCCTTAGACCTAGTGTGAAATAAATATTTACATTGCTTGAATACAGTTAAGCAAAACAATAACCAAATCCTTCTAAACATCTATGTTCCAGGAAGTTCTACAAGGCCTACTATGACGGGCAGTGCAGGTCTTCACCTGACCTCCTTGCCGACGTCTCCAAACAGGTACCTTCTCTTCTGTTAGAAACAATTATCATCATTGCATGCTCACAGCCAAACTTGTAGATGCATAAGTGCAATAGGATATTGCCTGTGAGCCAATTCCAATGGCTCACTTCTGCATTTTTTTTATGTCAGTTTGTTTTGATAACGCAAGTTTGTAATATGAGGTAAGTTTGCAGTATGACCACATATCCTAAGGCATACTCTATGGAGATGAACAATGTCTGCACAGCCAGGTGTCAGACAAGTCAGTTTCTACTGTTTCAAACCTCTGACTGTGTTCTAAATGCATTCCTGTGCCTCTCAAGGTGCATTTAAAATCAGTGAAATGGACTCCTGTTCTTGCTGAAGCGGAATGTTCTTGCAAGTCATTATACTTCATGCTAGCTCCATTCTCTTCTATTGGCCTGCATCAGACCTGTTCCCCCATGCCGGCTGTGCCCTGGGTGGCAAGCGCAGTCAGGCTGCTGTGGAGGTGCTGTTCACCACTATGGATCTGGAGGGCCCCCAGCCCCACCCCTAGGATGTCCACACCTCCTCCTCTGGGGCCCGAGCCAGGGCCCACAGCACTACAGGGGCCCGAGGGGCCATAGTGAGGGGGTGCAGAGCTTCAACCGCAGCAGCATGGCCTCAGAGGGGACGACTTCTGGCAAACACACAGCAGCTGTTCCTGCCTTACCTCTGCTCAGGTCTACATGTCCGGCTGCTGCTTGTTTTCCTTGGTCCACTCTCCAGCCCCACTACGGCCACCGGCCCGCTCCCCAGGCAGACTTCATCCACTCCTCCGGTTTCTCCAGCCCGTCCTCGTTGACTCTGTCTGAGGCACCAGCGTCATCACTACAACGGGCCTCCGCTGCCTCCAGGCCTGGCCATCGCTCCGGGGCTGTATGCTGCCTCCAGGCCTGGCCATTGCTTCGGGGCTGTAAGACACTCAACTGATGGACCTAACTTCCTTATATGTATGCCTAAAAATCTGTCAGACATAACACTTTGGGGAATAGAATTGACATGAATAAATAGAAAAATTTGCAACAATTCCTTGTTGAAGCACATGGGATGAAAGCTGAATAGTCCTGCTTCCCTGACTCTTACAATTTCAGCACAGATGGACCTAGCGGCAGCACAGGATTTGGATGGACCTATCGGCTGTGCAGGTCTCACCTCACTGACAGTCTGTTAGGGAATCAAAAACGGTTGGAATATTCCTGATGGTCTTTTGAAAATGGGGTTTCTGCATTTCGACATTGGTTCCTAAAAGGAACAAGGACATCTTTCTGTGAATGACTTAGCTGCACAGGAAAAGTGTACTGACTACAGATACAAATGTGAATACTAGACTTGTCCACCATAGCTGTTGAATATGTCAGACACTGATGCAATTATGTGCATTTTCATGGAATACTGACATTCAATAAAACACAGGAATTCATAATTTAAATATTTATTTTTCAAGACCAAACCAAAATGAATTTAACGATTGAAGCAGACTATCCAATATATACATTTGACAGCTTCCTGTAAAGTGAAGTCAACACGGTCTCCATTATAAAGTTCAGATACAGAAATATATATATATATAAAAAAAAAACTATTGTTTTCCATCTGCATGTCATTTGAGGAAATATAAAAATATGCAATGATCAAATACCTTATTGCTTTTAAAAACGTGAAACACTGGCAAAATGTATTATTACCATTTAATGCATTTGATGATACATGAAAACAATTAAATAGGGAATATCACTACAATTCTTACATGTTAGGCACTGTTGGATGTTAAGTTGGCATACTTCCTCCAAAAGGGGCAGTGTCACCACCACGCCAATGACGGCGCTCTTTTGTATGCGTTAGAGCTTGGCTGATAAAACTCCCAATAAAGTCTTTATTTGGGATTCGTTCAAAGATACGCAACACCCCGTAGAAAGTACTCAAACCAATGTTTCAAACATCACACGTCCACAATACCGACATTACCATTTGACTTGAGCACTCAAGTCTTTTTGGTAGAGGGAGAGCATATCGTCTTTAAGACAGAAAAGTACCCCGTCTCCCTTGAGATCTAGTCTGAAACAGGGAAATAACTAGCAAGCATATTTAGAAAAAGCTCCACCCCCTTCAAAGTGTGTGCAGTGCATATTTCCTTCAGAAGCAGATCTCCGAAGGCTCTGATAGGATTGCCCCTTATAGAGCTAAGAACCCATAAGATAGATATGATTTGTATCTTTTGGAATGAAAGGGCATGATACATATTTTGCGCAGCAAAGTCCTCCGCCCATTTCCTTTACAATTTTCCCCCAATGCCCAAACAAGTGACCCCTTTTCAAATTGTCACAAACAGAAGTTTTAATTCTATGTAAGTTCACTGGTGAGCCTTTCCTCAACCATGACTTGCTCTCAGCAGAGATACTGAACTCCTGTGGTTTGACTAGATCTGCGGTTCTCCAAACAGCAGGTTTCTAAATGCTACACGTGACATTATGAAGATGGTAGGCTAGACATCAGAAACAAGTGCAGTACACTGAACATCTAAAAGCTACTTAAAATGTTTTAGTAGCAGTAAAAATAAATTCAATTGAAATCTATCTTTAATACCAGAGATATATATATCTTATACTCAGCAGAAGATTGATGTTGCAACCTTTAGAGTTTTTATTTTTGTCTCAGACCTAAAATATTACAAAACTAAAATACTAGACTACTATAACAGTAACACTACTTTTAAAAGGGATTAAATAAAATAGCAAAAAAACATTTCAACAAATATACATTTAAAAAATATCCTTTTGGTTAAAAGATCAGTGAGTGTGCACAGCAGGAGCTCTCCCTCTTTCCCTGCATCCATTGGTCCTGGGGGAGCTGATCAGAGGAGAGGCATGGGGGATGATGGGAAAAGGAATGGGGGATGATGGGAAAAGGCATAGAGGCTGATGATGCACTCTGGAGGCGTGGTCCTCATCAAGCGCCTAAACCTGCCCTCCACATGCCACTAACTGACAGACAATCTGATGGGAAAGTCCACAGGAAGAACACAGTTGAAGGCCACCTGCTACAAGCTATAACATGTCATCTCCACTTCTCCCAACCACTCCTCTAGTATATGGCACTATATCTCTAATTCTGCAGTGCCCCCCACCCCGTACTCCCCTCCTGTCCCCTAACTCACCTCTGGAACTTGTCGATGATGCGGTTGACCATCTTGTCTGTGACTCCGGGGCAGATGTCCTCAGCCAGGTGGAGGCTTTTCTCCAGCTCCTCTATCGCTCCCTTCATCTCTCCATCCCTGCGCTGCAGCTTCAGCTAGGAGGGGTGGAACAATAGGACTTACTCATCTTTACAACTGTTATAAAAGAGAGCGGATAGAGTTCCACCTTCCCTACCTCAGTGAAAACTGGGGCGATCAGCGCGGTCAAGCTGGTAGATTTCTTCAGGAGGTCTTGGTCCTGTCATCAAATGGAGAGAGTAGTTGAGCGTTATAGACGCATAACATTCCATCTACATGCTCTTCCTACTCCTCCCACTGAGGCCAACTCACCGTTCCATTGGACACCTTCTTAGGGTCTTTCTTCTTGCGAACAGTAGTAAAGGACCAGCCTGGCTGGGAGGAGTCATTCTCCTTGTTACTGGACTCCCTGGAGACAGAGACAGACAGACGACAGAGACAAGGATCATCTACAAGATTAACGTTACTCTAGTTCAGACACGGTCTTAGATCACATTTTTACCAACTCCCAGTCAGTCAGGGGTACATTTCTTTAGTGCCTTCTCTACTCACGAGTCAGAGTCGTCAGAACTGGAGTCTCCGTCACTGTGTCCCTCGGCCTTCCAGCGTTTCAACCGGTCGATCAGCTCAGTAAGGTAGGACGTCCTCTTGGCATTCTTCACTATGAACTTGTGCTTCAGAAGCTCCTTAGCTGTTGGCCTCTATAAAGAGGGACAATCAGCCTACAATTAAAGGTAGGCTAACCAAGAACAACCAAATGGACTACCACTCAATAACGCAAAACGGGATGGGTGCTGGGGCGTTGTACTTACAAATGAAGGGTCTTTGTTGAGGCAGGAGTCTATAAAGTCTTTGAAGGTCTTGGAGAATTCTCCGCTGAGGGTGGGTGGTGTGTTCTTTGGTATGAGGAAGAGGACCCTCATGGGGTGCATGTCGGAGTTGGGAGGCTCACCCTTGGCAAGCTCGATGGCAGTGATGCCCAGAGACCAAATATCAGCCTGGAGGAGGGAGGGAGTGTGTGTGTTAGGTAGGTAGGGACTGGGATTATGTGGGAGTAAGATAGCGGTATTTGGCAGCATTATTATGCCGTAGAAAAGAAAAGCCTTCAACTTAAGTGTCTTCCACTAAACACAGCCCTTTCTTCTCTCCAGTCCCCTGGATAAGCAGTGACCCCCCCATCTATTTCCCTAATGTATAACCAATAGTTAGCTTAGATGACCCCCCCCCCCATCTATTTCCCTAATGTATAACCAATAGTTAGCTTAGACGACCCCCCATCTATTTCCCTAATAGTATAACTAATAGTTAGCTTAGATGACCCCCCCCCCCCCCCCCATCTATGTCCCTAATAGTATAACCACTAGTTAGGGAAATAGATGGGGGGTCGTCTAAGCTAACTAGTGGTTATACTATTAGGGACATAGATGGGGGGGGGGGGGGGGTCATCTAAGCTAACTATTAGTTATACTATTAGGGAAATAGATGGGGGGTCATCTAAGCTAACTATTGGTTATACTATTAGGGAAATAGATGGGGGGTCATCTAAGCTAACTATTGGTTATACTATTAGGGAAATAGATGGGGGGTCATCTAAGCTAACTATTGGTTATACCTTAGGGAAATAGATGGGGGGGGGTCATCTAAGCTAACTATTGGTTATACCTTAGGGAAATAGATGGGGGGTCATCTAAGCTAACTATTGGTTATACCTTAGGGAAATAGATGGGGGGTCGTCTAAGCTAACTATTGGTTATACTATTAGGGACATAGATGGGGGGGGGGGGGTCATCTAAGCTAACTATTGGTTATACTATTAGGGAAATAGATGGGGGGTCATCTAAGCTAACTATTGGTTATACCTTAGGGAAATAGATGGGGGGGTCATCTAAGCTAACTATTGGTTATACCTTAGGGAAATAGATGGGGGGGTCATCTAAGCTAACTATTGGTTATACCTTAGGGAAATAGATGGGGGGGTCATCTAAGCTAACTATTGGTTATACCTTAGGGAAATAGATGGGGGGTCGTCTAAGCTAACTATTGGTTATACCTTAGGGAAATAGATGGGGGGTCGTCTAAGCTAAGGTATAACCAATAGTTAGCTTAGACAACCCCCCATCTATGTCCCTAATAGTATAACCAATAGTTAGCTTAGACAACCCCCCATCTATGTCCCTAATAGTATAACCAATAGTTAGCTTAGACAACCCCCCATCTATGTCCCTAATAGTATAACCACTAGTTAGCTTAGACGACCCCCCATCTATGTCCCTAATAGTATAACCACTAGTTAGCTTAGACGACCCCCCATCTATGTCCCTAATAGTATAACCACTAGTTAGCTTAGACGACCCCCCATCTATGTCCCTAATAGTATAACCAATAGTTAGCTTAGATGACCCCCCATCTATTTCCCTAAGGTATAACCAATAGTTAGCTTAGTGCATTATTATTCCTTTATGTCTCTGAGTCGATGTCTGTAGGAATCATTTATAACTGTAGGACACTATTTAGGAAGAAACTAAAGAGAGAACAGAAAGCTTGTAACCTTATGGTCATAGGCAGACTGTTGGATGACCTCGGGGGCCATCCAGAAGGGCGTTCCCACAAACGTCTCCCGCTTGATCTGGGTATCTGTCAGCTGTCCCGCCACGCCAAAGTCTGCCAGTTTCACCTCGCCACACTCTGACAGGAGCACGTTGGCCGCTGCCAAACGACACACACAGTCATGATGTCAACAGCAATTACTAAAATTAATACACGACACTACTGGCACAAATGGTGTGACAACCTGGTATATTAAAGCGGAGATCCACATTAGGTGAAACTGTTCATTGTTTGAAGTAATATCTTTGTTGTTCTAATATGGAAAACGGACGTGGCAGTTTCACCACTACGGATTCCAGCTTTAACCCTGTACTGCTGTAGCTCGTCTCTGTCTGAGATATCCTACGTTCTGACTGTGATTACACACACACACACACACCTTTGATATCCCTGTGGATCTTCCTCTCGGAGTGGAGGTAGTCCAGGCCCTTCAAGATCTCCTTCAGCATGGTGGCAATCTGGAACTCATCAAATGGTCCTGCTCGTAGCTACACACAGTGAACACACATTCAGTACACAAATCCACCCACAGACATTGTACATGCATACATTCACATATTGTATTGTAATGCTTACCAGGTCCAGAGCTGAGCCACCACCAAGGTACTCCATAATGATCCATAGTTTACTGCCCTGTACAGAAAGAGATAATCATTAGACATATCAAACTCTTCTAGGAGATACACATGGCTGTAAACATGTTATTTCATGCTGGATGTTCTAGTGGTCTAGGCAGTTACCTCTCAGAAGCACAGGTTTGAATACAGCCCACTCACCTCTCAATAAACATAAAATGACTTAAAGGGATAATCCACCACCAGAAATAAAAATCATCAAACTCCTATTAATTTGGTGAAAGCCTATGTTCTATTAGTGGGTAAAATAAAATGAAAATCCCCATGATTTAACTTCTATGTGATCTGTCTGAAATTCACGAAATTGTGTAGCTACATGGTTCTCGTCTTTGGAGAGAGCGTGTTATCCCCGATCACATTTCATAACGTTTAAAACAATTACCTGCACTCCAGATGGCCAAAACAACCGATGTTAGGAGCATACTGGTCTAGAACACATCCACCTTTGACGTCATGACAAAATATACATTCCGCTTAGATGTGCTCAACCTAAACAGTGTACCAAATTATTCAACTCAGTTTCTCCTTCCAAGTACCATGTCTCAATGCGCCCTGTGTGTCCATGGGAAATGTGGGAAAAGGGGTGTGGTTGCCATAGCAACATACTCTGTACTGGCTCTGGGCCAATGACTGTATATACAAAGCTCTGGGCAGAGACGAACTGCAAGTTGAACTCTGAGATAGACGTCTAAATTACTAGTACAGTTTAGGTGTACTAGTACAATATCAACATGTGAAGTAGCTAGCTAGCTACTTCACATGTTGATATTGACTTTGGTATTATTGTGTAGCTACGCACACTGACCAGCCAGCCAAGAGAGAGCATTGCATTGTGGTTTTTGTAGTCGACTTGAGCTGCAATAGATTGTCACGTTGCAATCAACTTGGCTATAACAACAAAATACTGTTTTCACATATTAGTTTTAGTTAACCACTTAAAATTGTAGGAATTAGCGGTACAGCGTTTTTATTATTTATCATTCCGATTATTTTAGGTGGAAATAGAAATAACCTGTGGCAACCTCACCAATGCCCTCTACCGAAACCAGTGGAGACTGAAGTAGAGAGGAGAAACCACTCCCCTTCCAATACAGCCACTGATTACCAAAACAAGTCACAAACAGCCCTGACCCTTGACCCTAATTGATGTGCCAACAATCTGCAAGTTATGAGCAGTCAGCAGTTTTACACACCAACTAGGCTTCTGGGAAGACAGGCAGCCCTTAAAGTAGATGGCCCTAGCTAGCAAAAACACAGTACTAAACAACAGATAGACAAATGATACACTCCTGGAGATATCAAGACTTCTCTAGCTATAAAATGAAGCATACAGGGGTGAGTCACGTCTCGCTCTCCTAGAAATACAGGTATTGTAACATTTCAAGGCCCTGGTGTATTTAACCAGGGGTGTGTCACGTCTCACACTCCTAGAAATACAGGTATTGCAGTGGCGGTTGGTGCTGTTTAAGATTAGGGAGGACGATTTATCTTTTGATGAGCATGTACTTATTTCTATTACAGCATATTGGATGACTGTCACTCATATTCCAGTCAGCTCAATGTAACAACGATAAGTTTTAGAATAAGGCTGTAACGTAACAAAATGTGGACAAAGTGAAGGGGTCTGAACACTTTCCGAATGCACTGTACGTAATTAAAAGTCTGGCTACATTTTCAGGCGTCTCCCTCATGTAAGCATCGGTCTGGACAAGACAGGCTGTAGCCAACACAGGCTATCACCTACACGTCGACATTAGACTAATTATTGATGTAGATTTACTTGTGTTTTTCTTAACAGAATAACTACTGATTTTCAAATCAATTTCATTGGCCATTTTGGTTAATGGCCTTGGTCCCTAGCACATGGGAACCTCTTAAAGGCCAAACGACCTTGACCCTAAAAATCACAAAATTCCAGGCCTGCCTATACACATCATGAGGTTGCTACAACCTAGCCTACAAATGAAAGTTTAAAAAATAGGTTGAGAGACAAATTGGCATAATCAAGGTGACAGACATCGACACATTCAATATCGCCTTGCACACTCTTGCCTGCGTCTAGCAGATCTAGGGTGTAAGATTAGACCAAACAAGTTTCTATTGGACAAATTCAGGTAGATCCATTCCCATTTCATTTAAGAATTGTTTTGCAACAGAATTAGCAGAATATGCCCGATCACACACAGTTCACTTTAACAGTAGCCATAAGAACAGTATCATCACATTTACACGTGCTCCTCCTCTGACATTTTCCCTTCACTTGGACACAACACTACAGCTGTCTGTGACCATCGTTGTCACCACATTAGCTAACGTCGTAGTCAGAATAGCTACTAGAACGAACACGTTAGTAAACCCACAATCAAATCCATGTGTACAATCACGTAGTATCGTACAGCAAGCAGTTTAGCAGTTACACCTGCGGGCCCCGGTGGCAGTACATTTATAAAACCCGAAAACTTAACTTAATGACTTGGAAGAGTTGGAGTGTTGGATAGCATTAGCCAGCTAGCTAACATAAATATCATTCCTCTGAGTCAGGTTGTCGAGTAGACCAAATTAGCTGCATTAGCTAGCACAGTGTGAAAATGAAACTGCTTCTCAATTATTATTATTTTTAAAACCTACTAATTTGTTCAAAACTGTTATCCCTCTCTCTTTGAGTCAACTACTCACCACATTTTATGCACTGCAGTGCTACAGTAGCTAGCTGTAGCTTATGCTTTCAGTACTATATTCATTCTCTGATCCTTTGATTGGGTGGACAACATGTCAGTTCATGCTGCAAGAGCTCTGATAAGTTGGAGGACGTCCTACGGAAGTTGTAATAATTACTGTGTAAGTCTATGGAAGGAGGTGAGAACAATGAGCCTCCTAGGTTTTATATTGAAGTCCATGCACCCAGAGGAGGATGTAAAATAGCTGTTACAGGGTGCTGTTGAGGCTACTGTAGACCATTGCGCAACAGTGTGTTTTAAATCAGTTATTTGGAGAAGAATATATTTAGAACGGTTTTATATAAAAAATATATATATAACTTTAATATGATTCATAATTTTTATCAAATTCACTGAGTAGGATGGTCCTCCCCTTCCTACTCTAAGGAGCCTCCACTGAGGTATTGTAACATTTCAAGGCCCTGGTGTATTTAACCAGGGGTAAGTCACGTCTGCCTCACAGGTAGCCTAGGGGTTAGAGCGTTGGGCCAGTAACCAAAAGGTCACTGGTTCAAATACCCGAGCCGACAAAGTGAAAACCCTGTCGATGTGCCCTTGAGCAAGGCACTTTACCCTAATTTGCTCCAAGGGCGCCGTACTACTATGGCTGATCCTGTAGAACAATGTTTTATTTATTTAACTAGGCAAGTCAGTTAAGAATAAATTCTTATTTACAATGACGGCCTAGGAACCGTGGGTTAAAATGCCTTGTTCAGGGGCAGAACGACAGATTTTTTTTACCTTTTGGTTACAGGCCCAACACTAACCACTCGGCTACCTGCCGCCCCAATGTAGACAGTCATTGCAAATAATAATGTGTTCTTAACTGACTTGCCTAGTTAGATAAAGGTTCAATTAAATTTTAAGAAATAGAGGCATTGTAAAATAGTAGAGGGCTTGTCTGATAAATAACACTATTTCTAATGGTACAGACTGAACCATTATCATTTTAAAGGAACAGACATTAACACCTGTTGAATTGTATGAGGTAACATTCCACCAAGCAACAGCTAGCTGTATGCTAGAGTCTGTGGGGTAACTGCTTTGTGTTTAGGCATTTGTCATTCAATCCCTAGTAAGCAGTGTGTGTGTGTTACCTTGAGATAGGAGCCGTAGTACTTGGTGACGTAGGGGCTGTCACATTGGCTGAGCACCGTGATCTCCTGCTGGATGTCCTCCATCTCATCCTCAGCCTCCTCCAGGTCTATGGTCTTGATGGCCACCACTTTCTGGGTGCGGTTGTCTATGCCCTTGAACACCTCGCCGAAGGAGCCCTTCCCAATACGCTCCAGCTTGGTGAACAGTTCCTCCGGGTCCGTCCGGCTGTTCTGAAGGTCAAGAGACAGGTACATACAAGTTATGTAGCTAGTTGTATACTTTCGGATCAGTTAAAAATCAGGAAATTGCCATTCCCCAAATTAACCAGTTGAATGGTGTGGCTACATATTTTATTCATAGGTCACTATATAAAACTGATGATCAACTATTTTATAAAAAAAAATAGCCAATTTGGAAATATCCAGATAATCTGCACTGTAGCCTATCCCAAGATAACCACAAGCATGTTTGCAAAAGGAGCCTAAATGATCAACTTTCTACTTGTTTAAGCTTATTATAACTTTCCTCGTTCAAAATGTGGGACATCTCAAATTCAGAAAAGGTGAGTGTGTGGCCTTCAGAACACTGGGAAGCAGATGTGTTTTTATAATATCATGACACCATCACAACCCCTCTACCTCACCTGACACCGGGAAAATGAGGTTCCAGTTCCACAGACAGACTTAGTGCATGTATTAATCTGTACAGAGAGTGGAGGAAGTGAGTGGCACCAGCCTTGATCTATCCCTGCCCTGACTATTAATAGCACTGCCTGGCAGGCTGGCACAGAGGCAGGGCTAGATGACTTCCTTGTCTTTAAACACATTTGGGAGTGTGGTGCTCCAGTGTGACTGCTCTACCTAGAATGGCAGCAGCGTCAGTGTCTAGGTGAACAGAGCAGCGCCTGGCTCATGGCGTCACAGATAGGAGGCTGTATCCTGCCTGCCCCATGTCTCACGCATCTCCACCTTTTTTTAAATATATATATATATATGCAAAACTAAAAGCTGAAGAGAATAGGCCCCTATACATATTGTGATATTGTGGAGAGAACATGTAGCATGCTAAACATTTAGCCTAACATACACACTTGCACAAACACAGTTCTATTGGGCCGTTTCCAATTACCCTGCACTGTTGACAACTTGCCTAGCTCCACCTCAGGTGTTACCCACAGGAAGCCAGGGTGATGACAAGAAGGTAAGGAATTCTTCCTCTACTTCCTCTCAGGCCCCACCCGCTACAAGCTTATAGAACACCACTTCAACATGGCCAATGCTACTGGTCATAGTTGGCAGTATCATACCAGTTTCACAAGACATTAAAGCTTGTGGCCTGATTTAGCATCAGACTTTGGACTCCAGTTAGGCCTAATGACCAGGCTATATGAGAAAACAGGAAATAAAAAGGGAGAGGGGAGCTACTGATATCCCTGGCGACAGAAAGTTGGATATCCTACAGTCAGGAATTAATTTGTAAGTTGGTGGTCTGTTGATATCCCTCTGGCTCTAGTGGTGTGGGGGCTGTATGTTGGCAAAGTCGGTGGGGTTATATCCTGCAAGGTTGGCCCTGTCCGGGGTTTCGTCCAACAGGGCTACAGTGTCCCCCGTCTCAGCCTCCAGTATCTATGCTGCAATAGTCTATGTGCCGGGGGTCTTGGGTCAGTCTGTCTGTACTGGCCACCCCTCAGAGCCTGGTTCCTCTAGGTTTCTTCCTAGGTTTTTGCCTTTCTAGGGAGTTTTTCCTAGCCACAGTGCTTCTACATCTGCATTGCTTGCTGTTTGGGGTTTTAGGCTGGGTTTTTGTATAAGCACTTGTGACATCTGTTAATGTAAAACAGGCTTGATTGATTGGTGAAAAAACAATCATTAAAGCCCCAGGGAAATTACTAATGTCAACCACCTCTTATCAATGCAGCCTTCCTGCCATTGCACACAGCAGCGTGAGTACTGGAGTTCTGCAAAGTAAATTACCATTTTTTTGTGACAAGTATTCTAATATAACAGCAGGGGGGAGAATAACCTGCAGAGAGGACAATGAGCTACTGCCTCAGACTCAATGGGAGGAAGGGATGGATAGATCATTTATTGATCCCAGAGGGGAAATTTCTTTGATAATGTTGATATTTGTCACCATTTACTTTCCTTGCCTTATGTTTAATTTCAGACTTGTTAGACATTTTGGATAAACTGAAATAGAACACACATTCGGGCCTAAACCCCTAATAAAAGAAAAAAGGTTGGTATGCAAAATATAACTGGAAAAGTATTGAAGCTTTTAACATCTCACTTTGGTAAGGTAGTCTTATAGCGATTGTCTTATAGAGATTGCTCCATGATAGTGTTATCATGGAGCAATCTCCCCTCTGATGTTCACATCAACGGCCCTAATGATGTCGCTAACGTTATTGCGATGAAAGGTTCTCAGCCATGTCAGATTACAGGCGGTAAATGGGGAGCAGCAGTTGTAGCTAGTGGCTTAGGCCTATTTCAAATCACACATATAGGGAACGGTGACCTTATGACAGCTTAAACAATGACAACGTACTACTAATTTGCCAAGGCAAGGAATACACAAAATAGGCTTTCAGGAGAGGTGACCATCTGTGCCTTTTTTTTTTTTTTATCATCAAACATCACGTACTAATTAGCTTGTTAACCTTATCTTGATTACCAAGATGACCAACGCCACCCTCCAAATATATAGCCAAAGACCGCTGGTGCTATCTCTAGACAACTAGCTAGATACCAAACATGGCAAGCAGATAGTCCACGCAGGTTATCTAACGTTAGGTAATTTAGTTCACCTGTCACACAATGTCAGACGTGTCATTCCTTCCACTGAACTGTCGTTGAATACCTGCGGTCCTGAGGGCTAATAACAAGGTGGCGAGCTAACTTTGATTTGTTTGTGTCACAATGCCCTCCAAATATCTAGCAATACAACCACGGAGACATCTAGTTACAAAACGTAGGTAGCTAACGTTTAGTTAAGATAGTAAAAAAAAAAAAAAAGGTACACTAGCTAACATATCTGACTAGCAACACCTTGCAAGCTGGCTAACGTTTGCCAACTAGGTTCACTGCTAGCCGCACGCTAGCTAGCTAGCTAACTGGTTGTTGTTGTTGAACAAGTTGCAGGCCTCCACTTACCTGCATCCCAGGCACTTGCACCGCACCCGGTGACTGGGCCATCTTCCGCATCCAAAGGAATAACAGAAAGCCAACCAATTAAAATAACCGTTTTAGCTAGCTAGTCTAGCTAGCTAACTAACGTCAGGTAACGTAGTTAGCGTTTTATCGTTCGCTAGTTAGCGGTAGCAACCTTTTTTCCCCCTTTGGAAAAACAACGTAGCCACAGACAGGCGCTAGTTACCCGTATCTTTGACGGCGCTAGCTGCTAGCTAACATTACCCAGCTAGCTAGTTCAAAACAACAGGCGACTATTTAATTCCATTATGACACCGGCCTAGGACGTTTAAACAACAAAAACAAAATCCAATTAATAGTTGTGAAACAACGTGTTCGATGTTACGAGAGGCTATTCAACGGTGGATTTCGCTGGTTACAAATGCAGTCGACGACTTGTCAGAGCTGGGTTGATGTGGCTGGTTGGAGTTATCAGCAGTTGGGTGGAGCCGAATACTGACTGTACCGAGACACTTGCGTCACTGTTTAAGTAACTCTCTCTGCAACTTCTTTCTACCGGGCAAAACAATTGACTGTATATTTATAGACATATATGGACAAAACTGACACTAAAAAAAGAAACATACGGATATGAATTATTTTAGTTTGTGATTCTAAAAAAAACCAACAACAACAAAACAAAGATTTTGACAGGGAAGCAAATATCCATCTGGTCAGCTTTTTATTTATTTTATTTTAAGTTGAACAGCCAGCTTCACAACCAAAAATAAAATGGGCCTCTATAAATCACATATTGTTGACATTTGATACTGTTAATTAAAACACTGAAAAAACTATTGCTGTCTGTTATAATGTTTTCCATATTTAATCTCTATCAGCCACAGGAGGTTGGTGGCACTGTAATCGGGGAAAACGGTCTCATGTTAATGACTGGAGCAGAATCAATAGAATGGTATCAAATACATCAAAAACACAAGGTTTCCAGGTTTTCGATGCCATTCAATTTGCTCCATTCCGGACATTATTATGAGCCGTTCCCCTCAGTAGCCTTCTGTGCATCAACCCATGTTGAATACTGTAAGTGTTTTTCACTGCATATATCTTCTTCTCTGGTAGCCTAGACACAGAGCTGCTACTACATGATATCATTGCTTTCCACCTCACACCATGGACACTGGGTCCTGTACTTTACTTGCCTTCAGTACTGACACTGCAGCCCTATGGGAAAGTATTGTCCAGACTGGTACTGGGTTACTGCAGACTCAAACAGTCTTGAGATATATTACTTTTTTTTTTCTCCCAGTCACAACCAGTCTGATGAATGCACACAAGTGTGGTTTTAAATCCTTGCCAAGATCTTTATGTAGCCTAGACCACTGGCATTGTTAAGAACCACCGATATTCACAGGTCAATTTGGCACATGGATGTGAAGAGGGCCTGAGGAGACCCCACTCCAAATCATAGCTCAGACAGTTCCTGCAGTGTCTCTTCTGCAAACAACTCGCCATTGTAAGCAGCTTTGCTCCTTGTTCCATCCTTATTGACTTTGCGCTTGTCCTTTTAGGAGTAGCAGGAGACTGCTGTGTACTTCCTCGAGACAGAATGTCCTCCACTATCTCATTTCCTCAGTAGCTACTCTCATGGCCTGTCAGGATGTACAAGTTGCTTAAGGCTGATGGATTGTCCGTGGGAGTACTCTGCAAGATAATGTCCCTGAGGAATGAAAGCATATGTTAATGTACAACAACAAAAAAATATTTTGCTTCAATGATCTGATCTACAGAAATGTTTTGTTATTGAATTGCTATCAAACTTCTATAATTAAGAGACATGCCTTGAGGTTCCCAAGACTCGGAATACTTGACTTTCATCCGTGATCTCTTGTGTAACCTATGAAAAATGTCACAGATGTCACAACGTCATTTATTGTCAATAGGAGAGTTGACACTACAGTCTGACAATACCGAAAAGCTGGCCTAGCATGGAAAACTTGTTCTGCATTACCTCATCACTACGTAGGCTTCTACCTTTAAGCCCATGCTTCCAGAAGGCCAGAACACTGTCCTGCAAACATACTGCAAAGAACAATTTAGTCACCACCAATCCAGTGGAGGCTGCTGAGGGGAGGACGGCTCATAATAATGGCTGGAATGGAGTCAATGGAATGGTATCAACCACATGGAAACCAAATGTTTGATACAATTCCATTGACTCCATTCCAGCCATTATTATGAGCCGTCCTCCCCTAATGTCCAAAGACACCAAGCTAAATGATTAGAATGCAGAATGCTTACCAAGAGTATCAATGGAAAAGTCAAAGGTCAACTTTGAGGTCATCCCTTTGCTTGGGCTGCCGTTCAGGTTCACAACGTTCACAGTATCTGCAAAGGTACAACGGAAAAATGGTCACAATTCAATCTTTGCTTTTTTCCTTCATTCAAGGGTCTTTAGCAATCTGAATAGAACACTAGCACATCCAATGTTCCTCACCAAATGATACTGAAAGAAGACTATTGAAAGAAAATAATGAACTCACTCTCCAGAGCGATCAGGACTGTGTCTCTGTCCAGCTGGGTTACCTGCATCACCTTCAGAGATCGACTATCTGCGAAAACGTCACATAAACAATAGCGTCACAGCTTGTACCCTCTGCTGGTCTTTGTCTAGATTAAAACTATATTAAAAGATCCAATTAGTTATGGAGGATGATTATCATACTAATAATCACATCGATTCCATCTACGGTACCTGACTGGGCTCTTGGTGTGTCATTTAGGTGGATGATGTCAAAGTGGACCCGCTCACAGGTCTTGACTGGGGCCTGTAGCCTGCTCACACCCACACACACCTGTGGCAGCTCATCAGTCTCCAGGACAAGCAGCTCAAAGATGGGGAGGGTTTCTGGGAGACTCACAGCTATATACTGAGAGGGGAAGGAGAGAGCAGAACGGACATCGACTGAATGCTTTGCGATGCTTTTCTATATATATATATATATATATATATATATATATATATATATATATATATATATATATATAAATAACATTGTATAAAGATGGGATCACACACCTTGAGTTGCATGAACTTCTGAAGAGGCTCGTACCATAGCAGTAGGAGAAGCCCAGTTGGTACAACAGCACACAAAAATGTGCTGTCAGTGTACGGGTTATGCACTGAGAAACATAGATAAGGCAGAAGGGAGACAGAAAGACAGGGAGAGAGGGAGAGAGATGTCGTCTTAATCATAAAGACTACAGTACACCTCCATTTTAGACTAAAATAACATGTTTCTTACCAACACTGCAGCGTCGACAACCTTTGGTGTCTGGTATCTTCCCAGACACAGAAAACTTTCTAAAACAGAGAAGACATTAACATTACATTTTTTTCGGTACAATTTCCAGTATCAGTGAAAAGCAACAGTGCTTGGGTATTTTCCAATGATGTATATACATCCTGGATTGCTTATGCAATGATTGGCCATTGAGAGGCTTTGAAGCCACTGGTTATTTCTGCGAATGGTGGGAGAATACCAAGATGGAGTCACGGTAGCTTCAACACAGCGCCCCTTATTGTCATCTAGTGTATATATAAATCAGTATTTTTACTACAGCCTCCCTCTGGCCAGGGGTGGGGTTTTCCTACCTTGAGTTGATCCTCTCAGTGAGGCGGTGGGCGTTGATGTACAGGTGGCCCTGCCTCTTCTGCATGTGTCTACGCTGGTCAAACAGGGTGGTCAGCCTCTGGGAGCACAGCTGGGATGATTTCCCTACGGAGCACAAAGACAGTCAACACACACATCTAGATAGAGCATAAGGGTGTGTTGTAATTGTTGGTGTTGTGGGGAAACTGAGGGCCCTACCTGAGATAGACATTAGCACGTTATTCATTACATACAGCCAGCTGCACCTCTGGGGTAATAACTGAAAAACACAATATATATATATATATATATATAAAAAAAACTTTAATTATTATTATTTTTTACTAATTGTACAATTGATGGTAGCTCATCATTTTTTATTTTATTGATCACATACACATGTTTAGCAGATGTTATTGCGGGTGTAGCAAAATGCTTGTGCTTCTAGCTCCGACAGTGCAGCAATATCTAACAAGTAATATCTAACAATTATACAACATATACCCAATACACGTAAATCTAAGTAAGGAATTAATCAAGATTATATACATATATGGACGAGATATATACATATATGGATGAGCTACCTTCTCCATGGTGTCCTCATGGAGCTCGTTGAGGTTCAGTGTGTAGATGCCCTCCTCTGTCCCCAGGATGAGGTGTTGATCTGAGGGAGGATAGTCAAGACATTCTCCCTGAGATCCGGCTGGTTTGACAGAAGCTCTGTTTACCTATTGTTAGTCTTTAGAACCTGTGAGTTACCTTTAGTCTTTGGCAGGACCCATGTGACAGCACAGTGAATCTTCAATGGACAGCCATTAAATACCTTGGAAAAACAGGCCCCCATCTGGAAAAGATTGTGTGGGTCAATATGCGTCATATCAGTCCCACAATAATCTCTGCAGAGTCATCAAATGAGCAAAAGGACGATATAGGAAAAAGGTGGAATCATATTACACAGGCTCTGACGCCCGCCCCATGTGGGAGGGGCTACAGTCTATTACAGATCACAAAGGAAGACCCATCCGTCATCTGCTCAATGATGCCTCTCTACCAGACGAACTCAATGCATTTTATGCACGCTTTGACAACAACAACATTGTGCCGGGTGTGAGGGCAGTCAACGACCCAGAAGAGGCCGACGTGAGAAAGGTCTTTAATCAGGTCAACACCCGAAGGCCGCGGGGCCTGACGGTATTCCAGGGCGAGTTCTCAGAGCATGCGCAGAACAGCTGGCTGGCATATTCACTGACATTTTCAACCTCTCCTTGTCCCAGTCTGCAATCCCGAAATGTTTTAAGACGACCAACATCATTCTTGTCCCCAAGAACTCTAAGGCTTAGCACTCACTTCTGTAATCATGAAGTGCTTTGAGAGGCTGGTTATGGCACACATTAACTCCACCATCCCAGACCCACTCCAATTTGCATACCACTCCAACAGATCCATAGATGATGCAATCTCAATTGCTCTCCACACTGCCGTCACCCACCTAAATAAGAGGAATACCTATGTGAGAATGCTGTTCATTGACTACAGCTCAGCATTCAACACTATTGTCCCCTCCAAGCTCGTCACCAAGCTTAGGACTCTGGGTCTGAACACCTCTCTCTGAAACTGGATGCTGGACTTCCTGGCGGGCCGACCCCAGGTGGTGAGAGTAGGAAGCGTCACCTCCACCATGCTGACCCTCAACACGGGGGCCCTACAGGGGTGTGTGCTTAGTCCCCTTCTGTACTCCCTGTTCACCCACGACTGCGTGGCCACGCACAACTCCAACACCATCATCAAGTTTCCTGACGACATGACGGTGGTAGGCCTGATCACCGGCGACGATGAGTCAGCCTACAGGGAGGAAGTCAGTGACCTGGCAGTGTGAACAACAACCTCTCCCTCAACATCAAGAAGACCAAGGAGCAGATCGTGGACTACAGGAAATGGAGGGGGCGAGCAGGCCCCCATCCACATCGACAGGACTGCAGTGGAGCAGGTCGAGAGCTTCAAGTTCCTCGGTGTCCAAATCACTAAAGACTTAAAATGGTCCAAAAACATGCGCACAGTCGTGAAGAATGCGCGACAGCGCCTCTTCCCCCTCAGGAGGTTGAAAAAGTTTGGCATGGGCCCTCAAATCCTCAAAAAGATCTACAGCTGTACCATTGAGAGCATCTTGACTGGCTGCATCACTGCATGTAATGGCAATATTATAACTGACCCTGTATATAGTATGGTATTATAACTGACCCTGTATATAGTATGGTATTAGAACTGACCCTGTATATAGTATGGTATTAGAACTGACCCTGTATATAGTATGGTATTAGAACTGACCCTGTATATAGTATGGTATTAGAACTGACCCTGTATATAGTATGGTATTAGAACTGACCCTGTATATAGTATGGTATTAGATCTGACGCTGTATATAGTATGGTATTAGAACTGACCCTGTATATAGTATGGTATTAGAACTGACCCTGTATATAGTATGGTATTAGAACTGACCCTGTATATAGTATGGTATTAGAACTGACCCTGTATATAGTATGGTATTAGAACTGACCCTGTATATAGTATGGTTTTAGAACTGACCCTGTATATAGTATGGTTTTAGAACTGACCCTGTATATAGTATGGTATTAGAACTGACCTTGTATATAGTATGGTATTAGAACTGACTCTGTATATAGTATGGTATTAGAACTGACCCTGTATATAGTATGCTTACTTACTTCTTGTGTTCTTTTCCAAATATTAAATTGTTATTGATTACTGCATTGTTGGGTTTTGAGTTTGCAAGAAAGGCATTTCACTGTATTTGTGCACGTGACATTAAAACGTAAAAACATTTCAATGCATTATTTTATTTTTGGTGGCTATATTTATACTTACATGGACTCTGGGCGTGGGTGGAAGTCCATGGCAATCACCTCTCTGAAGAAGAAAAATTCCACAATAGAATAGTCTGTCATCATGTGTGCACAAAATATGCATCTAAGTGTGCTGTCAGTAACTTGTTGATGGTGACTCACCGAATCCTCAGTTTTCCTCCTGAGTGTGCTCCATTCTGGAGACAGTGGGGGCCCCATGGCCATGTAGGGTGTCTCTCCCAGCCTCCTTCCCTCTGGCTCACTGCCCTCTGCAGGAACACACAGACCCATCAGCGCGGCATAGCATCTCAGGATTATGGGTGAGACTTTTTTGTATTAATTGATCATGCATTAATTGATCCAGTGTTCCTGGATGTGTTGTGTGTGGTGCTGTACCTTCAGGCGAGCAGTTGGAGGAAAGTGAGAGGTCAGAGAAGATGGTAGAGTTGAAGAGAGAGGGTTCAGCCAGGGCGGGGTCTGTGAATGGAGGTGTGACAGTGGGAGGGGTTGAGTCACAGTTGACAGTTGATGCTACGGGAGGAGTAGAGTCAGTGGATGGGGAAATGGTATGCCTTAGGGCAGGGCTGAGGACCCCACTCCGCTTCACTGTGCCACATTTATCCACATCCTCATCTTCAGGAGAGTGCTGCAACAGATGAACACAGACACTGGTGTGGTTCTAAAGAAACAGTGGTGAGTGCCTGAGAGGTTGATGACAGTCTGTAGTTATCTCTCACCTCAGCAGAGGGCGCTCTCTTTATGGTTAACCTCCTGCAAAAAATATTAAACAGACACAAATATACTATGTTATGGGAATTAAACATTTCCAGTGGTGTGGATGTGCAGTACTGTTTTAAATTCCCTTGCATTCAGCTTACTTGGTATGTTTGTTTGTAATGGAAACTATATTTTGTTCCTTTTTGCCTTTGGTGTAGTATTGCCTTACAGACACAATACAGTAGGTAGGTAAGGGTGTTTTAACTTACAGACACAATACAGTAGGTAGGTAAGGGTGTTTTAACTTACAGACACAATACAGTAGGTAGGTAAGGGTGTTTTAACTTACAGACACAATACAGTAGGTAGGTAAGGGTGTTTTAACTTACAGACACAATACAGTAGGTAGGTAAGGGTGTTTTAACTTACAGACACAATACAGTAGGTAGGTAAGGGTGTTTTAACTTACAGACACAATACAGTAGGTAGGTAAGTGCTATAAAGAGATATGGAAAGTCTTATAGCCTCACCTTTCAAGTAACGCTTCCTCAACACACTCCAGTAGACTTCTGCACCTCAAATGTAGAGCAGATTAAGTTATTGTTGCTTTCATTAGTGATTTATTACGGCTGACGTCAGATAGGAAGTGTGAGAAATAATAGCTTACGGGGAGTTCTTCTCATCTCCTGTAATGCTCCATTCGTCATACGATCCCTGTTGGAGAAAATATGTTTATGTACTGACAATTTGACAAATAAATGACTTGTTTTTCGATGTTCAGCATGCTGTTTGTATAACATAGAGGTTAGACACAGAGGATACTCACCAGGTCAGGAGAGGGCTCAGTCTCCTTCCTCATGGGAGGGCCAAATTTGAGTAGATCAACTGAAAACACACAGTCGCATAATCAGCACATACACAATTATGATCCAGAATAACACCTTTAAAATATAATATTAAATAAACTCTGTAGTAGACAATCATCTTTATCATAATCATCGTTATCATCATAACCATATATTTTTGTCATGACAATGATATGAGATACCAGTAAACAAAAACACACACTTGTTCTTACACTACTCTCTTTCATTTTCTATGAATGGATGCTTAGTGTTTGGTGCCAGTGACTATCCCCTTGTGTCCTCCTGACCTTGGCTGCTTGCCCCTGCATGCTGTGATGTAATGCTACATCGGCCATAACAATGGCTCATCAGTAACTCCAGAGTCCTTGAAGAGCTGTGCTTAAAGGGCAAGGATCTTAGAGGCTATACAGATGCAGTATCTTAATTTGAGCCAGTTTGCTACAGCAGGAAAACAATCCTGCAGCAACAGGATATGTGAATTATTATGTGGAATATAATGAATGGACATTTTTGTAGAGGTTAATGCATTTTTCATTAAGAGAAAATCAAGTCTGAAATTTCAAAGTGGAAATTACAAACTTCAGAAGCCTTTTTAAACCTAAAATACACTACATGTTTAACATTTCCTGCATTGCAGTTAAAGTTCTCCTGCAACAGGGTGATCAAATTAAGATCCTACATCTGTAGTTACTCACACTGCTCCTCAGACTGTGTCTTTTGGACCGGCAGGTGTTTCGCTAAGGACTGGATCTTATCAGGGAATGCACTGCATGTCTGCAAACCCACACATCAACATACACAGATCATAAAGAGCATTAGTGACATATTAATCTTAGTAGTATAGTAATCTACATCATATCATGTTGTGCCCAAGCATACATTTTAGCAAAGGAAAGGCGACGATTGGGGAGGGGAGGGGGAGGAGCTCACATCAAGATCACTCTCGTCCATAGTGTGTGTGGTTGGCAGAACAGGGTTGCTGGCCATGTCCAGCAGTTCAATGGCCAGAATCCTGGTCAGCAGTTGACTCACAAAGGGGTGCTGAAGAGAAAACGTAGGCAAAGTGTGGAGAGTCTGTCAGACAGTTTCTTCACTAGGGAAATTAATTCAACATTTATTTTTTTATTTTTTTATTAACGTTGATACTATCTTCTTGCTCTCCTCAAAAGGATGGAACTCTTCGAGGTAGTACCTGTAACAGTTTCTCCGCAGTGTGCCTTTTGCGAGGGTTCTTGGTGAGGGATATTTTCACAAAGCTGTGAAAGTCAGCAGACCTAAACAGATAGACCTCTGGTTATTACCACATGGGCTCCTAGACGCTCACAGTAACATACAGTATACACTTTCAGTTCTGTAGCTCATATGACTTTTGAATTGTAAAGTAACTTCTACCATTTGGTCTTGTCCTTTAGTTTGGGAGGCTGGAAGCTGCTCTTTGACATCATCATCAAGGCCCTGGAAGAAGACAACAAAATGTCATGTACTTAATAACCTGTTGATGAAACATGACGCAGTGATCAAGATTAAAATCTGATCTGTTAACGTGACTGGATACAAATCAAGAAGATTTTAACTTACATTTTTTTTACAGAATCTGTATAATGATAATAATGAGAGGTGACATCCCAGCAACGGTGCCCTCACCTCATGGGGTGCAAGTCAAACATGGGAGGTTGAAGCTCTGCCAGCTCAATAGCGGTGATTCCCACTGCCCAGATGTCACACAGCTGGTTGTACCCGCCTTTCTTCTCCACTGCTGCCACCTCGGGTGCCATCCTAGAAGAGCAACGCTGCCCGTGGATAACTATGGTAAACCATGATCATGGGCCTTGTTTTGGTACCACGGATAGACTTAGATCACTCACCAGTAAGGCGTGCCTATGAATGACTTCCTCTTGGCAACGGAGGCGTTGATCTCAGCTGCAACGCCAAAATCCGCTGGGGAAAGAAATGGCGTGAGAGGTGGAGAAAAAGTATTTTAGTAAATCTGTTTTTGAGTGTGTCTACGGGAGAGGCAGTGAGTGTTAGGGTGATGGACAGTCACTGACCCAGTTTGACATCTCCTCGGTCCGTCAGAAGAATGTTGGCTCCCTGTGAAGAACCCACAGTGACACATTGAGTGCACCGTCTCACGCTCTCCCGTGAGGACCGTCCACAGCTCCAAACACACGCACACACACATCTACACTTACATATTACATTTCAGTAAGTATGAAGGAGTTGTTCCAACGCGCCAGACCAAAATGATTCAACTCAAATGAGGGGTAGAGTAAATTGTTTATTTCCAACAGGATTCAATACTTTACCTTTATGTCTCTATGCATTTTTCCAGTCTCATGTAAGTGATGCAGTCCCTGCAAACACAGAAAATGCAATAACAGTGCACTGAAAGAAATGAACGTTCTTAAACGGTTCTTCATCAGCTCTTAAGGTTCCTTGGAGAACTCTTGCCCAATAAAGAACCTTTGATTTAAGTGGGGGATTCTTGATGTGGCTTCTATGGTTCTTCAGAATTCTAAAAAGGTTCTTGAAATGTATAGAAGCCTGCAGATGTGTCCCTTTTATAGTACACAGCAAATTGGGCAGTGTTAACTAATGTTGATTTTTTTTCACTGTAACATTTCTAGTATGGATTCAAAAGTTGAATTAACACTGTAAAGAGTTAATGTACCACTCAGTGGTGTAAAATAGCCTCACTGTTGGTGTTAATAACCAGAGTATACTCAAATATAAATAACATACATTTTTCTAAACTACTCCAATCTGTTACTTGGACTTATTTTTAAATTTTTTAATTTAACCTTTATTTAACTAGGCAAGTCAGTTAAAAGCAAATTCTTATTTACAATGACGGCCTACCAGTTACTGAAATGGTTGTTCCAGTTAAGATGTTTAAGGTAGTCCCATACCTTAACCTTCCCAACTCTGGCAGTCATTCTGAATGCAGGTTGCTTGTGAATAAAAATTCAAAATGTTGGATATCCCCAATCTGGTTGGATTCCAATAGGAATTACGCATCACTCTGCAAGCCAGCATAATGTAATTTAAGAGGCCTGTAAACTATGAGTTTCAGGCCACTGTATTAGGGTAAAACTAAGCCCTTAAAAAAACACTTTATGAAATATGTATTGTCACTTGGTGGAGGCCACAGGACTGTAAATGAATGAATGCAACAACCATGTCTCTCTCACTAGCGAACACAGTCATGGGTAGTACTGGTGATTTATTTGAAAGCCACCCTGGGAAATATGCAAATAAGGCTTAAAACCCAACAGCAGGGCTATTCAGTTCCAGTCCTGGAGGGCCGAAACATTTCTGGTTTGGATTTTTGTATGGTTCTTCAAAGAACCATCACATTTATGGTTCCACGGAGACCTTAAAATGGTTACCCTATGGCCCTCAAACTCAACTCTGGACCTCAAAGCCACTGCTTTTTTTCACTGTTCCCCTCTAATCAGGGACTGATTTAGTCCTGGGACACCAGATGGGTGCATTTAATTATCAGGTAGAACAGAAAACCAGCAGGCTCCGGACCTTGTAGTGTAAAAGTTGAATACCCCTGCCCTACGGCATTGCTCTCAAGAACCTTATTTGGTTCCAACTTGCACCTTTATTTTTTAGAGTGTGGCACTGTATCGCAGGGCAACTGTCAAGCATGATGTTTATGAATTGACAATGTAAACGCCTCCGCCAATGAATAAAGCTGCATATAATTTAATGCTTACCTGTAGTGTTTCCCTGCACACATATGCAATCTGCCTCTCATTCAGGGGCCCAGTAACTATGTAAACATAAAAATTAAGTATGTCAAGGACATCATTTAAAAAATGTATATGAGGTACACAGTATTTTATTTATTTTTTATGTACGGGGTCGATCAGCTTTAATATTGCAGATTGATTGTGGCTTCCATCAATGTAATTGTCTGCATCATTTCCAATCCCCCATATTTTTGGGGGAAATATATATACAGTACCAGTCAAACGTTTGGACACACCTACTCATTCAAGGGTTTTTCTTTATTTTTACTATTTTCTGTATTGTAGAATAATAGTGAAGACATCAAAACTATGAAATAACACATATGGGATCATGTAGTAACCAAAAAAAGTGTTAAACAAATCAAAATATATTTTAAATTTGAGATTCTTCAAAGTAACCACCCTTTTGCCTTGATGACAGCTTTGCACATTCTTGGCATTCTCTCAACCAGCTTTATGAGGTAGCCACCTGGAATGCATTTCAATTAACAGGTGTGCCTTGTTAAAAGTTAATTTGTGTAATTTTTCTCCTTCTTTATGCGTTTGAGACAATAAGTTGTGTTGTGACAAGGTAGGGGGGGGTATACAGAAGATAGCCCTATTTGGTAAAATACTAAGTTCATATTATGGCAAGAACAGCTCAAATAAGCAAAGAGAAACGACAGTCCATCATTACTTCAAGACATGAAGGTCAGTCAATCCAGAAAATGTCAAGAACTTCGAATGTTTCTTCAAGTGCAGTCGCAAAAACCATCAAGCGCTATGATGAAACTGTCTCTCAGGAGGACCGCCACATGAAAGGAAGACCCAGAGTTAGCCCAAATAAATGCTTCACAGAGTTCAAGTAACAGACATCTCAACATCAACTGTTCAGAGGAGACTGCGTGAATGAGGCCTTCATGGTCGAATTGCTGCAAAGAAACAACTACTAAAGGACACCAATAAGAAGAAGAGACTTGCTTGGGCCAAGAATTGACATTAGACCGGTGGAAATCTGTCCTTTGTCCTGAGAAGTCCACATTTGAGATGTTTGGTTCCAACCACTGTGTCTTTGTGAGACACAGAGTAGGTGAACGGATGATCTCTGCATGTGTGGTTGCCACTATGAATCATGGAAGAGGAAGTGTGATGGTGTCGGGTTGCTTGCTGGTGACACTGTCTGTGATTTATTTAGAATTCAAAGCACACTTAACCAGCATAGCTACCACAGCATTCTGCAGCGATACGCCATCCCATCTGGTTTGCGCTTAGTGGGACTCATTTGTTTTTCAACAGGACAATGACCCAGAACACACCTCCAAGCTGTGTAAGGGCTATATGACCAAGGAGAGTGATGGAGTGCTGCATCAGATGACCTGGCCTCCACAATCACCCAACCTCAACCCAATTGAGATGGTTTGGGATGAGTTGGACCGCAGAGTGAAGGAAAAGCAGCCAACAAGTGCTCAGCATATGTGGGAACTCCTTCAAAACTGTTGGAAAAGCATTCCTGATGGTGCTGGTTGAAAGAATGCCAAGAGTGTGCAAAGCTGTCATCAAGGCAAAGAGTGGCTTTTTGAAGAATCTAAAATCAAATATATATTTCATATATGTTTAACACATTTTTGGTTACTACATGACTTGTTCCCCAACTACCATGATAAATGTCCTGCAGGGAACCTCCTCCACAGTACTCCATGCAGATCCACAGCTTGTTATTTCTATAAAAGGAAGAGGCACACCGTTAAAGTACAACGGGTAAGGTCAAACCAAATTCTTTTCGACATTTACTCAAGTAGTATTTTACTGTGCGACTTTCGCTTTTAATTGAGTCATTTTCTATTTAAGGTACAGTATCTTTACTTTTACTGAATGATGACAACTGGGTACTTTTTCCACCACTGTTTAAGAAATACCTCACTGCGTTTCATATCAAGATTCAATGTAATCTTTGATTGCAGACCAAACCTGAGGTAGCTGCCGAAATAGGCCACAATGTTCTTGTGAGTGCATTCTTTAATCATGGTAATCTCCTGCTGGATAGATAAGATGTCATCACCTGAAGAGAGAGATGAGCAAAGACAAACTCAAATTCTGGAATATACACTACTGCGCCACAATGTGATTAAAGGTCCAATGCAGCCCTTTTTAATCTCAATATCAAATCATTTCTGGGTAACAATTGAGTATCTTACTGTTATTTGTTTTCAATTAAAATTGTAAAAAATAACCAAAAATAGCTTCTTAGCAAAGAGACATTTCTCAAGCAATAGTTTTTCTAGGACTGTCTGGGATTGGTCTGAGTGGGGAGGGGAAAACTAAACTAGCTGTTATTGGCAGATAGGCTGAAATGTCAGGTAGTCTTTTCAAACAACTCAATAAAAAGGGCATTATTGTCATGTTCACAATATTATTCCAAACTCATGGTGTGGAAATATAAATTAAAACACATTGACTGCACTGCGCCTTTAAGATAAAAACACAATCATACTTTGGGATAAATATCCTACCAGGATCTAGTTTTACAACTTTGATTGCAGCGATCACGGATGTCTTGATGTTTCGTGCCTATAGAGAAGACAGAGTACAAAAAAGTTATGATTTCTTTTTTTTCTCTGATCATATGACCTTGTGATTTCACTTCTTGCTGTGAGCGTTATGGCTAGTGACATGACCTTTGAAGTCATGAGTGCCACAGCCTCTCAGTTCTACATTAGGAAAACGAATAGTAGCCTAGCACGCATCACTAGTTGAAAGGAGTTCCAAATGTATTATCCTATTCGTGGGCCATTTTATTTTTCCTGAGAAAACATGGGTGATAAAGAACACCCTCACTGTATGGCTACACCACAGAAGGTTGGTGGCACCTTAATTGGGGAGGACGGGCTCGTGGTAACGGTTTCTATGCGTTTGATGCCATTCCATTTGCTCCGTTCCAGCCATTATTATGAGCCGTCCTCCCCTCAGCAGCCTCCACTGGTCTACAGATCATGATGCCATTCCATTAGCACCATTCCAGCCATTATTATGAGCCGTCCTCCCCTCAGCAGCCTCCACTGGTCTACAGATCATGATGCCATTCCATTAGCACCATTCCAGCCATTATTATGAGCCGTCCTCCCCTCTGCAGGCTCCACTGGTCTACAGATCATACAGACACAATGCTTCTGTTACAAGCAAAGTAGCGAACGGCCACGCGGAAACTATGAGGCTTGTGTCAGTCACCGATAGAAGAGCTGCTACCTTTGACAACAGACATCTGTTACGGAGCGGTACCCACTTCCTGTTTTGTTTCTGTACTAAAAGACTTCCGCAGATGTAAGGCATGTAAGAGTAATGTATCATATTGCAGCAGAACTTTTACATCATCAACAAAATGAGGCTATTATTGCAAATCTCTGATCATGATCACTTACCAAACAGGACCTAGGCAACCATGTATCATCTACTCATTTGATTTTTTCTAAGAGAAAAAGTTAATTAATTACAGAAATCTCTCCAATACCTTACAAGGGTTTTTTGGGAGTCATGTGCTAAGACAGTGAAGCCGCAGTGGAACGACTATATTTGCTGGCCATTCCAAATATCATGCTTTAGGTCAGGGTACTGACATGGGTGTGTACAGGGAGCTTCCTTTAGGTCAGTGACATGGGTGTGTACAGTGAGCTTCCTTTAGGTCAGGGACATGGGTGTGTACAGTGAGCTTCCTTTAGGTCAGGGACATGGGTGTGTACAGGGAGCTTCCTTTAGGTCAGGGTACTGACATGGGTGTGTACAGTGAGCTTCCTTTAGGTCAGTGACATGGGTGTGTACAGGGAGCTTCCTTTAGGTCAGGGTACTGACATGGGTGTGTACAGTGAGCTTCCTTTAGGTCAGGGTACTGACATGGGTGTGTACAGTGAGCTTCCTTTAGGTCAGGGTACTGACATGGGTGTGTACAGTGAGCTTCCTTTAGGTCAGGGTACTGACATGGGTGTGTACAGTGAGCTTCCTTTCTCAACTCATTTTAGATTTCCTGTTACCAACTACTCCCTTCTAGGCACCATCTCAGTTAACCACAAACTCAAACATAATGTTTTTCTATGCCATACTGTAAGATTTAACAGTGGAGTGCATTTCATAATCTGACTATTTTATTTGGTGTGGTGGACCTTTTTCAACACATGACCACGTCGACCTAGAGAAAAAGCTTTTTCAGCATTCCCCTGAGCCTTGTTTTGACATCAGCCATTCTGATGTTAAACTCTGTGCACATGACAACCAAACATTCAATACAGTTATGGAGAGAGACCATGCAGCCTGCCTCCATGCACAGATTGATGACACTATGGATGGTGGAATATCACTTTTCTGGAAACATTATATCAGAAAACAATTGATATCATTCTTGATTAATAAAACCATCACATTCTGTTTTTAAACGTTGACTGCGACCAGTCAACATAGAACAGACTAATAACCATGTATTCAAACAGGTGCGTCTGCTCAGGTATACCAATACAGTCATATGGGGGTGCAAATCCAGTAGCCTAAAGAGACATAGTTTTCACTAAAGGACTTAATAATATGCAAAATATCAGAGCATGGTTTATTTCAAATAGGCCTACCTTAAATACGTCTCCGTATGTACCACTACCGATTCGGTGAATCATCTCGTAGTCCTCCAACGGGTTCGAATAGGAAACACCAATTGCATCCATCGCAGCACTGTATATCTCGACTAGTGCTTTCTAGCCACAAATTATATGATTCCTATCCAGATGTCTGAACTTCCTCTGCAACAAACCATCAGAAGCAAAAGCTGAAATAAAAATGGCAGCTGTACAGCCTTGTGATGCTCAGAGAACGGCAGCCTACCAGTGACCTGACATTTTTGTAAATAATAAGGCATTGTTGTTGCTCCTGAATGAAGAACATAATCTGCATTCTGGGTTTTTCAGTGACACAAAGCCCTGTCAAAAATAAATAGTAATTGGTCACCATTTCGGTTATTGTTTTGTTGAAATTCTATTATTTTTTTTTATTTGTGATAATAGTCCACCCTCTCTCTCTCTCTCTCTCTCTCTCTCTCAAGAGGGTAGGTAGTAAACCCTGGGGATATACTTTGGAGAGACCCCGGGGCTCTTGAGGTGATTGGTTATTTAATTGATACAGAAAAACGAACTCAGGAAAAAATACGAATTATTTATAAAAGAATAGCATAAGTAAGCCTCTGTATAAATATGCATTATAAGGTAATGAGACTGACTACTAGACCATATTGAGACCACACCTTCATAGCCAAGCCCCCCTTCATGGTGAAGGCACGTCCCTTGCGCTCCGAAACACCATTTTCAAGGCGTCAAACGGCCTTGAGGAGTCAATTTAGAATCAGTCATCTTTAAATAAAATCGAGACAATTTTGAGAAATTTTAACAGAACATAACAGCTAGCTACGCACTTCGAATTTACAAAGTTTATATCGGTTGTCTCGTTAGAAATTATCACAAAAATGGCAGATCCGACGACACAGTCTGCCCAGAACTCGTCCTCTTTGAACGTTTCATCGACAAAAGAATCCACATATTCCGGTAGGAAATGATGTTGAATGCCAACATTTTGACTGTAATAGATCGAGCTCAGCTCAAACACATTCGTATGCAATGTATGTTCGACCAATTTATGTCCCTACCATGGCGTGTGTGAATGCTAACGGTGCATCTGACAGTTAGCAATTTCATCACAGGTTGAACAGGACTCATGTTGGCTACCTAGAATAGAAGACACACATAACTAGCTGGTTAACGTTAGTCTCTCTTTTGGTTAGCAGTGTTGCGAACTGCCCATGCCATAAATACATTGTTTGGACCATTTGGTATCTAGCTAATTTAGGCCGAAGACCAGAGAAAGCCTTTTGTATTTTTGAGTAGCTCCGTAGCCCATAATGGGTCGTTCGTTCAGCTAGTTGATCTCTGACCAATGTTCTGTATCTAATGTATTGCCAGAGTTTCTAAACTACACTGTCTTTGGTATTGTACTTCCCAAAAATGTCGCAAGCTAACTACTTAACACAATACCGAAACTAACGCTGCAATCGTATACAAATCAACATAGCAGTAATTAAGGGTATTATACTGTATGTATACATGATTTATACTTCTACAGATACTGTACATGAGAGCTCACGGGTCAACGCTATTTGGAAACCTTGGGGCATTTCAATGGGGGGGGGGACATCCCAAGGATCCCAGATAGCACAGGCCGAGAGCACGTGGTCCAATTCGAACGCTTTAAAAAATATGTTCTAATCACCCTGACAACGATTGGACCAATGAAGGCATGGTTACCATCCTTTTGCTTTCATTAATCAAAACAACCTTGTCAGCTCAGTGGTTTCGTCAAGGACAACCAGGATACCAGGATCAGGATCGAGGCAGGGTGCTCCGCATCCTACTGCAACTAGGCCTATTGACAGGGATACTGTCAAAGAGCATTTTATTTGTCACGTGCAGAATACAGTGAAATTATTACTTACAAGCCCTTAACCAAACATTTTAAGAAAAATAAGTGTTAAGTAAAAATAGACAAGTTAAAAATAACATAATTAAAGAGCAGCAGTAAAATAACAGTAGCGAGGCTATATACAGGGGGACAGGTACAGAGTCTATGTACGGAGACACAGGTTAGTTGAGGTAATATGTACTTGTAGGTAGTTAAAGTGACTATGCATAGATAATAAACAGAGAGTCTTAAATTATTACTTGGAATAATGATAGCTAAAGTTCCCTGTCCCAGAATGGCATGCTAGTAGTGATAAAGCTATTTGCTCCTGCTAGCTAGCAACAGAGTTCAAAGTAAAGCTGATAACTATATAGATCACAAATATAAAATACTTTACTTAATAGCAGTTTGTCATACGGAGATCTCTCTTGAGCTGTGTTTATGTACCTTAGGTACGGAGAACGTGATTGGCAGAGGTGATCAGCAGAGATAGTACTCTTGTTTTGATTGGTTTAGTACTTGCCAGTGTTTGCCTATCCATAAAAGTAAGTATTTAGAAAAAAAATGGCAAGAGTTGACATTGCCAACGAAACTGAAATGTGTTGAGAATAAATAAATATAGGGTAAGCGTACCTATTAAGCACTTCCATCTTTAGATTCAAATAAAAAGTTTCTGCTGTTTTAATGTTTCAGTGAATTAATTGGTTATTATATTCATACATTTAGAATCTAAGCCAATCAGATGTTTTATTTTTAAGTTATTGACAGATTTTTGGTACCTTCTCAGATAATTGATCATACTTTATGTAAAATTAAGAGATTAATATGGTGATATATGCACATGATAGCATATTTCATTGGCAATAAGTACTTTTTCTTGCCAATTGAAAATATGGGGTATTTGAGAAATAGAAATTCTCGCTTTTATCCATAATAATCTCATGTAGGTTAGCCTACCCGCACTGTATCTGCGAGCTGTTGGCTAGAGCACGTGCCAAGACCAGAGGAGGCATATTTGCTATTTAATGTAACAGTTTTTTGTGACAACGGTTGGGAAAGAGTTGCAAATACGATGGAGACACGTTGAACTTCCTAACTTTATTCGGTACATGAAAAAGTACATTTTGTGTGCACTACGTCATCACGCACTGGTATCTGCAGCAAGTCCATTTGGTGGAAACGCACCAATGGTGGGAAAATGTGCATATTTTCTTAATGCAGATTTTAGAATATTTGCATGCATCGGATGGAAACCTAGCTATTGATGTAGCTTCCTGATCTGGCATCAAGTTAACGGGTGAGGGGCCATTTGAGTCGAAGCAGGTGTATTTGGCAACATTCCTAATGAACAACTTGACACTAGACAAAAAAAACCTGGCTACAGCCCATTGGGAAAGGTTGAACGACTCCTGGCTGCCGGTTAGAGCCCTTTGGGAAAGGGTGAACAACTCCTGAATTAGGGCAACTATGAATGAAATTATGATCCCCACTGAATTTGACTAGATATGAGACAGTCGACTGGATTACATATTTTTCAGGATAATGATAACCAGTTGTGCTCACCTGAAAACAGAGGGACATTAGTAGGCCCAAGCGACTATTTCTCAGTGATTGTGGACGGATTCCCTGGTGAAATGGAGAATTACACTAACATCATCCCGGATCCCCTAGACCCACTCCAATTCGCATGACACCCCAACAGATCCACAGATGACGCAATCTCAATCGCACTCCTGGACTTCCTGACGGACCGCATCCAGGTGGTAAGGGTAGGCAACAACACATCTGCCACGCTGATCCTCAACACCGGGGACCGTCAGGGATGCGTGCTTAGTCCCCTCCTGCACACTCCTGTTCACCCATGACTGTGTGGCCAAACACGACTCCAACACCATTTTAAGTTTGCTGACGACACAACAGTGGTAGGCCTGATCACCGACAACTAAGAGACAGCTTATAGAGAGGAGGTCAGAGACCTGGCAGTGTGGTGCCGGGACAACAACCTCTCCCTCAATGTGAGCAAGACAAAGAAGCTGATCGTGGACTACAGGAAAAGGCGGGCCGAACAGGCCCCCATTAACAT
Organism: Thymallus thymallus; assembly: GCA_023634145.1. NCBI lineage: Eukaryota > Metazoa > Chordata > Actinopteri > Salmoniformes > Salmonidae > Thymallus > Thymallus thymallus. The sequence goes on along the minus strand of CM042404.1, from coordinate 6,280,742 downwards.
CGACGGCTGTGGAGCAGGTTGAGAGTTTCAAGTTCCTTGGTGTCCACATCACCAACAAACTATCATGGTTCAAACACACCAAGACAGTCGTGAACAGGGCACGACAACACCTTTTCCCCCTCAGGAGACTGAAAAGATTTGGCATGGGTCCTCAGATCCTAAAAGTTCTGCACCATCAAGAGCTTCCTGACCGGTTGCATCACTGCCATAAGGCACTACAGGGTAGTGCGTACGGCCCAGTACATCACTGGGGAAACTCTTTTTCTTGAACTGCGTTGTTGGTTAAGGGCTTGTAAGTAAGCATTTCGCTGTAAGGTGTACACCTGTTGTATTTGGCGCATGTGACAAATAGTTTGATTTGATATGACTAAATAATGGACCACTGTCAATTGTTCGAGTTTCTCAAAGAGAAAACGAGTTGCACATGACTTCCATGCCTTGGTTTTTAACCCTGAGAAAATATATTTTAGATGGTTTGGCTGCGTCTGAGACCTGTGTGTTGTAACATGGATAATCCTCACTGTCATGACTCATTCGACTAGAATGAAGAACTGCATGTTGGCAAAGTTGCATCGTCATGGTCTTACCTGAGATCATATGGAGGAAATTGGTAACTTTATGCTCGCAGGTTTCTCATCAACTTCCCTTCAGTATTAGGATTTATAAATAAGATCTGCGATCAACCGACAGTCAGGTTTGGCTTGATAATGAATTCTGTCTCCCTCTCTTCTTTGCTCTGTCCTGTTTGTTCCTCCAGTGATGGAGCTGGTGTACTGGCGGGACCCCAAGAAGTCTGCGGTGGCCTTTGGCATGTCCCTGCTGGTCCTTCTGTCCCTGGCCACCTTCAGCGTCATCAGTGTGTTGTCATACCTGCTCCTGGCCCTCCTCTGTGTCACCATCACCTTCCGCGTCTACAAGTCTGTCATTCAGGCAGTGCAGAAGTCTGAAGATGGCCACGCCTTCAAGTACGACCGCTCAGCTTGGGATATGATGGAACATGGGAGAACAAGGCTATATTATCGTATTGAACTTGACCCCTTGGCGTTTATCATCTGATTTTGATTGTTAGATGATGACTGATGCTTTGTCTCCCTCAGGGGTCTGATGGAGCAGGACCTGACCGTTCAGCCTGAGACTTTCCGTAAATATGTGGATGTTTGTCTGACCTATGTGAACCGAGCCGTTAAGCAGGCCAGACACCTGCTGCTGGTGGAGGACCTGGTGGACTCACTCAAGGTAGAGTTCATCAGGGCAATAGGCTACTGCAGTCTTGGAGATTTCCATTACTAACTGGATCTAAATGATTAGTTCTAGAAGTGCTTGATATAGAATCTTCTTCTGTCATGCATGTATAGCAAGGGGAGTAGTTTTGTTAGTGAGTCTCACTCTAGCTCCAACTACTAGGCTGAATGGGAATGCTCTTGGGACAGAAATGAGGGCTTATGTTGACTGGATGGAACATTTGCTGAAAAGGTACATAAGACTTGTAAACATTTATTTATTTTTTTACAATTCTAAGCACCGTTTCAGCCTATGTGTGTGTGTGTGTGTGTGTTTTAAATATTTTGCACACCTTGAGCTGTTGGTCTATATAAACTGTGGTCAGTTGTTGTCTCTGGAGATATTCTTTCACAACACTTCAGTCTGCTCTATTATGTATTGTAAGAAAGCCTGAAAAGCTGTCATGTGATGTCAGAGAAATAAATGCCTGGCAGATGTTCAAATTAGGGATTAAGAGTTTATCAGATGAAGGAAGGAGTGGATTATACAGCTGAAGGCGGCTAGTGTATGTGTCCAATGGTAAATTCACATAGAGGCTAAACATTGTAGGACGCTCATTATATCTAACACAGTCCATGTTTGTATACGCAGGTGTTAATTGCTCTATAGTGGCCAAGGAAAATAGTCCTTATCTTGTCATGCCACATGGTGGTTTTCTGAAATGTGCTGGTCCTCTCTGTTGCAGCTGGTTGGTTTTATGTGGCTGATGACCTATGTGGGAGCTGTCTTCAATGGCATCACCATCCTTATACTGGGTAAGACTCACCAAACACTGTCCGATCTTCCATTTTTGTCTAACAAATAAGTGTTCTGCACCCAGTCATGTATTCATACTAGAATAATTTGCATCTGTTTGGTTTGTCCTTAATCTGTCCTCAGATTAATCAACAACAAAAAACACTACCTTTTATTTTTTACTTAGTCGGTGTCTCAACTTACTGTTTTGAGTTAGAATAGTATAATACACAAGGTGGAATGTGGTTGTGCATCAGCGTTTTTTCTCTTATGTCACTCAACTAGCCAATTGTCAGTTAAACATTTTTTAGATTGGTCAATTATTCTAGTGGCCATCTATCTAAACTTGTTATCGTGGTCGAATTACCAGCTGGGGGGCCTCCATTCGATTTTTTTTTTGGTCAGTCTCACTCAGATGTCATATTAAAAACTGCAAACATTTGTCTCCACCCTATGGCAAAATGCGTAGCATTGCAGGAAATGTCTTATAAAATTGCTCAATCTTTTCTCTGCCCCATGGCAAAATGTGTAGAATTGCACGAAGTTAACTCTAAAACATTTCTCTCCGCTGTCAAGAGGGGGGGCTCCTAAAATGTTTAGCTCGCAATGTGTTGGTGGGGCGGGGGAGGGGTGGCGTATGCACATGTGGGTACACAGACCCCTCATGATGAGTTCAGATTGTTTTGGGCCTTGATCAGTTGCCCATCCGGGTCTATCTTCTTGTATTGTACAGATCTGCACTCCTGCCTACATAATTGCTCCTTGTTGGATAAATGAAGTATTTTTTTCATTGAAACAGTCAGACTTCCATTTACTCTAAAGAGAGGACTTGGTCTGAATGACATGGTTTAAATTGCCTTGAGAGATCCTGTACAATAGTACTGTAACATTGCTCTTTAAACTGGTCTATAGGATTCAATGAATAGCTTTGTTTAAATAGCATGTTCGAGGTGTCCCATGCTATGTGGAAACCTCCTTAGAAACAAACGTACTTAACCTGAGTCCACTCTGTTTCTCATTAACAGCTGATGTCCTCTTCTTCAGCACGCCTCTGGTTTATGACAAAAATAAAGTAAGTGTGAATGGAAGCATTTGTTTTTACTGTTTGTTATGTTTGTTATGAACCTGTGTGCTCGTTGGTTAACAACTTTTGTTATCTTTCAGACCCAGATCGATAAATACGTGGAACTGATTCGCACCAGAGTTGAAGTCACACTTGCAAAGTAAGGGCACCTCTTCTTTTTTCTTTTTTTTTTAACCATCAATATGGAGATGAGGTGAAATCCCAGAACACCATGTTTTTCTTTTTGGCTATAGATGTAGACATTTCAGTGTCACGGCATGCAGGAACACAGCATCAGTAGCTTTGTCATGACATGTCTTGGTTGAACCACCCTGAAGGAGTTGTCTTCCCTTATTCAATGTGACCTGTGACCTCTATATAGATGTGAGATGTACAGTATGATTATTTCCCCTTTTCAGGCTTCAAGATAAACTTCCTGGGGCAGTGAAGCGCACCAAAGCAGAGTGATGGCCCATGACCCCCATTCAACGACTGCTCTCTCCCTTGTACTGCAACTCCAGTCCTACCCTTTCGAATGCATTCCCAGCGTCAAACCTGTGGCCAAGTCGTCGCTCTATATTCAATGTACCGTAGCTAACTTGCGTAGGGTGCAATGCTTGTATTTGTTGTTGGAGCTAGCCACAATCTGAATTGCTACATCTATTGTTGGACTTAGAAATTAATGATATGTACCTATTAATTCTTGAATAATATAACATGTAAATGCCTTATGAGCTTAGTTCAACTGTTGTACCCCATCAGAAACCAAAATATAACCTTGTTTCACTGCATTGTTTGGAAACAAAGTAAATGGAAACAAACACAATATATAGCCTCAACATAGTTAAAACTATACTTTTGATATCGTGGATGGTCAGTCCTTGCGTCCATAACTCTATGAATTTGACAGTGGTTACATTTCTCCAAACCCATCCCTCATCCTTTTTAAAGAGAACAGGGAAATACATTTTGTTCCAACTGCTGATTGGGGCTTTAACAGATGATTCCTGATTGAACCAAGGGGGTTTAAATCAGGAGAACTTATAATTATTTCAAGGATACAGAATGGTGTATAGCATCTCTAATGATGTCTGATGGGGGGGTTCATTGTTTGAAGTAATGTCTTTGTTCGAGGGGAGGGGTGGGGGGCACTCAACCTTTTCAGCATCATCTCAGTTCATCCTAAAGACACTTTTTGCTATCTGCACTGCACTGAGTATTTTGCAAGCAAGTCATCAAACTTGAAATAAAAATTAAGGAAACCATCGCAACAAGCTGTCATGAGTCATTTTATCATGTTTTGTCAGTTTGTATGAGCTGGGAAAACCAACCGCATTAGTGTCGTAGTAAAGGATTACAAATGATTCAATAGGAGTAGTAAATGTTGATTGTATAAGTAGGCTATGTACTCGCCTCCGTTGCTTTAATTAAAAATCCCAAAGCATTTTTCCTTGACACTCCGGCACCTCAACCCTGAGAAAATGGGTTTAAGGATTATTGCGATGGCGCTACATGGCCCTCCGCTAAGTAACGCGGAGGATATATTGCCGTCGGATTTACACCTACTGTATAAATATCTTTCAGTTGAGTGTACATTAAAGTAGTAATGTTAGCAGCTAGGGAAAATGAACTAGTATGGAATGTACAGTTCCTCCAAGCCAACGGATAGACGTTTGGGTGATTACTTAATGTCAACTTAATGTGCTTATGTCACAGAGAATGTAATGTTTGTCTGGTCCTGGCAGTGAGTGTAATATTTTTAAACCATTACATCTATTTTGCGGCACACGTGAAGGAAATGTATAACTAGGGAGTGACCCAGCCAAGTCTGAATGAGATCAGCTGCTGTTGAATTATCTTATCACGTTTTATTTTCATCCCCAACTATTCGTAATTTGTGGGGGGAACAGGGAAAAAGATGACGAATATGAGAGATTTTAGTTATGTAGTTAGGCTACAGTTCTCATTTCTGAACAGTAGATGGAAGCAATGAGGTGAAATGAGCAACAATTTTGGTTTTGGACATTGAGTGAATGACTGACTGAAATTTCTTGAGCCACAACTAGATGAGATGTGGTTGGTACATCCAATCTAGAAGTCATCCCATAAATTATTAGTTTGATTAATATAATATGCCATTTAGCAGACACTTTTATCCAAAGATACTTTCAGTGATGCATGCATACATACAGGGCCGGCCCGTGGCATTTTACTAAAACTATTAATTTGAAATATTACAAAAAAGCGAAAGCCCCCATAACATAACTACATAGCTTATTAGGCCATATTTTCTGTGTTGCCAGCAGCGTCACCCCGACCACTACAATCTGTTCGTCGGACGAAACTGGAAAAAAACAACTTGTGTAGAAAGTAAACATCCGCACCATGATGGTGTCAACTGTGCTTATGTCTGTGTAAAGAGAAAGTAGGGAAGAAATGAAAACTTCTGACTATTTCTGGTCTAGTGATCGATGACAACTGAGCTCGCTGCCCAGACTTACATAATTACAAAGAAGAGATTCTCCTGATTAAAATGGTTCCCGACTTCCCGAAAAAAAAATATATACACATTGTGAGATATTTTGCGAAATAGACAGACATACCTATATTTCCCTATAAGAAACAATGGGACGACCTCAAGAGTTCTATGAGTAATATTTTGTTGCTGTTTACATTTTAACTACAAACAATGTGGGCAGGTCTCATTGCCAACAATAGCGAAGCAGGCATTGTGACGTAGAACAATACACTGGGAATAGAATGCTTGGAAGGCGAGTTGATGCCAAAGCGCTCAATAAAACTAATAAGAGCTGGCAGGGTGAAAAATACCCCAAAATAAGGCCTGTTTTTTTTTTCGTGATTACTTCAAAACTACGGCAAGCAGCTGGGAAATATAAAATATTATGAAACTGGGCTCCACGGTGGATGCAAAGAACTAGTTTTTATCAGAAAAAAAGCGTTGTAAAAAAATGTCAAATGTCCAGCCTGCTAGTAGCTAGTTTTCTTTGGATGAAACTAGTAACGTTGGCTAATTTAAATAGCTAGCTAGCTGGAGTTAATGTCAGTTACTTTTACCTTCATTACCTCAGCACAGCCCAGCGATGCAGCATCAGGCATCTACAAAAAGGCTGCACCAATTGACCCTACTGACTGGCCATCTGTTTTAACTCATAAGGTAAGATCAGAGTTTGTTCTCAGAGGACTGTATAAAATCAAAAACAGTTTCACGTTTCCGAAACAAAAAGACAGGAGAAGGTGTCAGCATGACTATTTCAATAGTCTTAGTCAATGGGGAAAAAAATAAAAAGAAGCTGTAGAAAATGTACTCAAAAATAGAATACTGCTTCTGCTGCAAAATGCAAGCCACTTGCTCAAGGCCCATGAGGATAGCCAAGAGCACAATACACACATGGCAACATGGAAGGTATTGGAGGTCCGTCTTGCAAAGGGGACGAGATGGCATTCGCTGAGGCTGAGAGAAACAGGTGTTGTGAAGTTCTTACCAGACTGGTGGCAATAATTAAGTCCTTAGCTGAAAGAAACATGGAAACAGCTCTCTGTCATTGTCAGGATTGTGTTACTGGAAGACATACCACAAATTAAAGAACATTTCATTCTTGTGGAAGAGGAGTCAACAGGGGAAAGTTTGTCATCTCTCATCCTCTAATGGCTGGAGGAGCTGAACATCCCCTCTGAGGACTGCAGAGGACAGTCCTATGAGAACGGCGCCAACATGAAGGGAAAGAATAAAGGTGTTTAGGCTAGGCTGCTTCAACAGAACTCAAGAGCCTTTCTTGTCCCATGTGGTGCCCACACTTTACATCTGGTGGTAGCTGATTCTGCTAAGAGCTCACCAGATGCCATTGGCTACTTTGGATATTTAGCTAAATGATTCAAACTCTTCTCATCCTCCACCCATAGATGGGATATCCTCCTGAAACATGTCAAAACCACCCTGAAATCATGGTCAGAGACCAGGTGGGAAAGCAGGATTAACAACATTCAGGTGGTAAGGTACCAGACTGGGCAAGTCAGAGAGGCTCTTCTGGAGGTGAGGGAAACTACTGCAGACCCTGTGGTGAAAGTTGAAGCCCAGTCTTTGGTTAAGGTGATTGGATCCTACCGCTTTTCTATTTGCACAGTCATATGGTTTGACATCCTCAAAAAGATCCAGCATCTGAGTAAACTGATGCAGTCACCCTCTATGCAGCTAGATGTGGCTGTTGACGTGCTGAAGAAAACCAGAGATTCCCTTACCTGCTACAGAAACAGTGGATTTTCTGATGCACAGACAACTGCAAAGGAAATGTGCGAGGTGATGAACGTGGAGGCTGTACTCAAACAAAAGCGTTTGAGAACCACAAAAATGCACTTTGGTTATGAGGCTCCAGATAAGCCTATTGGTGATGCACTTCGAAAAAATGGAAACCACATTTTGTGATGTGGTTGTGGATACAGCCCTCTCTTCACTTGATGAGAGATTTTAGAGCCTGGGAGAGGTGAATGACAAATTTGGAGTGCTCCTCAACTTCCCCAACATGTCAAAAGAAGAGTTGCTAGAGCACTGTCAAACCCTGAGCACTGCTCTAAGCCATGACGGACAGCCAGATATTGATGGCAGGGAACTTGCTGTGGAAATGCAAAACTTTCCACATTTACCATCAAAAAACATGAAAAACATGGAACTATTGACCTTCCTGCACGAGAAGAAGCTGACAGAAATGTACCCCAATATGTGAGTAACTCTGAGAATCACTGTCACTCTTCCTGTTACAGTGGCTGCTGCTGAAAGAAGCTTCTCTAAGCTCAAACTGATTAAAACCTACCTGAGATCTACTATGGTGCAAGAACGTCTCAGTGGACTTTCCATCATTAGTATAAATCATGTGGTCTCACAACAGCTGTCTTATGATGATATCATAGATGACTTTGTTGCAAGAAAGGCGAGTAAGGCTGTAGAACAATGATACATTATGCGTATTGCACTGAGGTTTCTGTAATATTGTTTTTTGTGCAATACTCTTATTTAGAATGAGTTTTATGTCATTTGTTTGCTGCAAGAAAGGCAAGGCGAGTAAGGCTGTAAAAAGGCCTCTGTAATATAGTTTTTTCGTGCAATACTCTTATTTATATTGTATTTATAATTCAATTTATGTAACTTGTTTCTTAAATACTATTTTAATTTGTGGGGGGGGGGGTTTGTTTCTAAAATCAAGAAAATCTGTATGAACACAATGATCGGTGGTGGAATCGGCTGCTATGCAAGGACACCAGCCAAAATCTTGCCTAGGTCACCAAATTGGTCAGGGCCGGCCCTGCATACATATGATAATGATGAAAGAGTCCCTCTTGGTGGCAGAAGGAAAATGTTGCTGTTTTAAAACTTATTTCCTACCATTCTACACATTTTGCCTTGTGGCAAAAAAAAAGAAGCAATTTTAAAACATATTTCATGCAATTCTACATATTTTGCCATGGTTTATGCCAGGTTCTTTGCATAAGAGTATCAATGTGGGCCCCCTGGAGGTCTGGGCCCCTGGGCATATCCCTGATGGGTAATCCGGCCCTGGATGATGAGGGGGGTCAATCAATGATGGAGATGGCAACGGTGGAGATGATATAACTATCATAAAATTGGCCAATAGATGTTACGAGAGAGGGAAGGATCCGTACGTAGCTATAGGCCATAGAGTAAAGTGTCTACTCATGTTGTTAATGATTCCTCAGCCCAGTGAGCTTTTAACAGTCACAGGATCCCACTTGTCAATATTTGATTGGCCAGTTAATGCAAAAACATTTTTTATTAATAATTTGGTGGGTGCTTATACAGTCATGTGAAAAAGTAAGTACACCCCCTGGAAAGTTTTTAATCACACACAAAAAATATGAAAATGTTATGAAATATTCTTTATGGGGAAGAAGTTAGTACACCCCTACCTTTACCATCACATAAAATGGCTAAAATTAGAATTAGGTACCAAAACAAGTGCAAATGATTATAAAACATTAAAGATAAGAAAATGGTTCTGGTTTGGTCTTAACCAAATGGGTGTGGTAACACATCATTCAACGAATTACCTGAGGCCCTAAGAAGAAAGATTATTGATGCCCATGAGTCTGGGAGGAGTTACAAATCAATTTCCAAGCAATTAGAATACATCATTCCACTGTCCGACAAATTCCAGACCACTGGCAAACTACCTAGGACAGGTCGTCCCACCAAAGTCAGCCCAAGAGCTGACCGAAAGATGCTCATAGAAGTCTCTAAGAACCCCAGGGTAACATCAAGGGATCTACAGGCCTCTCTTGCTACAATCAATGTCGAAGTGCATGGGTACACTGTCAGAAAGAGACTGCACAAACTTGGCCTACATGGGAGGTCAGGAAGGAAGAAGCCTCTGCTCTCAAAAAATAATATCAAGATATCTGACTTTTGTCGAACAGTGGAATTATGTACTTCGAATTGCTTGGAAATAGAATGATGTACTTTGAATTGCTTGGAAATGGATTTGGAACCCCTCCCAGACTCATGGGCATCAAGAATATTTATTCTGAAGGCCTCTGGTAGGTCTTTTGATCTTTGAATGATGTGTTACCACACCCATATGGTTAAGACCAAACCAGACCAATTTTCTTATCTTTATGAAAGGCTGGACCCTCCTAAGTTTCTCTCTAATGTTTTCTAATCATTTGCACTTGTTTTGGTACCTAATTCTAATTTTAGCCATTTTATGTGATGGTAAAGGTAGGGGTGTACATTTTTGTTTATTTTAATTGCATAACATTTTCTTTTTTTGTGTGTGTGATTTGTTAAATTGGGTAACATTTATCTGTCAATAGTGTTGAAGTGAAGATTACATATCCATCTGTCACAATATGTAAAAAAAAATAAAAAAAAAACAGGGCGTGTACTTACTTTTTCACATGACTGTATTTGTCCTATTTCACACATGTACAAGTGTGTATTAATACATGTGGGAAATGGAAATGTGTTTTTTGCATATCTCAACTCTCCCTGAGAAACACTTGGAGAGTGAGGCCACGGCCAGGGTCTGCCATTATCAACGACGTCCCTGGAGCAATTAGGGTTTAAGTACCTTGCTCAAGGTCGTCTCTTGTTAATGTGCACTCGGGTGCCACTTTATAGCCGTTTGTGTACACAAGGAGTGGGTCTATAGCATGTGTCGGCCCGCTTGGATATCTCAAAGGAAGTAATATACAGTATATGATGCCTGTGTGTGTACATTCTAAAACCTTTCCATGAACTCTATGCCTGAATCCTTAGGCTTAATGTTACTCCAATGTTTCTGACTTGATGCTAAAGCAATAGGCTCATTTGAGATGAGCTAGGCCTGAATTGGACACTTAACATGCTAAATAACTACCCTGCTAAATAACGCCTTTGAGTGGCATAGATGGATTATTATGTCAATGAGTTTCTCTCTGAGCCCTTGCATGTCATTACAAGCCCTTGCTGTGAAATTCCATTATAATGGCTTTTCTTTTGTGGGGCTTTTTTTGTTGTTTTTTTGCTTTGCTTTTGTGTAACCCGATTACATGGCATTCATTCGTTTTTAAGGAGAGTCTAGATTAGAACTCCAATATGGGGATAATAATATTATTCAACAACACTGTTATTATTCACCTCTATGGCACTGTGTTTCTATAGGGCTATAGGCTATTTAGCACATATGCAAATTCACAGAATCTCAAGCCGGCACGTTACATCAAGGAATACAACTGACCTCGATCTGTTGTCTAACAACCATTAACATCTTAGTCAAGGATTGTGAGGTTCCCGTAGTGTTGTAAAACGTGTGCAGGATCAGCAGGTGAAACTTCAGAGAGATATAAAATTAACTACTGCGCTGAGCAGCGGATTTAGAGCCGGTGGCCACCACATAACAACCACTTGGCCCTTTGGAGTTATAATCACGGCACTCAATAATTGTCCAATAACTGTTCGAATAACTTTTGCAAGCCTTGTTCTTAGACTTTGCTACAGCAGTTTAAAGGCTACTGCCACTAGCATACTGTTCCTCTCCGAATCGCCTATATGGGTTTTGCGGACCTCTTGAATGACGTTGGCGGGTTCGGACGTTTCCAATGGATCCATGTTACCTTGTTGTCTATTCCTGGTCTATTGATGGCAAGCCAGAATCTGTTGAATAATTTCACCGCTGGTATGCCTGGGCATCACTGTACCATACCTAATAGGACTTCTATTGCCAGTAGTCAAAACATTTCTCTATCAGAAGTGGATGACAGACAGCTCCTTCGCGCCTTTATCCCGATGGATGCCAGTGGGACCAAATTGTCGAAGTGTACGAGGTATGTCGAGGCGCAGTGGCATCTTCTTGAAAGCAATGTAAGCGTCATTGGACATCAGGCTAACTTTACTGAGCCTGAGACAGAGATATGTCTGGATGGCTGGACCTATGACAAAACAGAATTTCTGTCCACGATTGTCTCAGAGGTAAGTGGAGCTTGACATGCGCATTTTCGAAGTAGTCTACTGCGCCATAAATGAGTATGTGTAATAATATAACATAATATAAGTGCAAGTGCATCTCCTGCAAAACACTTCATGATGCATGGTTTATGAATAAAGTTGTATACTATGATTGTGATGATGATTCATATTATTATTATTATTATTATTATTATTATTATTATTATTATCATCATTCAATAGGCTTAATTTTTTTTTAAAGTACTGCGCCATAAATTAGTATCTGTAATATTAAAAGTACACGTGCACCTCCTGCAAAACACATCATGATGCATGATTTATGAATAGACTTTATTTTTATTAAAAAATATTTTTTTTATTTTATTCAATAGGCCTAATAATTCACTAAGAGTGGCCCTTATGACATTGCTGAACGCCAAGGCAAAGAATGGGATATTAAAATCCTGCCTATAAGAAAAGGCTCTTGATCTTGTTTTCCAGTGGGACTTGGTCTGTACCCTCCGTCCTATGAAACAGATGAGCCAGACTATTTATATGGGTGGAGTCCTGGCAGGGGCCATCATATTTGGAGGGCTGTCAGACAGGTGAGCAGCTTCCTGTCACAGACATGGAATACCTTTATAGCATCATTGTGTTCAACATTTTCGTCACTGCAAAGGAATTCAACAAGTCTGTCATATTGTCCTAGAAAACCTTAAGTTATCGTTGTAGAAGTTGTAGAAGTAGTACAGAGGAACTGCATTTACCCGTTAAATGACAATGTGATACAAATGGATGCAGGTGTACATTATGAATAGGTAACCTAAGGCTAGATCAGTAGTGTAAATAGAAGTCTGACATTACTAATTAAGATGTAGCCTACTGTATCCATTGCCAGGATATCATTGATTCTTTAACAGAAAAAAAAAAATGTTTGCTTGAACCCTGATCTTGTTTGTACTTGGCTAGTACCCAGTTGGTGTAAAGTACAGGATTAACATTCTCCACATATTAGACTTTTATCTTATTTATTTTTACACAGTTAGAACTTATAGTAATTTCCCAGAAGCATAGTTTTCCCTGTGTGTGCTGGTACATGTAATTTTCTTCACAGTAGGGAACATTCCCTCCTTTCCTCCTCAATTATTTGGTAGGGCTTGTATTGGGTGCTTAGTTGCCACCAACAACAACAATGCATTGTGTTCTTGTGACTTTTAAGCGAGTGTTGCTGTGGCTTCCCCTATTTGTTTTCCCCTCTAGATTTGGGCGAAAGGCCCTGTTGATCTGGTCCTATTTTCAGCTAGCCACGCTGGGCACCTGTACAGCCTTCTCACCCTCCTTCATGACATACTGTGTCTTCCGCTTCATGACAGGCATGGCAGTATCTGGGGTGATCCTCAACGCAGTCTCTCTCAGTGAGTCTTCCTACAACCCCACCTACAATGCATTCTGAATGTATTCAGACCTCTTGGCTTTTTATAGCTTTTGTTAGGTTAGAGTATTATTTTAAAATTGATTACATAATTGTTTTCCCTCATCAATCTAAACACAATACCCCATAATGACAAAGCGAAAACATTTTGCAAATGTATTAAAAATAAAAAACAGAAATAACTTATTTACATAAGTATTCAGACCCTTTGCTATAAGACTCAAAATTGAGCTCAGGTGCATCCTGTTTCCATTGATCATCCTTGAGATGTTTCTACAACTTTATTGGAGTCCACCTGTGGTAAATTCATGATTGATTTGGAAAGGCAAACACCTGTCTACATAAGGTCCCATAGTTGACACGTCAGCCAAAATCCAAGCCATGAGGTCGAAGAAATTGTCCGTAGAGCTCAGAGACAGGATTGTGTCGAGGCACAGATCTGGGGAAGGGCACCAAAAAATATCTACAGCATTGAAGGTACCCAAAAACACTGTGGCCTCCATCATTCTTAAATGGAAGAAGTTTGGAACCACCAAGACTCTTCCAAGAGCTGGCCGCCCGGCCAAACAGAGCAATCAGGGGAAAAGGGCCTTGGTCAGGGAGGTGACCAAGAACCCAATGGTCAGTCTGACAGAGTTCCTCTGTGGAGATGGGAGAACCTTCTAGAAGGACAACCATCTCTGCAGCACTCCGAAATCAGGCCTTTATGGTAGAGTGGCAAACGTCACTTCTGGAGGAGACCTGGCACCATTTCTACAGTGAAACATGGTGGTGGCAGCATCATGCTGTGGGGATGTTTTTCAGCGGTAGGACCTGGGAGACTATTCAGGATCGAGGTAAAGATGAACGGAGCAAAGAACAGAAAGATCCTTGATGAAAACCTTCTCCTGAGCGCTCAGGACCTCAGACTGTGGCGAAGGTTCATCTTTCAACAGGACAATGACCCTAAGCACACAGCCAAGACAACGCAGGAGTGGCTTCGGGACAAGTCTCTGAATGTCCTTGAGTGGCCAGAGCCCGGACTTGAACCCGATCGAACATCACTGGAGAGACCTGAAAATAGCTGTGCAGCGACGCTCCCCATCCAACCTGCACTATTTTTTACATTGTAGAATAAAAGTGAAGACATCGAAACTATGACATAACACATATGGAATCATGTAGTAACCAAAAGAGTGTTAAACAAATATATTTTATATTATAATATTTGAGATTCTTCAAAGTAGCCACCCTTTGCCTTGATGACAGCTTTGTACACTCATGGCACTCTCTCAACCAGCTTCATGAGGACCACAACAGGAATGGAAGACCCAGAAATACCTCTGTTGCAGAGGATAAATGCTTCACAGAGTTCAAGTAACAGACACATCTCAACATCAACTGTTCAAAGGAGACTGTGTGAATTAGGCCTTCATGGTTGAATTGCTGCAAAGAAACCACTACTAAAGGACACCAATAAGAAGAAGAGACTTTCTTGGGCCAAGAAACACGAGCAATGGACATTAGACCGGTGGAAATTTGTCCTTTGGTCTGGAGTCCAAATTTGAGATTTTTGGTTCCAACCTCAACTAAACTTACGTGGTTTGGGATGAGTCAGACCGCAGTGATGGAAAGCAGCCAACAAGTGCTCAGCAAATGATGGCTGATGGAAAAGCATTCCAGGTGAAGCTGGTTGAGAGAATGCCAAGAGTGTGCAAAGCTGTCATCAAGGCTTTTTCTTACATTGAATCAGATGATTTTACATTGGAGAATTCCCATTTACATCCCCTGCCTGTCGCGAGGCAACCGAGTGATAACAGACTTCTGTCCACAGAGGTGGAGTGGATTCCCACCAAGTCCCGCACTCTAGTGGGCACCCTCTCCTCCTTCTTCTTCACCTTCGGACAGATGGTTCTGGCAGGCATTGCCCACAGCCTCAGGGACTGGCGCAAGCTGCAGGTGGCTGTCTGTGCTCCCTTCTTCCTCTTCTTCCTGTACAGTTGGTGAGCTTCCCATTTCACCGCACCACTATACTGCTACTTTTCCATATCATTTCACTGCACCACTATACTGCTACTTATCCATATCAGGAATTAACAATCCAGGAGGATGTCTCACCTTTTGATTGATAGGTGAATGGCAGCCTTTGAGGGGTTTCCAGAGACAATGTCTCTTGTGTTTTCCTAACTCGTCCTAAGGTGGTACTCTGAGTCTGCCCGCTGGCTAGTGCTGAATCGCAGGTCTGACGAGGCCCTGAAACACATCCACCGCGTAGCCAGGATCAACCGCAAACCTGAGATGGTAGAGAAGATCACCCTGGAGGTGAGAGGGCTGTCTGGGGTACAACCAAGGATACGGGCATATTGAGCAGTTCCTGGAAGGGTGAGGTGATCTTGGAGCTCAGGGAAGGATTATGACGTGTCTGTGTGTCTGTCTGTGTGTGTGTGTGTGCGCATGCATACGGGCGTGCGTGCGGCTTGGTGTGTGGCTATGTGTCTGTGTGTGTGCGTGCTTGCGTGTGTGTGTTTGTGCATGTGTGTGTGTGATTACAGGTTCTGGAATGTCACATGCACAAAGAGGTCCAGTCGAGTAAGACCAACCACACAGCATACGACTTGATACGCACCACAGTGATGAGAAGAATATCTCTCTGTCTTATGGTTGTTTGGTAAGGTTAATTTTGTCATTCCAGTTGCCTTTGTGCATATTATTTTCTACATAACCTTCAACTGATCCGATTGACCTCTCACCCCACAGGTTTTCTACCAGCTTCGCCTACTACGGCCTAGCAATGGACCTGCAGAAGTTTGGGGTGAACATCTACCTGATGCAGATCATCTTTGGGCTAGTGGACTTCCCCGCCAAGCTGATAGCTCTGGGGAGTCTTACCTTCCTGGGTCGGAGGATCACTCAGGGAACATCTCTTCTCATGTCTGCCCTGATGATATTCGCCAACATCTTCGTCCCCACAGGTTAGATGGTCACACAACTTTGTGTTAGCTACTGTGTTCACATCTAATTAAATGCCATTGGTCTTGTCTTTGATAATATAATTCAGATCACCAAATGTAGCTATAAGAACAGTTATTGACAAGGATTGACAACCCCTTTGATCCCAACACAGACATGCAGTCTATTAGGACTACTCTGGCTTGTCTGGGGAAGGCCTTCACCTCCTCATCCTTCACATGTATTTACCTGTTTACTGGAGAGCTTTACCCCACTGTCATCAGGTACCACCCTCGTTAGCCAACACTACCCCACTGTCATCAGGTACCACCCTCGTTAGCCAACACTACCCCACTGTCATCAGGTACCACCCTCGTTAGCCAACACTACCCCACTGTCCTCAGGTACCACCCTCGTTAGCCAACACTACCCCACTTTCATCAGGTACAAGCCTCGTTAGACAACCCTACCCCACTGTCATCAGGTACCACCCTTGTTAGACAACACTACCCTACTGTCATCAGTTACCACCCTAGTTAGATAACACTACCCTACTGTCATCAGGTACCACCCACATTAGAAAACACTGTCATCAGGTACCACCCTCATTAGACAACCCTTAGTCTGAGGTACAATGTTATTGCTGGGGTTTATTAACACAGTAGTATCATACATCTACAGTGCCTTCAGAAAGAAACAACATTTTGTTGTGTTACAGCCTGAATTAAACATTTATTAAATTGAGATTTTGTGTCACTGGCCTACACACAATACCCCATAATGTCAAAGTGGAATTATGTTTTTAGAAATGTTTACAAATGAATTAAAAATGAAAAGCTGAAATGTATTCAACCCCTTTTTTATGGCAAGCGTAAATAAGTTCAGGAGTAAAAATGTGCTTAACAAGGCACATAATAAGTTGCATGGACTCACAATAATAGTGTTTAACATGAGTGTTCAATGACTACCTCATCTCTGTACCCTTCACATACAATTATCTATAAGGTCCCTCAGTCTATCAGTGAATTTCAAACACAGATTCAACGTTTTCCAATACCTCGCAAAGAAAGGCACTATTGGTAGATGGGTAAAAATAAGAAAAGCAGACACTGAATATACTTTTGAGCATAGTGAAGTTATTAAATACACTTTGGATGGTGTATCAATACACCCAGTGACTACAAAGATACAGGCATCCTTCCTAACTCAGTTGGCACTCAGGGATTTCACTATGAGGCCAATGGTGACTTTAAAACAGTTACAGAGTTTAATGGCTGTGATAGGAGAAAACTGAAGATGGATCAACAACATTGTAGTTACTCCACAATACTAACCTAATTGACAAAGTGAAAAGAAGGAAGCCTGAACAGAATAAAAAATATTCCAAAACATGCATTCTGTTTGCAACAAGGCACTAAAGTACAGCCAAAATCCTAGAGGAAAACCTGGTTCAGTCTGTTTTCCACTAGACACTAGGAGATTAATTCACCTTTCAGCAGGACAAAAACCTAAAACACAAGGTCAAATCTACAATGGAGTTGCTTATCAAGAAGACAGTGAATGTTCCTGAGTGGCCGAGTTACAATTTTGACTTAAATAGGCTTGAAAATATATGGCAAGACCTGAAAATGGTTGTCTAGCAATGATCAACAACCAACTGGACAGAGCTTGAAGAATTTCAAAATTAACAAATGGGCAAATATTACACAATCCTGGTGTGCAAAGCTCTTACAGACTTACTCAGAAAGACTCGCACCTGTAATCGCTGCCAAAGGTGTGAATACTTAGGTAAATGAGGTATTTCTGTATTTATTTAGCTATTTCTAAAAACCTGTTTTCACTTTGTCATTATGGGGTATTGTGTGTAGATGGGTGAGAAAATAATCTATTTAATCCATTTTAAATTCAGGCTGTAAGACAACAAAATGTGGTATAAGTCAAGAGGTGTGAATACTTTCTGAAGACACTGTATCTGGAATAGCGTATGTATTAAACTATTAAAGCATGAATACATACTTTACTTCTCCTCCTCTTCCTCATCCTCATCCTCTTCCTCCTCCTCCTCCTCCTCCTCCTCCCACTCTCTCTACTTCTCCTCCTCCTCCTTCTCTTCTTCTGCCTCCTCCTCCCCCTCTCTACTTCTCCTCCTCCTCCTCCTCCTCCTCCTCCTCCTCCTCCTCCTCCTCCTCCCCCTGCAGACAGACAGGAATGGGCTTTACCTCCACCATGGCCAGGGTGGGCTCCATGGCAGCGCCTGCTGTGCTTATCCTGGAAGAGGTGCTGCCCGCTCTGCCCAGTATGATCTATGGTGGTGCTGCTGTGGTGGCTGGCATCATTGCCTTCTTCCTCCCTGAAACCCTCAACATCCCTCTTCCTGACACCATTGAGGATGTGGAGGAGAAATGGTAAGGTTGTGAGGCTGTGACTCTGAAAATCATTTACCTCTGTCTCAGACAGGTTTTGGAATATGATGGAAAATTTGTGTTTTACAGGGCTAAGAAGATGCCGGATGCAGAGACAGAGGCTGAAAAGGAAATTGTGGCCCTTCGGGAGATGAAGGAGGGAGCAGTTGAGGGGGATGGGGAAATCACAGGACTCAATGCTCTGTGAGAAACAAACTGTTGGGAATAATTTAGACGAGGAGGTATGACTTTACCGTGTCGGCAAACACTAACTGTTATACGTTGAGTAGCAATTTAAAGGCCGATGCATACAACTGTTTAGAGAACTAGATTATTCAATTGAAACCAAAATGGAAACATATTAGAACCGAATAGTTGATTGTGGTATTGCAGGAGATGCTGGTGTTTCTTTGCTAAGTCATCTTTGTTCTGTTTGTCTTTGTCTGATTGATGTATGGTTTCTTTGGCACTAGGTTGAAATGATCAACAGTGATCCTGTTGACAACTGCTGCCAATCTGATATAATTTTACAGTTTGTCTCAATTGTAACCAAAACATCTGGAAAAACCTCCACTTGTATATTCACTGTATGTGATTTTGTTTTTGTTACCTACATTTTTTATTCAAAATGTAGATAGATAATAAATTAGGCACTTTAGGACATTTAAAGACTTCAACATGCAGTTTATGGTGCTTGTTTTGATGACGTTTGCTGCATTGTGTAACTATTTTCGATTGGTCATAATAGAACAAGGTTTAGATCTTGGCAGCCTTGTACCTTCATTAAAAATAAACAGTAGACCTATGTGGTTCAGCAGTTCTTTTCTTGAAATGTTGTTTTGTGCAGTTCTTAAAAGGTAGAAGTCCCCAAGGGACAATATTCCATATTCAATGAATGTGTGTGTGTGTGCGCGGACTGAACATGCCCAAGTATATACTAAATAAGTATGGTAATTGAGCTATTTATTGACTAATAAATTAAAATGATTGAGCTTTGACGTTATCAACGTGTTAATAGCCCAGCCCAGCTGCCGCCTTAGCTCAGCCGCCGAACAGGTAATACAGGTGATACAGCGCTATACAGATTTGCCCCGCATAGGCTACACACCGTCATCGTTGACAGAAAGCAAAACAGCTACAAACCCCTTTAGTATCAGGAACGTAACCTTTCCAGTTCTCTTTTTGAACAGAACATCGCATTTGAACAGAACAGAAGAGTAACGACAAGGTCAGTTTTTAATTTAACTGAATTGTAACATTTCATTTAGGATTTTCTCAACACCGTTGAGTAACGCAGAAAAACTAGTCTTCACGTTCAGTCCTAGTTATGTCACGTGCTCGAAACAAGTGCAGTAGCCTACGGTGTTTGTCACCTTTGAACAGAACAGCATGAACTTACCCGTAACTGTGATTCGGAGCTTATAAGCTTTAAACGACTGTAGCCGAGAGCAACATTTACGCCTATTCATACATAGTTTTTTCTACCATGAAATAATCATAACAATATTTTAATGTATTTTCAATACTGGAACGCAACGTTTTTGTAGGCCTTCTGAAATGTTAAAAGAAAAAACAACCATAGTAGCCTACCTGTAAGCTTTCAGTAGAAAAAGGGAATGCAATTACCTTCAGGGTCCTAAACGTCAATTCAATACATTATTCAAAGTAATAACAAAGTGATAATAGTTGCTGTATTGTTTTAAATACACAATATATACAAAAGTATGTTGACAAGCCTTCGGCTATTTCAGCCACACCCATTGCTGACAGGTGTATATAATCGAGAGCACAGCCATGCAATCGCCATAGACAAACATTAAACATTGGCAGTAGAATGGCCCGTACTGAAGACTGACTTTCAACGTGGCACCGTCATAGGATGCCACCTTTTCAACTGTAAGTGCTGTTATTGTGAAGTGTCTAAAATCAACAAATCAGCCAAACTGGACTGGCGAGTGCTGTAGCGCGTGGCACGTAAAATCGTCTGTCCTCAATTGCAACACTCACTACAGAGTTCCAAACTGCCTCTGGAAGCATTATCAGCACAATAACTGTTCCTCGGGAGCTTCATGAAATGGGTTTCCATGGCCGAGCAGCCGCACACAAGCCTAAGATCACCATGCGCAATTCCAAGTGTCTGCTGGAGTGGTGTAAAGCTTTCCGCCATTGGACTCTGGAGCATTGGAAAGGTGTTCTCTGGAGTGATGAATCAGGCTTCACCACCTGACAGTCCGGCGGATTAATCTGGGTTTGGCAGATGCCAGGAGATGCTACCTGCCCCAATGCATAGTGCCAACTGTAAAGTTTAATAGAGGAGGAATAATGTTCTAGGGCTGTTGTTCATGGTTCGGGCTACGCCCCTTAGTTCCAGTGAAGGGAAATCTTAACGCTACAGCATACAATGGCATTCTAGATAATTCTGTGCTTCCAGCTTTGTGGCAACAGTTTGAGGAAGGCCCTTTCCTGTTTCAGCATGACAATGCCCCCGTGCACAAAGCGAGGTCCATACAGAAATGGTTTGTCGAGATCGGTGCGGAAGAACTTGACTGGCCTGCACAGAGCCCTGACTTCAACCCCATCGAACACCTTTGGGATGAATTGGAACGCCGACTGCGAGCCAGGCCTAATCGCCCATCACCAGTGCGCAACCTCACTAATGCTCTTGTGGCTGAATGGAAGCATGTCCACGCAGCAACATATAGTGGAAAGCCTTCCCAGAAGAGTGGAGGCTGTTGTAGCAGCAAAGGGAGGGCCAACTCTATATTAAAGCCCATGATTTTGGAATGAGATGGTCGACGAGCAGGTGTCCACATACTGATGAGGGTCATGTAGTGTACAGTGCATTAGGAAAGTATTCAGACCGCTTGACTTTTCCACATTTTGTTATGTTACAGCCTTATTCTAAAATGGATTAAATAGTTTTTTTCCTATCATCAATCTACACACAATACTCCATAAAGACAAAGCAAAAACTGGTTTTAGACATTTTCACAAATGTATAAAAAATAAAAAACTTAAATATAACATTTACGTAAGTATTCAGACCCTTTACTCAGTACTTTGTTGAAGCACCTTTGGCAGCGATTATAGCCTTGAGTCTTCTTGGGTATGACGCTACAGGCTTGGCACACCTGTATTTGGGGAGTTTCTCCCATTCTTCTCTGCAAATCCTCTCAAGCTCTGTCAGGTTGAATGGGGAGCGTCGCTACACAGCTATTTTCAGGTCTCACCAGAGTCCTGGAGAGTCCGGTCTCTGGATGGGCCACTCAAGGACATTCAAAGACTTGTCCCGAAGCCACTCCTGCGTTGTTTTGGTTGTGCGCTTAGGATTGTTGTTCGGTTTGAAGGTGAACCTTCGCCCCAGTCTGAGGTCCTGGGCGCTCAGGAGCAGGTTTTCATCAAGGATCTGTCTGTACTTTGCTCCGTTCATCTTTCCGTCGATCCTGACTAGTCTCCCAGTCCCTGCAGCTGAAAAACATCCCCACAGCATGATGCTGCTACCACCATGCTTCCCCGTAGGGATGGTGTCAGGTTTCCTCCAGACGTGATGCTTGGCATTCAGGCCTAAGCTTTCAATCTTGGTTTCATCAGACCAGATAATCTTGTTTCTCATGGTCTGAGAGTCTTTAGGTGCCTTTTGGCAAACTCCAAGAGGGCTGTCATGTGCCTTTTACTGAGGAGTGTCTGGTCACTCTACCATGAAGGCATGATTGGTGGAGTGCTGCAGACATGGTTGTCCTTCTGGAAGGTTCTCCCATCTCCACAGACGAACTCTCGAGCTCTGTCAGAGGGACCATCGGGTTCTTGGTCACCTCCCTGACCAAGGCCCTTCTACCCCGATTGCTCAGTTTGGCCAGGCGGCCAGCTCTAGGAAGAGTCTTGGTGGTTCCAAACTTCTTCCATTTAAGAATGATGGAGGCCACTTTGTTCTTGGGGACCTTCAATGCTGCAGAACATTTTTGATACCCTTCCCCAAATCTGTGCCTCGACACAATCCTGTCTCGGAGCTCTTCGGACAATTCCTTCGACCTCATAGCTTGGTTTTTGCTCTGAAATGCACTGTCAACTGTGGGACCTTATATAGACGGGTGTATGCCTTTCCAAATCATGTTCAATCAATTGAATTTACCACAGGTGGACTCCAATCAAGTTGTAGAAACATCTCAAGGATAATCAATGGAAACAGGATGCACCTGAGCTCAATTTCGAGTCTCATAGCAAAGGGTCTGAATACTTATGTAAATAAGATATTTCAGTTTATTTTTAATTTATAAATTTGCCAAAACATCAGTCAATACATTTTAGAATATGGCTGTAACGTAACAAAATGTGGAAAAAGGGAAGGGGTCTGAATACTTTCTGAATGCACTGTAAATAAACTAATGAGGGTCATGTAGTGTATATAAACTTACTCATGTAGTGTGTGCTTTGAATGTTTTTGGTACTTTGGTATTTTTGGTATTTTGTTAGTTCTATAAAGTATTTTTCATATTAAAATGCCTCATTAATATTAAATACCCCCCACGCACCTTTTGATTTGGAAACAATTCTACATGTCTGAAAATAATTGTCATTTGAGACCTCCAGTAATATCTCCTACTGTGAAATAGATGTCTGCCCCTCTCGGTCCAGACATGCCTGTGCCAGTACCTAAACCACGGGCTTGCTACAAGCGAGCTGGAGTGAGCTTACAGAGCCAGCTCTCTTCTGATCGGTGAGTGATCCTCGCGATGTCCACTTGCTACGTTCTTGGTGATTTGATT
Organism: Thymallus thymallus; assembly: GCA_023634145.1. NCBI lineage: Eukaryota > Metazoa > Chordata > Actinopteri > Salmoniformes > Salmonidae > Thymallus > Thymallus thymallus. Next base: position 6,257,686 of record CM042404.1, on the reverse strand, counting down.
TATAATTCCTTGTTTTGTACACTTTTTTCCCCCAAGGGATTTGATACATGGCACACCTGATACAGGAATTCATAGCAAAGGTAGGCTTACCTGGTGCTTATCTTGTTAACAATTACATTCTTTATAATGATAAAGATTGTGACCAGATCTACATTTGAAACAAGATGAGTTTCGTTAGAACTGACTACTTGTGTAATGACAGGCCACATTTGATTGACTCAGACACGGTGTGCCAGCTAAACGGCTTACCTTTCAACAACTCACCAATGAACAATATCTTATCAGGCTAAAAAAAAAATGTGTTCTGTGCAAGTCATAAAAGAGTCTTCCCCACTTGTTACTTAAGGTCAAGGTAGCTTTAGTGTACAGTCACAATAGCAACACAAGAAAAACTGCTTTTGTCCTTAACTCAAACACTTGTGATTCAGACATCAGACTTCTGAAATACTTCCTGCTTTCATTTCTCACCAGACAACACAGCATCTTTTACTATTACACCATTTTATCTTGCGTTCACAGGTATTCCACCCATAAATTATTTGCTGGCAGAAAATGAAGACAACCCTGCCATTATCCTAAATAAGCATACAGTCAGTCCTGCCACTACCAGCCCAGCTGACCAGAATCCAAGCCAACGTAACTTCCCTCTCTTCAGATCTGATTCTGGAGTGACTCCATCTTGCCCAGTACTGGACAGTAATGAGCCAGATGGACTCCTTGACAGATCTGCCTGGTTGTCCTTCTCTCCACACTGTCCAGCTGCAAATACTGACCCGTACGTCAGTCTGGCTGCGGATATTGACCCGTACGTCAGTCTGGCTGTGGATATTGACCCGTATGTCAGTCTGGCTGCGGATATTGACCCGTATGTCAGTCTGGCTGTGGATACTGACCCCTCCGTCAGTCTGGCTGCGGATACTGACCCCTCCGTCAGTCTGGCTGCGGATACTGACCCCTATGTCAGTCTGGCTGCGGATACTGACCCCTATGTCAGTCTGGCTGCGGATACTGACCCCTCTGTCAGTCTGGCTGCGGATACTGACCCCTCTGTCAGTCTGGCTGCGGATACTGACCCCTCTGTCAGTCTGGCTGCGGATACTGACCCCTCCGTGAGTCTGGCTGTGGATACTGACCTGTACGTCAGTCTGGCTGCGGATACTGACCCCTATGTCAGTCTGGCTGCGGATACTGACCCCTATGTCAGTCTGGCTGCGGATACTGACCCCTATGTCAGTCTGGCTGCGGATACTGACCCCTATGTCAGTCTGGCTGCGGATACTGACCCCTATGTCAGTCTGGCTGCGGATACTGACCCCTATGTCAGTCTGGCTGCGGATACTGACCCCTCCGTCAGTCTGGCTGCGGATACTGACCCCTCCGTCAGTCTGGCTGCGGATACTGACCCCTCCGTCAGTCTGGCTGCGGATACTGACCCCTCCGTCAGTCTGGCTGCGGATACTGACCCCTCCGTCAGTCTGGCTGCGGATACTGACCCCTCCGTCAGTCTGGCTGCGGATACTGACCCCTCCGTCAGTCTGGCTGCGGATACTGACCCCTCCGTCAGTCTGGCTGCGGATACTGACCCCTCCGTCAGTCTGGCTGCGGATACTGACCCCTCCGTCAGTCTGGCTGCGGATACTGACCCCTCCGTCAGTCTGGCTGCGGATACTGACCCCTCCGTCAGTCTGGCTGCGGATACTGACCCCTCCGTCAGTCTGGCTGCGGATACTGACCCCTCCGTCAGTCTGGCTGCGGATACTGACCCCTCCGTCAGTCTGGCTGCGGATACTGACCCCTCCGTCAGTCTGGCTGCGGATACTGACCCCTCCGTCAGTCTGGCTGCGGATACTGACCCCTCCGTCAGTCTGGCTGCGGATACTGACCCCTACATCACTGTCGTAGCTGACTTGGAAAAAGACCCTGGATCTGGATCTGAATCGTCCAATGATGACGATGCCGTTACTGGAGAAATAAAGAACCCATCCCAAATGAACAAGTGAGTATCAAATAACATTTGCAAAAGCATAGGTCACAAAACAATATAGGCCAAGGCTAAAGGAAGAATATGTAGATCAATGTATGTAACTACATGTAACAAGCTACAGGTCACACGAATTGGTGGTAGAAATGTTGAAATGTCTTTGTGTCATTCTTCTATGCCTCTTCCAGTGTGGTGTCAGGGCAGGTTTGTATTGGTGTTGTCCCCAGAGGAAAAACCTATCAACCTCCTGTGGAAAAGGAGTCTATGCAGACCAGACCTCTCAAAAAGAAAATCCCACGGTACGTCACAGACAGACAGACAGACAGACAGACAGACAGACAGACAGACAGACAGACAGACAGACAGACAGACAGACGGACAGAGGGACAGACAGACAGACCTTCATGGGTTCAATTATAGTCAAATTATAGAAATGTCCAACTAATCAACTGACATTGTAACATAGTCACTTACCAATATTGATACAATTTTGATGTCTTTTCAATATTATTGCATGGTTTAAAGGGATGATAGAATTGAAAACCAATTAATATGATAATTTCCGGGTGTGGCTCACTTGACAGAGCGTGGCACTTGCAACTCCAGCATTGTGGGTTTGATTCCCACAGGGGGACTAGTATGAAAATGTATGCGCTCACTACTGTAAGTCGCTCTGGATAAGTGAGTCTGCTAAATGACTGTAATGTAAGTGTAAAAATGTGTAGCCGGATCAAACATGGAACAGTAGCTATTTGGTTTTGAGTGTGATATACTTGTTTGTCTTATCACCTGTGAACTCTACAAGCACCTTTGTTTACCTATTCAGACCACTGTATTACTCATGCCTATACTTCCTGCTTCCTGCTTGCTCCGCACTAAGAATGTTCTCACCTGCGTAGTAGTGACATGAAGTGTGTTATGCAATAGACGTCTTGTGACTCATTCATGAGATACTGTACAAGCAGTGGGTCGGTATTAAATGTGTAGCATATTTGTTCAAGATAGCTGCCAGTTAATGAAGTGTTTGTCATGTTTCTTTGAGATAACTTCTTCTCTCTTTGTCCACAGTGCGGCCACCATCCGCGTCAGCAGGAGAAAACAGGCAGCAGTGAGTGGTGGTGCTACCCAGGTAGCAGAGTCCTCTCGTAGGGAGAATGTGGTGTCCCGATCCAGCTGGCTGGATGTTTGGAAGGGCCGCAGGTAATGTGGGTTATATGTCCTGTTACTGTTCAGCAACACCTTACTGAAATCACATTCTCTGATATGACATTTCTGGTTATTTTCCAAATGTCATTGCCTAAATTCTATGTATTTGAAAATGGAGATACTTTTGGTTCCTGAAGGCACAATGTTCTGTGGGCCACCCTGGATGGACCTCTGGTATCACTTTGGAAGAAACGCACAGTGAGTGAATTACTAGCACCACCATGGTCCAATGGACCCTTCCTTTTGACTAGAACTAAGGCATAACGTTGTTCTAACATTATTGTCTCTCCCAAGCTATGCCAGTGATATGTAACTCATACTATTCCCTCGTCTTCGGTGCTGCAGGACAAGTTTACAGACATAGTGTTCCATGTGTCAAGCATCACCAACGTCCGCAAGCAGGACAAAGGATGCTTCTCCCTTTACTTCCGCAAGAAACACTTTGAGTTCATGGCGCACAACGAAGGTGAGCTGATGCTGGATATTGACTCTTTCTGGTTCCTACTGTTTTTGTGCGTTGCCCTGTCCCTGAGCATTTCCTCTCCTCTCTCCCTGGTCCCAGTGGTGCAGGAGGGCTGGGTGACGTCCCTCCTGGCCTCTCGTGGATGGGACCCCCCGGCCCCTCCGGAGCAGCATGGAGCGCTGACCATGAAAGACCCTCGCAGCAGCAGAGTGTACGCTGCCATCTGTGGACACAACCTATGGATCTACAACCATAAAGAGGTGGGGAAGGGAACAGGGCTCTGCAAAACTCCATCACCATATGATTGTTTTGACTGTTCGGGAGGACACCTTCAGTGTATTTTGTGTTGTTCAGTTCGTGTTATTTGTGCGATGCAGGACTTCCAGTTGGGGGTTGGGATGACCTATGTGTCCATGAACGTGGCTTCAGTCAAGCAGACTGGCCGTCATAACTTCAGTCTCATCACACCGTACAAAACCTTCAAGTGAGTGTCCGCCTATTTTCCTCACTCACTGTCTCTCAGCCTCCTCAGCCTCAGCCTCCTCAGCCTCAGCCCCAGCCTACACTGCTGCTCTCAACCAGTAGAGGACAGTGTAGTTCATCTGGTTTAATTTAGATCCCTTCCAAACTTGTGTTATTACACATTTCTCTTGTATGAGATTATCCCAGTATCTGGCCCGTGCGTGTGAGCGCCTTGCTTTACTACTGAGAAACACAGGCTTTGTGTCTCTAGTTTCTCCACAGACTCGTCGAGGGAGCTGGCCGTGTGGCTGAGGAGCCTGAACCAGGTGATCCTCAGTGCCCTGTCATGCAGCGAGGTGGCCCACCGACTCTGGGCCAGCCCGTGGAACAAAGTGTGTGCCGACTGTGGCAGTGCCAACCCTGAGTGGGCCTCAGTCAACCTGCTGGTGGTCATCTGTGAGGCCTGTGCAGGTGAGCTGGGACTGCGGCGAGGCTAAATAAGTAGCTACAGGATGTGCATGGACTGGGACATTAGCTCTACTTCCTATTGTTGTTTCTCTAAGGTCAGCATCGCTCTTTGGGCATCCATGTCTCCAAAGTGAGAAGCCTGAAGTTGGACAGTAAAGTGTGGACCGAACCTCTGATTCTGGTGAGATGACCTTCCCTGTAACAGTGCTACAGAGTATGTATAGCCAAATACAGAACATCTAAAGTAACGTAATAGGCACTGCTAATAACTGTGTTCTCTTTCCTCCATAGCTATTTGTCCATTATGGGAACAAAGCAGCCAATGATGTATGGGGTCACAACGTGCCGGGTGCAGAGCAGATCCTGCCAGACTCCTCAGTGGATCAGAGGGGGGACTTCATCAGGGCCAAGTACACCAAGGGCCGATACAGATGCACCCATCCGCTAGCCTCCAGCCAGAGACTGCTCAACCAGGTCAGCCAGACTCAGCCCCTGCCCCAGCCCCTGCCTCAGCCCCAGACTCAGCCACTGCCTCAGCCTCAGCCCCAGCCCCAGCCCCTGCCTCAGCCCCAGACTCAGCCCCAGCCCCTGCCTCTGCCTCAGCCTCAGCCCCTGCCCCAGCCCCAGCCCCAGACTCAGCCACTGCCTCAGCCTCAGCCCCAACATCAGCCCCTGCCTCAGCCCCTGCCCCAGACTCAGTCTCAGCCCCTGCCTCAGCCTCATCCCCAGCCTCAGCCCCTGCCCCAGCCCCAGACTCAGCCCCTGCCTCAGCCCCAACATCAGCCCCTGCCTCAGCCCCTGACCCAGACTCAGTCTCATCCCCAGCATCAGCCCCTGCCTCAGCCTCTGCCTCAGCCCTAGCCCCTGCCTCAGCATCAGACTCAGTCTCAGCCCCTGCCTCAGCCCCTGCCCCAGCCTCAGCCCCAGCCTCAGCCCCAGCCTCAGCCCCTGCCTCAGCCCCTGCCTCAGCCTACACTGCTGCTCTCAACCAGTAGATGACAGTGAAGTTAATCTGGTTTAATTTAGATCCTTTCCAAACTTGTGTTATTACACATTTGTTTTAATCCTATTCTGATCCCTATCAATCCTCAAAAATAGAAAAATACACCTAAACCTCCCAGAGTCAGTACAGGATAAACTGTACTGAATGATATGTGTTATTGGTTGTTACGACATCATCCCCTCGCCCTGTGTCCTCCAGAGGCTGTGTGAGGTGGTGTGTGGCCCTAATGTCCCAGAGACCATGTCATTGCTGTGCTCGGGGGCCCGGGTCCTGTGCCACTCAGGGGACCCTCAGTGCCCCTCGCCCATCTCCCTGGCAGAGCGGGCTGGACAGGCCATGCAGACGGAACTGCTCAGACACAATGAGTACACAGGTACTGACATCAGGGGTCCTCTAAGATCCACAGGTGCTGACATCAGGGGTCCTCTAAGATCCACAGGTACTGACATCAGGGGTCATCTAAGATCCACAGGTGCTGACATCAGGGGTCATCTAAGATCCACAGGTGCTGACATCAGGGGTCCTCTAAGATCCACAGGTGCTGACATCAGGGGTCCTCTAAGATCCACAGGTACTGACATCAGGGGTCATCTAAGATCCACAGGTGCTGACATCAGGGGTCATCTAAGATCCACAGGTGCTGACATCAGGGGTCCTCTAAGATCCACAGGTGCTGACATCAGAGGTCCAGGCTCTAAGATCCTAAATATCTGACCTGATTGGTCGAAAGACCAAAAAAAAGACCCCAAACAATCTGAATATGGCTGCTTGTGTAAACGCAGCCAAAGATCCACAGCACTGCTGTTGTTGTGTGCCTTTGCGTAGTCTCAACTTTGCGTAGTCTCAACTACCTTGTCACTTTCATGATCTCAGTCAGTACATCAAAATGTCTGTCTTGTTCATCATCCTTACAAATATCTGTTTGTTTTTCTCCTTTACAGAGGCCCCCGCCTATGCTCACCAGGTGCCAAGCAGAGACCCAGCGACTTCTGACCCCCCTTCTGCTGCAGGTACCCTTATACTATGGGCGCGTCACAATAGCCTCAAAGCCTATCGTTTGATATAAAAGGGGACTTAATGGGTGTAAGTGTGTGTGTGTGTGTGTGTGTGTGTGTGTGTGTGTGTGTGTGTGTGTGTGTGTGTGTGTGTGTGTGTGTGTGTGTGTGTGTGTGTGTGTGTGTGTGTGTGTGTGTGTGGCAGGAGAGGAGGAGCTCCATGGGAAGTTGGAGGAGGACCGCTTTCTGTTCTCCCAGGAGAATGACTCTGCAGCCTGTGATGTTCTGGACCTGAGGGAGGTTATCTCCATTTTCCACAGCTCCAACGGGTACTGCAACCTTATGACGTTAACATTGTGGGAGGCATTTCATATCCACATATGTGATGTGACATGTTTTAATGCTGTTTATAAGATATAAGAGTGATTGTTGATTTCCTCCTCCCCCACAGATCTACTCATGAGTTTGAAATGGTAACTCTAACGGACCAGTTGGTGTGCAGTGCTGACACAGAAGAGGATTTACTCAAACACCTGCTTCATATTCTCAGGGTAATGCAATAATTGTTTAAAAATATATATATATTTAACCTTTATTTAACTAGGCAAGTCAGTCAAGAACAAATTCTTATTTACAATGACGGCCTACACCGGCCAAACCCGGACAACGCTGGGCCAATTGTGCACCGCCCTATGGTACTCCCAATCACGGCCGGATTGTGATACATAACTGCTGTGTGTTTTTCAATGTCGGAGTATTAAGGGCTGTAGGTACAGGGTTCCATACTCTGCATGATGCCATTGCGTCAAATGTCCTGAGCAGAGAGTAGGCCTACAGATAACACAGATAGATAGAGGAATGTGTGTTACAACTGATCATATGTTCTCCCCCTACCAGGTGGTGTTGCCCGAGCCCATAGATGAGGAGGAGCTAGACGGGGTGTTTGCTGTGTCCCGGGTGTCTCTGAGGGAGGGAGGAGGCCTGCAGCACACTGAGGTCTGGGCAGTGCTCCGTGGCGGTCAGGTCCTCGTCTATCCTACTGACCAGCAGCGCCACAGAGAGAGGCTAACACTCAACCCTGAGACTCAATACAGTGAGTCACACCTCCCCTCACCTCATTGTCTGCATGTTTACACAACATGAGGTTTCTCTACATGCCTTTTGCAGAGGAGCAGAGATTTCATGATCATGTAACATGACAGTGTTATTTTCTGCCCACAGAGATAGACTCCTCTGAGAACACCATAGAGCTGGTCACCGGAGAGAGGTCAGCACTACAGGAACACTCTGTTTATAACAAGATACATTCCCTTGATATCATAGCAATGGTTTCCGAAACGTGTTTCAGCGTCTGTCGTTCACAGGATGGTGTCCAATGCATCTCTCTCTTGCTGTCCACTTCCTGCTAGAACCATGTCCATGCAGTTTGAACGAGACCACAGCTGTCAGTCCTGGCACACGTTACTGAAACGAGCAGTGACCACAAAGAGGAAGAAGCGCCCGTCACTGGACCAGCTGCCCCCCAAAGCCAGTGGCAATGTGCCCCCTGCCATTGAGAGGTGTATCTCACACATCACGCAATATGGTGAGTGCCTGCTACAAGCTATTTGAGACTGGAACAAGTATTGTGATCTGGATAACCAGTGTCCGGCACGGACATGAATTCTCACAGTTGTACAACTGGTTAATTTGCTGTGCTCCTATCCTGTCTGCCTCCCAGGTCTGAAGGTGGATGGGCTGTACCGGCGCTGTGGCTTGGCAACTAAGGTCAGCAGTCTGGTGGAAGCACTCAGCAGATCACCTAAAACTGCCCCTCTGGAGAAAGATGAACAGGGTGTCCTGGATGCTGCAGGAGCCCTGAAGCAGTATGTCCGCCAGCAGGTGGTGCTCATCCCTCAGACACAAAGGGAACTGTGGGTCAAGGCTGCAGGTACTGTCCTTCTTAAACAACCCTGGGGAGAATATATTTCCTTGATTCCTCGTGTCCTTTCTCTTCTTGCCCTCTTCTCAAAACCCATTGGATGAGGTTTGAGGTCCCTCCCCTCTGACCTTCTCATTCACATTTTGTATAATATTTATTTTCTTCATTTATTATTATTTATTTTTTACCAGTTACAAACATACATATACGAACAGCAACTTACAGACGCTCACAAACAATGACTACATCTCATCTTCCCAGAACCACATGCTCACACCCCCATCCCTAGTGCATGCGTTATTGTTGGCCACCAGTGGAGGCTCCTCAGTGGAGGAAGGGGAGGACCCTCCTCCTCTGTGAATTTCATAATAATACAAATAGTGAAACATTAAAAAAGTTCTCCTTTTTAGATACAACTGTACTAAATATTTTCACGTCACCAAATAATTGATTAAAACACGCTGTTTTGCAATGAAGGTCTACAGTAGCCTCAGCAGCACTATGTATGGTAGCACCATGGTGTAGCAAGAGGACAGCTAGCTTCCATCCTCCTCTGAGAACCTTGACTTCAATACAAAACCTAGGAGTCTTATGGTTCTTACCCCCTTCCATAGACTTACACAGTAATTATCATAACTTCCGGAGGACATCCTTCAACCTATAAGAGCTCTTGCATCATGAACTGACATGTTGTACATCCAATCAAGGGATCAGAGAATGAATCTAGTACTGAAAGGATAAGCTACAGCTAGCTAATGTAGCACTGCAGTGCATAACATGTGGTGAGTAGTTGACTCAAAGAGAGAGAAAGACAATAGTTTATTTATATTTTTCTCCCTAATTTCTGCGACAAAGCCTGGGATCGAACCAGGATCTGTAGTGACACAGCTAGCAATGCGATGAAGTGCCTTAGACCGCTGCGCCACTTGGAGGCCCAGTTGAACAGTTTTTAACAAATGTATTTATAAAAAAAATTAAGGAGAAGTGAGAGAGAGAGAGAGAGAGAGAGAGGAGAGCGAGAGAGAGAGAGAGAGAGAGAGAGAGAGAGAGAGAGAGAGAGAGAGAGAGAGAGAGAGAGAGAGAGAGAGAGAGAGAGAGAGAGAGAGAGAGAGAGAGAGAGAGAGAGAGAGAGAGAGAGAGAGAGAGAGAGAGAGAGAGAGACGAGAGAGAGACGAGAGAGAGAGAGAGAGAGAGAGAGAAGAGAGAGAGAGAGAGACGAGAGAGAGAGAGACGAGAGAGAGAGAGAAGAGAGAGAAGAGAGACGAGAGAGAGAGAGAGTCAGCAGAGAGAGAGAGCGAAAGCTAGCTACTTATATTTCATCATTTTTTTCACTTTCACTAATTTAGCTAGTGAATGCAGAGGTGTAGAATTGCAGGAAATTAGTTTTTAAACAGCAAAATCCGTCAACAAAAGGGGTGTGAACAGTTTTGGGGTCGTGAGGTAGGGGTTTGTTACTATGCCGATTTTTATTTTATTTCAATATCCATCCAGAACTTTGCCACCTAGGAAATGTGTGTGACCGGACCTTCACAAATAGTATTGGAGAATCCCTGATCTAGATGAACAAACCCTGCTACAAGTGGTTCAATACAAGCTAGACTTTAAGTAATGGGTTTATCATTCATTGCCTTTGTCACCATAGCCCACACAGAAGAGACCCTTAGACTGGCTACCTACCGCAGACTACTGAAAAAGCTTCCCCCTGACAACAGAATCACACTCAACGCCCTGTGTGGACACTTCTACATGTAAGAACAACACATGATCAATGCTTATAAGATTTAACAGGGCTACAAAATGAACCTGCATGACTAATGCTAATCTTTGTCAACCCCTTCTAGAGTTCAGCTGTACAGTGTAGAGAACCGTATGTCAGCTCAGAACCTGGCGCTGGTGTTTGTCCCCACACTGTTCCAGGAGCTGGCCCTGAACATAAACCTTGTGCGCCTCACCAGAGAACTCATCATACACCACCAACTCATCTTCCTGGTAAGACATTAAACTTCATCTCTTCTGTTGGGTCATGGGAACATATGAAGCAGTGGACAGTGGACGAGTCTAACCTTTATACCCAACACCATGTATTGTATTCTACAGGATAAAGAAGAAGAGTCTGTCAGGGAGACTGAAGAACTCATAACAAAATTATAGAAAAAATATATGTATATATTTAGCTTTGGCTGTCAAAGAAAGCTTATATTGGAAATATATATTTGGTCACAATAGTGCCCCTTCCCATACTGCTTGTTTTGGGGTTAAGGAGACCATTTTATCAATAGTAGTTTTCACAACTTCTTTGAACTAAACATTTAGGCCATGGACTGGATTAAGCTTCTTTATTTTGCTATATTCAACTTGGTTTTATTGGAATTTAGATGATAGTAAAATAACAATAAACCATGGTCAAATTGTATGTTGTTACAGCGCCTTCAGAAATTATTCACACCCCTTTACTTTTTCCACATTTTGTTGCGTTAGACAGAATTTAAAATGGATTGAATTGAGATTTGTTGTCACTGGCCTACATACAATACCCCATAATGTCAAAGTGGAATTATGTTTTTACATTTTTACAAATTTATAAAACATTTAAAGCTGAAATTAGTCAATAAATATTCAACCCCTCTGTTGTGGCAAGCCTAAATATACTGAACAAAAATATAAAATGCAAAATGCAGCAATTTCAAGGAAATCGGTCAATTGAAATGAATTCATTAGGCCCTAATCTATGGATTTCAAGACTGGGAATACAGATATGTATCTGTTGTCACAGATACCTTAAAAATGAAAAGGTAGGGGTGTGGCTCAGAAGACCAGTCAGTATTTAGTGTGACCACCATTTTCCTCACGCGGCACGACACTTCTCCTTCACATAGAGTTGATCAGGCTGTTGATTGTGACCTGTAGAATGTTGTCCCACTCCTCTTCAATGGCTGTGCGAAGTTGCTGGATAATGGCGGGAACTGGAATACACTGTTTTACACGTTGATCAAGAGTATTCCAAACATGTTCAATGGGTGACATGTCTGGTGAGTATGTAGGCCATGGAAAAAAGGTCAGTTTCCAGGAATTGTGTACAGATCCTTGCGACATGGGAGCATACATTATCATGCTGAAACATGAGGTGATGGTGGCGGATGAATGGCACAACGATGGGCCTCATCACGGTATTTCTGCATTCAAATTGCCATCGATAAAATGCAACTGTGTTCGTAGCTTATGCCTGCCCATACCATAACCTCACCATGGGGCACTGTGTTCACTAAGTTGACATCAGCAAACCGCTTGCCCACACGACGCCATGGTTGGCGGTTGTACTGCTAAATTCTCTAAAACGACATTGGAGGCAGCTTATGGTAGAGAAATTAACATTTAAAGATCTGGCAACAGCTCTGGTGGACATTCCTGCAGTCAGGATCCAATTGCACCCTCCCTCAAAACATCTGTGGCATTGTGTTGTGATGACAACTGCACATTTGTGTCCTTGTATTGTCTCCAGCACAAGGTGCACCTGTGTAATGAGCATGCTGTTTAATCAGCTTCTTGATATGCCACACCCAACAAGTGGATGGATTAGCTTGGCAAGGTAGAAATGCTCACTAACAGGGATGTAAACTAATGTGTACAACATTTTAGAGAAATGTGCATATTGAACATTTCTGGTAGATTTTATTTCAGCTCATGAAACATGGGACCAACATGTTGCGTTTATTTTTGTTCAGTAGTACAAATGTAGTTAAGTCACATAAGTTGCATGGACTCACTGTGCAGTAAGTGTTTAACATGAGTTTTGAATGACTAGCTCATCTCTGTACCCCACACATACAATTGTCTGTAAGGCCCCTCAGTCGAGCAGTGAATTTCAAACACAGACTCAACCAAAGACTAGGGAAGGTTTTGCAATGCCTCGTAAAAGGGCACCTATATGTATAAAAATTAGAAAAGCAGAGCTTGAAGTTAATTACACTTTGGATGCTGTATCAATACACAGTCACTACAAAGATACAGGTGTCCTTCATAACGCAGTTGCCGGAGAGGAAGGAAACCGCTCAGGGATTTCACCATGAGGCCAACTTTAACAGTTTAAGTTTAATGGCTGTGATAAGAGAACTGAGGATGGATCAACATTGTAGTTACTCCACAATACTAACCTGAGTAAAAAGAAGGAAGCCTGTACGTAATAAATATATTCATTCAAAAAAATGTATCCTTTTTGCAACAAGGCACTAAACAAATACTGCAAAGAAATAACTTTTGCCCTGAATACAGTGTTAAGTTTGTGACAAATCCAATACAACTACTGAATATCACTCCATATTTTCAAGAATAGTGGTGGCACACAATAGCTTAACACAGGCAAAATCCTAGAGTAAACCTGGTTCAGTTTGCTTTCCACCAAACACTGGGAGATTAATGTATCTTTCAGCAGGACAATAACCTACAACAAGGCCAAAATCTACAATGGAGTTGCTTACAAAGATGACAGTGAATGTTCCTGAGTTGCCGAAGTAGTTGACTTAAATATGCATGACAACACCTAAAAATGGCCCTCTAGCAATGATCATCAACCAATATGTTGGACAAGCCAGGTGTGGAAAGCTCTTAAGACTTCCCAGAAAGACACAGCTGTAATTGCTCCAAAGGTGATTATAACATGTATTTATCTTGTATAGATTGTTGACTGAATTATTTTGTAACAACAAAATGTGGAAAAAGTCAAGGGTTGTGAATACTTTCTGAAGGCACTATACAACACATTTTTTAAACCGTATGACATTTAGAAATAAAATTGACAAACCAAAACATGTTTTTCTTCTTTATTGGATGTTACCTAATAGAGATTGACAGTTTGTGTAAAAGCTGCATAACATTGTGCTCCAATTCTCATTCATGGTTACATTTCCATGTTTACATTTCCAAGACGAAAGATACAAAGTAATCGTAACAATACACAATCTAGTATTCCACAAAATACAAACAGGATTTTTAGCATACAATATATTGCAAGATTTTCAACATGTTCCAAAATATGCAAGAGGGGACAACATTAATACTTTGGCCTCTTTGGCTTCTCCCTATAATAAAAAGGAATACATAGAATTTAAAGCAGTGTGAATTTTACACATTTATCATCATAATTGACAATCTGCCATTTATGTTTGAGAATATTTCCGGCAGTCTCTTGAATGATGCAGTATTTCTGGAGTGTACTGGAGAGGTTTTCTTATCGAGTGTGAGTAGAGTGTCTGTCACCACAGTGAGCAGCTCTGACAGTCTCTCAGATACCACTGCCATCTTCCCATCATAGCCTCTCCCACTACCATCTTCTGTCTGCTGTCAGTCCTCTCCCACTACCATCTTCTGTCTGCTCGCTTCCTCTCCCACTACCATCTTCTGTCTGCTCGCTTCCTCTCCCACTACCATCTTCTGTCTGCTCGCTTCCTCTCCCACTACCATCTTCTGTCTGCTCGCTTCCTCTCCCACTACCGTCTGCTCGCTTCCTCTCCCACTACCATCTTCTGTCTGCTCGCTTCCTCTCCCACTACCATCTTCTGTCTGCTCGCTTCCTCTCCCACTACCATCTTCTGTCTGCTCGCTTCCTCTCCCACTACCATCTTCTGTCTGCTCGCTTCCTCTCCCACTACCATCTTCTGTCTGCTCGCTTCCTCTCCCACTACCATCTTCTGTCTGCTCGCTTCCTCTCCCACTACCATCTTCTGTCTGCTCGCTTCCTCTCCCACTACCATCTTCTGTCTGCTCGCATCCCCTCCCACTACCATCTTCTGTCTGCTCGCATCCCCTCCCACTACCATCTTCTGTCTGCTCGCATCCCCTCCCACTACCATCTTCTGTCTGCTCGCATCCCCTCCCACTACCATCTTCTGTCTGCTCGCATCCTCTCCCACTACCATCTTAGTCTTCTGTCTGCTGTCAGTCCTCTCCCACTACCATCTTAGTCTTCTGTCTGCTGTCAGTCCTCTCCCACTACCATCTTAGTCTTCTGTCTGCTGTCAGTCCTCTCCCACTACCATCTTACTGTCTGTCTGCGGTCAGTCATGTACACTAACTGTAGGATGTAAGGAGGAAAAGTACTCACCCATCTGCCTCTGCCTTCTTCCTCTTCTCGATGATCTGGGAGGGAAAAAGCAAAATGATTAATAAGACAACCTTTCCTGGTTTTATCTCAGTATACCCTGATAACACTGTTAACACTGCCACAGCCCTGCTAACACTGCCACAGCCCTGCTAACACTGCCACAGCCCTGCTAACACTGCCACAGCCCTGCTAACACTGCCACAGCCCTGCTAACACTGCCACAGCCCTGCTAACACTGCCACAGCCCTGCTAACGGAGCCATTAAACCACCCCCTCACAGCCCTGCTAACGGAGCCATTAAACCGCCCACTCACAGCCCTGCTAACGGAGCCATTAAACCGCCCACTCACAGCACTGATCTTCTTCCACTGCCTGTCCAGCTCTGCCTTCTCATTAGTCTCCTTGAAGCGGCGGGTCTTCCTCCCCTCAGACATCTTGATGCCATACTGGAAAGCAGCCCTGAGGGGACGAACACAGTTTGTCTGCAATTCATATTAAATTACTTGGCCTGAATAAAAGCATTTCATAAAAATGGCAAGGAATCCAATGATGTTTCTATCACTATGTGTGCTGTAATGAACATATGAAACAAGGGATTCGAGGTTCATTGTTGAGACAAAGCTCCAAGATGACATACTTTGGCAGAGCCTCCTTGTTGTTCATGTATTCACTGTATTCATCCTGAGTGTCAAAGTCCCAGCGACCCAGAGGACCTTTCTTGTTACCCTATAGAGAAAGGAGGTTAAAGCATGTCAACCACATCACAACCAACTGTCACATGAGTCTATATAGGAGGGGACAAAGATGAAGAACCAACCTGGTCCATCTTGGTGTAGTCCACCTCTTCATCACTGTCCACAGCCAGGTCGTCCATACTGAGAACAGAGAACACCCAAATCATACAGGTACACCTACTACATCAAATGACCTGGTATACGCCCAGTGTCTACCCTGCTTAAGTACAGTGATGTGACATGGATGAACCCGGGGACTCACGTGGCTGGGTAGCACTCAGCATAGCTGTTGGACATGCCAAAGAAGTCCCCAAGCTTCTCCTCTTTTCGTCCACGTGACCCAGCAGTAGCTCGCAGTTAAGGAGACCAGCGGACGAAACAGGCCACAACACATCCACCACCCTCACGCACGACTGCCGTTACCACATAAGGAGCCATCTCACAGGATGTATAATACATCTATCTAGTCTAAATGTATTTGAAATTTTATTTAACTAGGCAAGTCAGTTACGAACAAATTCTTATTTACAATGACGGCCTACCTACAGGGACAGCCATAGTAGTACGGCGCCCCTGGAGCAAATTAGGGTTAAGTGTCTTGCTCAATGACACAGACAGGTTTTCACCTTGTCGGCTCAGGGATTCGATCCAGCAACCTTTTGGTTACTGGCCCAACGCTCTGACATATCTCCCCTCTATCCAGGCTAAATACTGGGAATGAAGACATTGTTGTCATGTAAGCCAAGAGAATGTGGCTCTCTGGCCCAAACAGTGAAAAGGATATGTTTCTCCTGGCCACTGGGGAGTTGCTGATCCTGCAAACTTCTCATTGATCAGCTTAATCTGGTCCTTCACTGATCCTGGACCTGTATGGTCCAAAGAAGATAGACAGGCCAGAGGTCAGAATGTGTCGTAGGGTTTTAAAAAGAGCATGTTATTTGTATTCTATGGGTGATGAATTACCTGTCTCAATCTCCATGGTCTCATCATCATCTGCTCTGGGCTTCTCAAAGTAGCTGTGGCGTCTCTTTTCCTCCTCTCTGTCCCTTTCTCTCTCCCTCTCCCGCTCCTTCTCTCTGTCCCGCTCCCTGTCCCTCTCCTTCTCCCGGTAGCGTTCCTTCTCCTTGTCCCGGATGGCCTTGGAGGTAGATGGGGCGTAATCGCCGATGTCATCAAAGATGCTGTTAGGATGGAGAAAGGAATGGTGAGAGTTCAACGGGAACAACAGGAAGTGATTAAATGAAAAACAGCCTTTATGAGAGCCACAACACTGACCTTACGTCTGCCTCTGGTCCTGGAGTTTTCTTCTCATCAATTTTCACCCCTGTAAGAAGAAACCGCAGGAAATCATTTAATTGTGAACAGTATATAAACAAACAGATGCCATGAAAAAAAAAAAAAAGGGTCAGAAATCAGTATCTAATGGTGAACCAATTAAAAGTATTTGAGTCCAACCTCCTTTTTCCTTTCTCTTCATCTTCTTGTTGCGGGTCCCTTGTCGCAGGTAGGACAGGATCTGGGTCAGCTTACTGATGACGATGTCGTTGGTGGTGAGAGTGGTCTGAGCCTGAAGAGAGTGAACATAAACCATGACTGTAATAGATATTCTATGATACGGCCATAAAGGTCATAGTTCATGTTATTATGGTCTTGCAATGCAGTCGGACCTCCATGGTGGGGCAGTCGGCCTTGCTGCGGATCAGTGTGGTGGGGATGTCGGTGTCGGCGTACTCATCCTCCAGGTCTACTACGTAGGCCATACGGCCGGGCAGGAACAGCTCATTCCTCTCAAACTGACGGCCCTTAAACATGATCCGGTAGATATTCCTTCCTGAAAGAGGAGCAGAGACTGTCAACACCACCAACCAACCGGAGTGATGTACGTGTACACAGGCTCAAATTCCAGTAGACAATATGACCATTACTCACCTAGACGCGTCTTGAACTCTATTTTCTCCTCTGGTTCAATCTCTTTCCTGGATGAAAGAATACAGGTTAATGTCTCTGGGTTGAGGACACTGGAGAGATTTTTATGCTATGAGAAAATAATAATTAAAAGAAAAGAGGGGAAAAAAAAGATATCGATATACATACTTGACTTCCTTTGTTACTTTTTCAATCATATCCTCCTCCTCCTTCTCCTTACTGGTGATCTCAGCACGCACCTGCAAGTAGACAAGCATGATATCCATGTCAACTATTTCTTGTAGGTCGACAGTCCTTACTCTGCTCCAGTTGTTCAATTATATGGCACAGAAGAGGACGTTTTCTTCACCTCTGGGTGTGCACTGCAGGAGCGATAGAACAGGGTGACCTACTTGGTATTTTTATTCTTTTCAGCAAGGGAGGGAGCAATGACAGTGTCCCATTGGAACAGCCAAGGAATTAGCATCCCTTAGCTTCAGCACACTTCAAACCAGATGTCTTCTACAATATAGATGGCATTCTATAGCTACCACATGGCTGTATTACTGATAATCTGACCAAGCATCTTCTTGTTCCTTAAATTTCAGGTTAAAATGCTATTATTTTTTGCCCCATTTCTAAAACGTGACAAGTTTTATTCCCAGATCCAGGTTAGACATGTAGATAGGGGAGACAGGAAGAGGGAATCAAGAACGCTCAGGACGAGGGAATCAAATCACTGCCCTTATTGGTCCGGGGGCAACAGAACTACCACTATACCAGCCCCCGGAACATGAAACACTAATCAAATGGGAAAGGCCAAGAATCTGGACGGGCAGCTTCCGTATATTAATGAACCTTGCATCATGAAAAGGATAGTAGACTGACCTTCTGCAACAGGGCAAAATCCAACCCTTTCACCAAGTGAGTGTGCTCCATGTCACCACCCAAAAACTTAGACTCCTGGATCATCTGCCTCCTCTTCTCAGCTGCCGAATTATCCCTGTCGACACAACAATACATCAACAGCCATAGAGAACACGTACATACACCACCACTCCGGGTAGGGAGTAGACAGTAGCATCAACATGGACATCCATACAGAACACGTACATACACCACCACTCCGGGTAGGGAGTAGACAGTATCATCAACATGGACATCCATACAGAACACGTACATACACCACCACTCCGGGTAGGGAGTAGACAGTATCATCAACATGGACATCCATACAGAACACGTACATACACCACCACTCCGGGTAGGGACTAGACAGTAGCAGTATGGTCACATGGTGGTCTGACTGGGGGAAACTCACGCCTCTGCTGTGGGTCCCACTGCTCTGTAATTGGCTGTCGTGCTGATGAGCTCTGTCTCCTCGTAGTCCTTGTTGACGCCGTCGCGACGCTCCCGGGCACGGTCACGGTACTTCTCAGCTAGCTCCCGCTCCCTCTCCACTTCCTGCTGACGCAGCTTGGCGTAATAACTGATAGGGGTAGCAGAGGTCAAAGGTCAGCGGGTGACAGCTGATAGACCTCAGGCAGTGTGACGACAGTTGAATCAAATGATAAGAGAAACTGTTATTCTAGACTACCAGCCTCAAAGAAAGAACCACCTTTTCTTCTTCCGTCGACGGGCTGCAGGATCGTCCTCTTCGCTGTAGTCCCGGGGCATCCTGGGAAAAAAAAATTGATCATAATTCAGTTCTGGATGTGTTGATTCAAAAGACTGGGTTTGTACACAGACTATTTAACAATCCCCATATTTTTTTATTTAACCTTTAACTAGTTAAGTCAGTTAAGAACAAATTCTTATTTACAATGACGTCCTACACCGGCCAAACTCCCTATGGGACTCCCAATCACGGCCGGTTGTGATACAGGCTGGATTGGAACCAGGTTGTCTTTAGTGACACCTCTAGCACTGAGATGCAGCACATAATCTTGGGAGCACATAATCATCTGCCATATGTTGAATATATTCATGATCCAATGGACTACTCCACGGCACTGTAAATCCATCACTCACTCATGATGTCTGGAGGATTTGGAGGATGGGGGAGCTGATGAGGGTGTGGCACGAGGGGTCATCAAAAGTTTACGGAAGTCCTCATTTGTCAGCTTGGACCTGAAGGGGAATAAAGGGGGGGGGGTTAAGCCACACAGTAGTTGTAGTCTTGGAAGACTTCCAGACTCGTTCAAAATGTATGCCATATCAATCAAAACATATCAATGAGTGCCATCACACATCATGATCCAAAAGTTGATGTGGTGAACAAATGTGTTGTCATGCAAATATTGCAAACGGAAATAAAAGCCTCACTTACTGAAGTGCTGACCGGTGGTCCTCCACCTCATGGCCATCCGGAGCCAGAGGGTTGGAGAACGACTCGGCTGTCAAAGAAAGATAGACGACGTTACTACCTGCGGACGCCATCTTTCCGGGGAGAATTGGCAACTGTATCAATTGGTACGCGCTCCTCTTCGACTGCATCGAATGAGGTTTAACTAGTTCAACTTGCTACTAAATAAGTAATACGTGGTTGACGCCACTGCAGTAAAACACAAATTATCTAAGAGTTCATAAATGGCTGCCAAAATAGATACATTGAGCAGATATAAAAGTACAATTGGAGGTAATTGAGAGAGGTAACTTTTTATTTGGATGCAAGATGGGCAAACAGTGGCTACTCAGACATCGGGCTATTTAGCTAGCTACCTAGCATAGCTTACTAGCTAAAATAAATACCCATAGCTAGTTAACTAACTACGGTCGTATTTTGAGCCAGGAAATATGAATCCATATAAATAGATACAGTGAACATTGCTAATGCAACGTGTAAACATCATATTCAGTAACGTTAGCTGCACAGACAAATTGGGAAGGTAACTTAGCTAACATTAGCTATCTTTGTTAGTTGTCTGGCTTACGTTAGCTAGCTGTTGTTAGCTCAAACAATGGCAAATACATTCAACTTACTCTCTCGTTCTCCTCGTTCTCGTTCAGGCATTTTGAAAAGTTGGTCTCACTCTCAAGTAAAACGACGAGTTTGTGATCAACTATTACTATTATTTATAATCCTAGCTATGATGGTGATGTGTGTTGCTGTGAAAACGGAAATGACACGGTCAACATTCGATTGGTATGGTCTTGATTTTCGTAGCGGTTCGAACGTTACGTCAACCTTAAACGTGGAAAGTAATTGGGCGAATTCTCGAATTTTTACAATGCTTCTTGAATGTGACTTGTTGATACTGAGAGTGGGCGGGTTCAGGAACATTCATCTAACGCAGATGAACCATCATGGCCGCTGCCGTAGTAAGAGTATTGGCTCTAACCTTGGTAAAAACCTTCGAGAGATTCGTCTACATTTGTGCCAGACATCGCCTGCGAGTCAAGGAGCAAGGTCATTTAAAAAAATGTTAACGACAGTCATATTTTCATGAACTCGAAATGTACTAACCAATGCTAGAATTGTATTCATAGTTAGTTACTTCGTCTTCGCTAGCGGTCACAAATCTGTCCTCATAGCTAGCACAATCTACCGCCAGCTGCATAGGGCGATTCGAAAATGCACTTATCTCGTTACAACCAGTTCTGCTTGAAAACAGTGTTACCTTTAATTAGATTCTGCCTGCCAGACAAGCTACATGTAAACGTACAGTAGTTAGTTATCTAGCAGCAATTTAAGATAACTATGCGTGATCTACAGATTATTTATCTAACTACAGCTCTACAACAATTTCTATGATTATCTTAATATTTAACTAATAAGATACAGCCAGCTGTTTTTGCCTAGCGAGATAATTAGCACCCTTGTTTATTAGCTAGCTATGTCAGTGTTATGAAATGGTATGTATAAATAGTAAAACAAATATTGTCAAAGTTATTTCACTTGATTATTTATTATTCCATGTTCTCCAGGGATTTTGTGGAACAGCACTATGTGGAACTGAAGAAGGCAAACCCCACATTCCCCATCCTCATCAGGGAGTGCTCAGGTGTTCAGCCTAAGCTTTGGGCAAGATCTGGTGAGAGCATTGTTTCAGTAGCTAGGTGACTCGCATCTGTCACCGCTGTATTTCAAGTCAAATGCAATGTTTATGGCCATGCATTAATTTGGTTTTTTCATGTACCTGTATTGCAGATTTTGGCAAGGAGAGCTGTGTGGCCCTTGACAACATGAATGCTGACCAGGTGGCTAAGACGCTGGAGACAGTTGTGAAATCAAAAGCATGACCAACTCCGCTGCTCTGACGACACCTTTCCAACTGTGGGATGGAGTGTCGATTGTAAATGATTGCTGTTCTAATAAATCTGAGTACTAACTTGTGACATGCTGCTGCATTGATGTGTTCATTGTTTGTGTTCATATGAACTATATTCCCTTCATAGGCATGTGAAGCTCATAGAAGTGCAGATATTAAGTCAATTGTAAAAAATAAAACCAGTACTGTCAAACACACAGAAGGCTAGCACTGTTCAATGTACCCAATCATGGTCTGTCAGAGAATTGACCATTCTATCAGCATTGGACTGAAAGGTCCATACACAAGTGGCTGGCAACAATATGATTTTATATTTATATATAGAAATTCACACTTTCATAATAAGCTTTTATGAATAATGAAAACATTTGTATTGAGAACGATGAACAACCAAATTACAAACGGAAGAAAAGTGTTTTCACAAGAATGTGACAGAAATACTGGTTTGTAAACATGGCAGTAAAGCAAATACTTTTGACGAGTCAGTCAGATCAGCTATCCTCCTCCAGTCCCCCAGCCTTACTCTGCGTAGGTGTATGGGTCTAAAATAAGTGTTAAAACAAGGCTATGGGCTCAGCAATAGGATTTATGAGGTGCATAGTATAGTATTTGGAGTGACAGCTACAAGTGTTCCCCATTTGAGTCCTAAGAATCCCTTACCTTACACAGAACATTCTGTGCAAGTGTTCACAGCTTAAAGAACAGAAAATAAAACCCACAACATGAAAGAGTACTACACCCTACAACATTATCTAGACAGCCACGCTAGACCAAGCACATATTAATACCTAACGATTGATTTATCATTAGTTAAGACTTGGCAAATACACTGAAGATGGGTTTACAATCCATCAGGCTGTGCAAATGTGTTTGTTTCTGTGCCCAGTTTATACAACACTTCAAATAGGATGGTAGGAGTATTTTGCCTTTTTCATGTCAATACATGCCTGGTTTAGCAAGCTTATAGAATATATGGTTAAAACGTAGGTTGTGTTGTTAGTAACACAATACAGATGTTCCCTAAAATACATGTGTAGAACCTTAAAAACATGTACAGGCCAGAACTCCAGTTTCCCCTTTTGGTTGAAACCTCAGGCACCAGTGTGATTGAGGTGGTCCTTTGATTCAGACGTCAGCAGCTCAACTCCATTCCTTGGAGATGATGTCCATCATCTCCTGCAAAGAAACATATTAGCTTTGAGATTAATTATTTATGTAACTCATTTTGGGCTTTTGGAAAATGACAGAATATATGAAGTATATGTACCTGAAATTTCACCATTGGATTATTTGTTTTTTCTTGGAGGACTTCTTTTTCTTAATGAGAAAATAACGAAATATCAGTGCTATTATAACTATTTTATGCATCCAAATAACACTATTGTCATAATTCATAACTTTCTATTGATATGCACCTATGCCCCCAGATAGTCCCATACCTTAGTCACTTCTGTGTTAGGCACAGGTCCTGTTGAGGCTTTTACCGGCGTTTTCAATTCATTCTTAATTTTCTCCTTTTTTTCTGTCAGCTTGTTTTTCTCTGTAGAACCCAATCATAATGGAAACACACAACAAATTAAGTTAATACTTACAGAAGCAACCTTGCTTGTTTGTCAGATAGTGCACTTACTCTTTTTGTTTTTAGGTCTCTCTGGTGTAAGGCTCGGTTCAGGAGTTGAGATTTCAGAGTCTTTCACAGTGTCAGCTTTAGCAGCCTTCTTCTTCTTCTTCTTCTTTTTATTTTTCTTCTTCTTTTCAATGACTGGAGTTGTATTTTCCTTCACAGCACTCCCTTTCTCTGCGACTTTCTTTTTCTTCTTTTTGGGAGTCTCTAACTCTTCCGGCTCAGGGGTGGGGGGAAGAGGCCTCTTAGCAGCTGTGGTCTTCGGAGTTTCCTTGGCCTTGCTGTTAGCTGCTGGTGTCAGGGTGGCTGCTGTGTTTTCCTTGCTCTTTTTTTTTTGTTTAATTTTTGGGACTACGTCTGTCTCTTCGTCCTCTTCCGGCGACTTCCTCTCGGCCTTCTCCACCTTTATTTTCTTCGCCCTCTTTCTTTTCTTTTTCTTGAGGGACTTTGCTGACAGAACAAGAGTGGTGGAGCCAGACTCTGTAGCCGCGGGGGCTTCCACCTTGGAATCATCTGTAAATTGGAGATAATCAATGAAACAGAAATGTTGACTATAGATGATGGTTACAGGTCACATTCAGTTATTTAGCAGGTAATAAAAGGCAAAACCTACAGGAGGGTAGCTCTCCAGGAACAGGGTTAAAGAGCTCTGAATAGTGTACCTGATTGAGTCAGCTCCAACCACTTGGTGTCCAGACTGGATTCATCACCGTCCTCTACTGCAGGCTGCCCATTCTCCTCAATCTCCCCCTTCTTTTTCTTCTTCTTCTTCTTCTTCATTTTCTTCTTCTTGGGAGTTGCGTCTGTTGTCTCTTTACTCCTCTTCCTCTTTGATCCAGTGGTTGGCTCCTCTGTGGGTGGCTCCTCTGTGGGTGGCTCCTCTGTGGGTGGCTCCTCTGTCTCTGTGGGCGTTGACTCAACAACTGGCTCAATGGTCACTTTTTCAGGCTACATGGTGACGAAATAGAGCAGCAAAAACAGAATATTGTTTAGATCAAAACAAAACCTTCAATCAACTTTGTTCACTTTAATATCAGCTGTGCACATGGTGTCTCACAGACACACACCGTTACATAATTGATTCCTTTACTTACCTTCAAGTCTTCAGATGCTGAATTGGGGATAATTGGGTCAACATACTCCTTTGATTCCTCTTCTACAGCAGTTCCGATCTCGGCAGCTAAAGATACATTTAAAAATACATTTCATAAGACTGGTAATTTACTTGTTGTTTGCTTGTTGTTCTCCCTCATTTAGTTATTTCAATGCAAGATGATAGTAAGTAATATCTTATTTTTTTAAATCCCAAACTTTATGAAAGCTTGAGATAATGGTAAGTAATATATATATATATTTGTTATCCCAAACATTCTGAAAGCTTCATGAACTGTGTTTCTGTTTCTACTGTCCTCTTTGTGTCACTTCCTGTGAACACTCATTTTTACTTAGCTTATGTTCCAGTCCTTTGTTAAGTTAGATACTGTATTATGGTGTGTGGTCTGTACCTTTTCTGGTCTCAGCTATAAACTGATCCAGCTTGTCAGTTGAGTCCATGTATGGTTCTTCTAGACCAGGTGCAGAGGAATGGCTGGTCTTACCCGTAGCAGGGGCTTCTGACGGGAGTTCAGGGGTGTCACTCTTGTCCTCGGATGTTGTGGAGGTCACTATCTGATCCTCTGTCTTGGGTTTCTCTGAAGAAGTGTCTGTCTTTAGGGCCTTCTGGGGAATCTCTGGGGTCTCCTCCTCCTTTGCACTCTCTGGACCAGAGGCAGGGGGGGTGTCCACCTCAGGGACTGCCATGGAAAGATAGACACAGAACTAACCAAATGAAACTCACCAAGCAAAATGGACAACACTACAAAACAGCACATGACAGAGTGAGGTCTGGGCTGGTTTACCTTCAGGAGGAGATTCTTCAATATCGGTGAGATCATCACTGCTGTTATCCTCACCTGCTGCTTCAGTTGTAGGTGTGACTGGAGCAGCTTCAACCTTCTGTGATGGCATGAAGTGCAAATATTAATAGGGAACCCACATGGTGTTGGTAAAAAAATTAACAATTAACAGTCCAGAAAGAATGCCTATGACATCCCTACATCGCCCATACCGTACATACCCCTGCTGGACTGTGTTCCATGACATCCCTACATCACCCGTACAGTACGTACCCCTGCTGGACTGTGTTCCATGACATCCCTACATCACCCATACCGTACGTACCCCTGCTGAACTGTGTTCCAAGACATCCCTACATCACCCATACCGTACGTACCCCTGCTGGACTGTGTTCCATGACATCCCTACATCACCCATACTGTACGTACCCCTGCTGGACTGTGTTCCATGACATCCCTACATCACCCATACCGTACGTACCCCTGCTGGACTGTGTTCCATGACATCCCTACATCACCCATACCGTACGTACCCCTGCTGGACTGTGTTCCATGACATCCCTACATCACCCGTACAATACGTACCCCTGCTGGACTGTGTTCGTCTGCACCTTCCTCCTTGCCAGTAGGAGGCGTGGCCTGGGTTTGTGTGACAGCTGTCTCTTCTGATGTAGGGGCCTCTGTCTCAACTTTCTCAGATGGTGTGGATTCCAGTTTCTGGTCACATACGTCAGATTCATAAAGCACAGATAAACTACAAGGTCAATATAATCCATGCAAGTTTATATGCCAATAAATGCCATTGCCAAACATTTGCACTTTGATATGCACAGTATTTATCAGTTGAATTTAGGGCTGACCCCAATTAGTTGACCGGTTGATTGTTTGGTCGTTAGGCTGTTGGTCGACCGAGAATGTTTTAGTCAAGCAGTAACATATATATATATATATATATATATATAACCTATGCTACACTTGTGAGAAACAAGTTTTTTATTTTTTCATTCAATGTTGAGTAAAGAAGTAGGCTTATAGGCTACCTGAAAAATCTTTCCAGCTCTCTCCCTTTTGATAACCACTCAGCGTTGTCGTGCTCTGAGCCAGTGGAAACGTCATAAAATAGGCCTACCTGATTACTTCTTATCAGTGCTTGACTTGGACTGAAATAGGTTCCGATACTCATTTTGGGTGCTGGTACTGTTTATATTAAGGTGCAGGAGCTCCACAATACTTATGAGCTAATATTCTGTAAGAGGAACAGGAGCTCAAGCAGTAGAAAATCTGAGG
Organism: Thymallus thymallus; assembly: GCA_023634145.1. Taxonomy (NCBI): domain Eukaryota; kingdom Metazoa; phylum Chordata; class Actinopteri; order Salmoniformes; family Salmonidae; genus Thymallus; species Thymallus thymallus. Next base: position 6,231,374 of record CM042404.1, on the reverse strand, counting down.
TGCTGGTACTCAGCTCCTGTGAGCTCCTGCCCAAGTCAAGCACTGCTTCTTATCCCTTGCACAAATAGCCTACAGCTGTGTCTGTCCCGAGCTCACTGGCTTGGGAAACTCTGAGGGCCCGGAATATTTTATACAATGTTGCAAGTTCGCTAGCACAAGCTTCGGGGCTGGACCAAACTTAATAGTTGATGCAATGTTGTAAGTTCATTGCAGGCAGGCCATACGTAGCCAATGTGATTTATAGGATATTTATTTTTATCCGGATATTTTCTACCTGCAGGCCGCAGTTTTTATTTGTTGGCTTTATGTAGGCTATTTTTAGATAGTTGGCAATGGCAATAGAAGTTACTTTTTTGGTTTGTATCATTTTCATTTAGATTTGTATAGAATTTGTATTAACCAGATGACAATGATTTTGAGATATGAAGCCATAATTATAAATTAAATGAAACTGTTTCACGAAAATGTGCATATGAAAACCATAACTGACACGTGGATCCCTAGAAGCAGGAGCGGGAGGAGAATGGTTGGGTCAGGTTACGTTTTTTCCCCTTCTGGTTATTTAGATCTCTGGCACCCTCTTGAGGCATTTGTCTTATTTCATCATCTTTAAGCATCTGACAAGCTCAATGCGTAAAGTTGATTTTATAAAAACACATAGGGTGTGTCTATATATCGAAAAATAAACAAAAACATTTCGACCAATCGATTGGTCAAAAGAACAGATGTCTTTCGGTCGACCAAGATTGTTTTTAGTCTAGTTTAATTTGATGGGCTATGAGACTGACCGATGGTGTTTCTTCATCCTCACTGTCTGAGGAATCTTTGTCCTCTTCCTCCTCCTCCTGTAGTGGAGGTGAAGGTCTGGCTACGGAGGTAGCAGTGACCTTCTGTAGAAACAAAAACAAACAAACAGAATGTAGGTACAACCACAGATGCCAAAAGCACATTACAACAGGTTAATAACATGTGTGACCTACTTGAGCTGGCTTGCCCTCCTCAGTGTCAGTCTCGTCACTGTCCGAGCTGTCGGACTTCTTAGCTGCAGCAGGGGCCATGGGTGTGGTTTTAGCCAAGCTGGGGCTGAGTTTGGGAGGGGCCTGCTCGGCTGGAGGCTCATCCTCACTGTCAGAGGAGTCTGAGCTGTCCCTCTCCATCTTAGCACCTTCTGCTGGGGCCTTAAGAGTGGCTTTGGCCTTGCTTGGGGTTGAAGCTAGGGTGGTTTTCTGCTTGGTAGTAGATTGAGGTTTAAGAAAGTTCTAGGATTATACACCAAATTATTATTCATCAGTATTAGCACAGGATTAACACATGGATCCATCAAATCATATTTTTCGGGCATATTTTACAAACCTTAGGAGCTTCCTCCTCACTGTCTGAGTCCAAGCTGTCGCTGTCAGAGCTCTGTGCTTTCGTCCCTGCATCAGGAGTCTTGGGAGCAACTTTAGCCTGACTGGGGGTGACAACACTGGGTTTCACTGGGGCTGCTGGGCTCGCCTTGGCTGTTTTCACAGGAGCAGCTTTGGGTGTCAGTGCAAGTTTCTGAAACAAATAATTATATCAAGGTATTATATCAGGAATAAAACCAACTAAATATTAGTTTTTCTTAGTGACAAGGGGAAGTGGTTTAATGACTATTTCTCATGTGTGACATACCTTGACAGTAACCTCCTCTTCGCTGTCTGAATCGTCACTGTCTGAACTCTCTGCTTTATTGGGAGCTGTGGGGGTGGCTGGAGTCTTACTGGGAGCTGAGGCTTTACTGGGAGCTGTGGGGGTGGCTGGAGTCTTACTGGGAGCTGAGGCCTTACTGGGAGCTGCCTTTATGACTTTAGCAGGAGTCTGAAACACAAATCCACACAGACCAGTGTCAATAAACAACATTATAGTTGTACATTTTCGAGACATGATTCCAAGGAAAAAAGCTGTTTGCACATTCTAATAGTGCAAGAGTATTCTTTCACCTGTGTGAGCGTTATGTCATCCTCACTGCTGTCGCTGTCTGAGCTCTCTGCTGGCTTTCTAGACTTCACTGGTTCTTCTGTTTTCACTGCTACAGCCTTGACTGGAGCCACTGCCCCCAGCCTGGTCTTAGGTGTTGCTTTCTAAAGGGGAGAGAGCAGATGCAGCGCTGGAGACTATCACAGCAGTACTGACTTATGGTGTCTATGGTCTACTGCAGTTCCTATGTCAACATTGAGCTACAGTAGATAATGTTGTGCGTTGTACAGTAAACGGGACGCGTTGCAATCTATAAAGTAGGATTATTTTACAAACCTTAGGAGGCTCCTCCTCACTGTCTGAGTCGGAGCTGTCGCTGTCAGAGCTCTGTGCTTTCTTTCCTGCATCAGGAGACTTGGGAGATGCTTTAGCCTGACTGGGGGTGACTACACTGGGCTTCACTGGGGCTGCTGGGCTCGCCTTGGCTGGTTTCACAGGAGCAGCTTTCGGTGTCTGTACTGATTTCTGAAACAAAAAAGTATATCAATGCATTAAATCAGGAATAAAACCAAAAATACAGACGCAACATGCAACAATTCGTTTTTCCCCACAAAAGGGCTTTATTACAGACAGAAATACTCCACAGCACCCCCCCCTCAGACGATCCAGCAGGTGAAGAAGCCGGATGGGGAGGTCCTGGGCTGGCGGGGTTACACGTGGTCTGCGGTTGTGAGGCCTGGTGGACGTACTGCCAAAATCTCAAAAATGACGTTGGAGGCAGCTTATGGTAGAGAAACATAAAATTCTCCGGCAACAGCTCTGGTGGACATTCCTGCAGTCAGTATGCCAGTTGCAAGCTCCCTCAAAACTTGTGTGACAAAACTGCACATTTTAAAGTGGCTTTTTATTGTCCCCAGCGCAAGGTGTGTAATGATAATACTGTTTAATCAACTTCTTGATACGCCACAACTGTCATGTTGATGGATTATCTTGGCAAAGGAAACATTTTCACTAACAGGGATATAAACAAATTTTTTTCAGCTCATGAAACATGGGACCAACACTTTACATGTTGCGTTTATATTTTTGTTCAGTGTATTTCTCAGGTGTGACTTACCTTTACAGTTAACTCATATTCACTGTCTGAGTCGGAGCTGTCGCTGTCAGAGCTCTGTGCTTTCTTTCCTGCAGTAGGAGACTTGGGAGATGCTTTAGCCTGACTGGGGGTGACTACACTGGGCTTCACTGGGGCTGCTGGGCTCGCCTTTGCTGGTTTCACTGGAGCAGCTTTTGGTATCAGTGCAGGTTTCTGAAACAAATAAATGATATCAAGCTCTTCAAGCAAATTAACTTGCTATAGGACAGGGTAGCATGATATTAGTCAGTTGTGACCTACCTTTACACCAGCCTCCTCTTCAGTGTCATCACTGTCACTTTCTGAGCTGTTGGTTGTTTTTTTAACAGGGGTGGATTTAACTGCGTCTGCCTTGACCAGAGTTGCAAACACAGGCTTGGCTTTGGCTGTCACCACAGGTTTCTGAAACAAGAGGCAAACGAAGCATGGCATGAGAACCATGTTTCCTGGTCGGTGTCACAGACAGTCACTCAGAGCTCAGCGCCACTGTAGAGCTTGTCAGGCTAGAGCCAAGGGGATTGACCCTGTCCAAACAGAGTTACAGGACCATGGATCACTGCTTCAGCACAAAGACACAGGAGCAGTACAGCCCTGCCAAATACAAACTGTCCACAGGGGAGTTAGCTGTGAATTTAGAGGACTATAATAACATCTATGCCAATGTCTACACACATCATTAGAGTGACTGGACGACAGATATGTTTGTCTGTGTATCTCTACTGTTGATTCAAGTTGATTCATTAAAAATAATCTACAATGGGGTCAAAGGAATCATTGTGGTCCGAGTTTGTTTTATTACATGACCGACCAGCTTGTATGTGATAGAATATATTTCAGACACAAGCTTAAATTTGCGTGAGAGCATACTGTAGCCAGGTATCATTAGGATTCACCTTTTTAGGAGGCTCCTCCTCACTGTCTGAGTCCGAGCTGTCGCTGTCAGAGCTCGGTGCTTTCTTTACTACAGCAAGAGTCTTGGGAGCAGCTTTAGCCTGACTGGGGGTGACTAGAGCAACAGTCTTGGGAGCAGCTTTAGATGTTAGTTCCTAAAAACACAGAGCAGAGAAGATAGAAAGACAAATGCCTAGAGTTGTTGAATAACCATGGTAACCATCACCAGTCCAATAACTTAGCTGAAATTAACTTCATTTCCTTCGATTAATATGTGACATACCTTGACAGTAACCTCCTCTTCACTGTCTGAGTCGTCACTGTCTGAACTCTCTGCTTTACTGGGAGCTGTGGGGGTGGCTGGAGTCTTACTGGGAGCTGAGGCCTTACTGGGAGTGATAGTCTGAAACACACACAGTAAACATTTTTACTGTAAACATTTCATAAAACAGAATTTCACAGATTGTAGTTAAAACACAATTGTCGTAAGACCGCTCACCTGTGATGGAGCAATCTCATTCTCACTGTCCGATTCGCTGTCACTGTCTGCAGCTTTTGGGGGCGTGGTGGTAGGGACAGCTGAAGAGGCCTTTGGGGTGACAGTAGCTCCCTGAAAGAGAGGCAAGCATTCAGACACATGGAATACACAGTCAATTTAATTTACTGTATATACCTCCATGATCAAGAAAACATTTATGCTCCAAATGGAACACCATGTTGCACCTGTGTGAGGGGAATCTCCTCTTTGCTCTCAGAGTCACTTTCTGAGCTCTCTGCTGGTTTTAAAGGGGTGACCGCTGGAACAGGGGCTGATGTTTCCACTGTCCCCTTACTGACTGGAGTAGATGACAACTTCTAGAATGAGACAGAAATCTGAATATCTGAATGGATCTAAATAATGATAAATACGGTATAATATCTGTGTTATGATTGTATTAACTGTCCTGGAAAAATTAAACAATGTTCAATCTGCTAATCCAAACCTATTCCAAGTCCCTAAAAGGCTGTATTGTCTTGACATAAATCTCCTCACCACATATATACAGTATATAGTTCTTGTGCCAAGGCCCAACCCAAACCACAGCGCCTCCTCTATCTACCCACCTCATCCTGTGCGAGCAGCTCCTTATTCTCTGGGGTTGCAGCCTGGGGGGTGTGGGGGTCAGGAGGTAGAGCATCTGAAAAACACCAGAGTAATGAGGAATGCTGATTTTACATGGTTGATCATGTGCAGCTATGAATGCTATGAATGCCAGATACCAGATGGGGCGGTAGGTAGCCCAGCGGCTATGGAGTTGGACCTGTGGCAGGTCGCTGGAAAAAGGGTAGAATTCATCTGGCAACTGGAGGGCTGCTGGGTTCACATCCTAAAGACATTCCCCTACTGTTGGGCAGTTTGACCCCTGTTGGGCCGTTTGACCCCTGTTGCTTGACCCTGCTTATCTCAACTGTGTGCGATGTGTGCTGTCTGAGGGGGGGGATTGAGAACGGAGCAGAAGACACTTTTTCCTTCTTCGCCGTAACATGGGCAATAACGTTGTATTATTGTCTATCTTCTCTATGGAACAGTTTAATGTTGTTTTTTGGTTGATTAATGGTTTGTGAATTTGATACACTGTGGAAATTATATTTCATGTAGGGCAGGAGGTCTGGTAGCCTACCAATTGGTTTTGAGTCCACATCTTCTTCTTTGGTAGATGGATCGGCCTTAATCTTCTTCAGGGTGGTGGAATCTACTTCAGCCTCTTGTTTAGGATTTTGTCCAATTTCGGAGACCCTGAAAATGTGTTATAGCAGCACATAACAAATGATTTACCTTAAGATGCTATAACATGTTTACATTAGAGTCATTTAGCAGACGCTCTTATCCAGAGCGACTTACAGGCATACAGGAGAAATTAGGGTTAACTGCCTTGCTCAAGGGCACATCGGCAGATTTCTTTTTCACTTAGTCAGCTCGAGGATTCCAACCAGCGACCTTTCGGACACTGGCCCAAGGATCTTAACCACTAAGCTACCTGCCGCCCTCAGGCACATAGTAGGCTACTATGTTTTATATGCACTGCATAATGACAATATGTGCCTGAGGCAAACTAAACTAATATGACCTATTATACAATACTTACTTGGTCCAACTTGTGTAGATGTCATGTAAAGTGGTGATCTCTTCTGGTGTTTCTATCTGTGGGTCAACAAAAGCATAAATGCATAAGGCAGAATGATGTAGAGTATTTTATATTATATAAGTGTCTATACATTCTTCAAAAGTATTAAAGATAACTGAATACATATACAATTGCTTTAAATACATTTATTCATCTGAAAAACAAGTAGACGAAGACCATTTCGAGAACAACGACCATGGTGCGCATTTCACAAAATGTACAGTGCCACCATTCATGGCCCCAACGTGTGTTCAACTGTTACATAATGTTCTACATCAGTTATGGCTGACTAAATCCAAGGAAGAGATTCAGAAAGACGCACAATTCAAAGGGAAAGTAGACAGAAAACCTTATTTATACAAAAGTAGGTTTATCCAGAGAAAAACACATTATACATAATTAAAGTAAATCTCACCTAATATTAAATTACACGACTTCAATCTGGGATAATCACACACATCTCAAAATGGTCAAAAACACTATGTGCTCATATAGGTTTAATGAGAAGTTAAAAAAAAAGTAAAAAAAAAAAAAAAAAAGAGTTGGTTAGCATCAAAACATACCTGGGTTACATGTTTTTTCAGCACGTTCGCAGCCTTCTGGTAACCATTTTCCTTTAAATGCTGATAAATTAAATAAAGCAAGGCACTATTTGATGCATTTGGGTCCTTTGAAGTCATCGTTTTAACGTAGAACGACTATCACTACCAAAATAATCAATTAAAGGGCTATAATCTACTGATTAAGAGCTCTTCATCCTCACAGTCTGCAGGAATTTGCCATGTACTTACAGCGACTACGCCCCCTTCGATGTGCATGATGGGACATGTAGTGAAACGCACCTGTTTTTTAATCCGTACAGCATTTCTCACTGACTTGACACTACCTTATTGCCACTTAAAATGTGTTATTATCATCTCACAATGATCAAACAAGTCCACACATAGAGAGATGTAACATATTATAAGCCTTATAACAGGACATGATAAAGGTTCATGCATACTTATAACAAGCAACAAAGCATTATACCCGCAGCGTCATCAATGATGTCAGGACCATGTGAGTGACGTGAGAGTCAAATTCTTAAAAAAATAATAAGCTATACATCCATCACACAGTACACAATACAAGGGTGATCCTTTCCTAAATGTGTATATCAAACTAAACGTAGGTGTGTGATCCTCTCCTAAATGTGTATAGCAAACTAAATGCAGGTTTGTGATCCTCTCCTAAAACCTTTGGGCATTTTTATGACCCACCAAATAGATACAATCATATTGATTTGTCGCAATCCATCTGTGTGTCTCAAGCCATCATGTTCAAAACAACTGGGAACGCGTAAAAATACGAGATAAAATCATGACGTCAGTGATCTTCAGGTCGGAAGGTTGGATTTCTAGAAAGACTAGGCCCGAGTTCCTGAGTTGGATGACCGTTCAAATCGATTTTCCCATTCGGTGCTCGTTTTTCCCGAGTTCCCAGTTATTTTGAACGCACCGAAGTCGGTAACAGTTCCGAGTTACCAGTTGTTTTGAACCTGGATCGTTACAGAGTAATGTAGGACTGTGCCATCATAAGCTTATTTCCTGGTTTTCAATTCATCAACATACCACACGATGGCATCAAACACCCTTTAACTCTCCCAGAAATGTAACTATAAAAAGGCTGTGCAAAGGAATACAGGAAAATATCTGAAACTAATAAAAACTAAGTAAAATATCTGATTATTCTACCAAAATGGCATGATGGTGGGTGTCAGTTAGGGTAGGAGAGGGGACATTACAAACAACTAAAGAACATCAGGGGTGAAATGGGCACAAGCGCGTTCTCGGAATAGCTGTCAAGCACATGACTGAAAATGCCAGTTTTAATACAGTGGACTTTGAGTTATTTGTCAGTATAATATTAAATCATTGGGCTCCATTAACAAGAAACCCACACAGAAACCATTCACTGTCTTCAGTTTGTGCTGAGGGCACCCACAAGAACAACTAGTCACATTACACATTTTCTAATCTGATGTCATACCTGGTTCCTGCTCCTTGCTCTGGTAAATCAGACCAACCACTCTTCCTGTTCAAACCATGGTTCATACCTATGAGAACAAGATGTTGAAAAGACGTAGGAAAGACGTCTTGTGCTCACTGGGACGGGAGTAGTAATATCCTCTCATACAAAACCACAATATTATTGTCAATGCACCATTAATAACATACTAGGCTATTTTATTTTCTGTATGTATATCATGACAACACTCACAGATGTGTGAGTTTTAATTAATAGTTTAAGCATAAGAAATGTAATTGCTAACCACATGGGCATAGTCTTGTTGGGACTTACCTCTAACTCTAACCCTTCCACCAATGCCAACCGCTCATTCCTCTGACCCAACCACGTTAACAGTTATATTAAATGTAGGAAAATGTTCAAACATTAATTATAATTGTCAGCATAATGTCTGCCATTCAGTAAAAATTATATTGGATCTCAAAGACCATTTGATACATTACTACTTCGTAGGTCCAGCAGAAGTGACAGGCCAGAGGTCACATATGTGGACCAGTTTAGCAGTGACACCAGACTGGAGTAGGAGGAGATTGTGTCTGCAATGGGCAGGTATGGGGACTCCTAGCCAGCTCTGGAAGACTTACTTTCATCCCATCAACACCAGACAATGACTACCAAGACTATTTCATTGAATTAGACTTTTGAAAGAGAAGTAGGCTTACATTTGAGTCATTTAGCAGACACTTTTATCCAGAACAACTTGCAGGAGGAAATCAACAGTATTTTTCACCTAGTCGGCTCAAGGATTCAAACCATCAACATTTCAGTAACTAGACCAACGCTTTTAACCAACTTGGCTACCTGCCACCTTCTCTAGTAAAGGGGGAATTAATAAATGCCCATTGACAAGTCCCCTGTAGGTTGAAGCACTTTCCTCTCCAGTGGACTGGAGAGAGAAAAGCACTGTTCAGTGGTGGAATGCTACAGAGAGGCAAAACAACCTGCGCTGTCCGTCTCCCAATGCCCAGGTGCACCCATGAATACCCAGCTGCAGCCCAAGTCAAAAACTGGAGCTGGAGATTGCAGCAGACCTTCCTCTGCTCTAGGGCTGGTAACGAGGTTACTCTAGTCTAGGCAAACAGGCGTTGATAAAGTAAACAGTTAGAGGCATACATTTTAGTCAGGCCACATTGTTGGATTCTTGACACTGATACAAAACATTGTGCTATGACCACTTTTTGGTGGTGGTAAAGCAGTGATGCAGCAAAAGCATGAATTGTTGTGTGTGGAGAGGATGAACTTTTGGCACATTGTAGTGGTAATATTGTGGGAAGAGGGAGGAGCTTGTTAGGGTGTGTGTTTGATTTGATGGGGTGAAACGTTCCATGTGAACACACAAGTATGAACAGTGCAGGTGCCTCTGAAGCTGACAGGTAAATCTAATGCTTCATCAACCTTATGTCTACCTTCTCTTTCAAGCCACACCCTATCCTAAGGCATGAAGTCTATAATGGGATATATCAGGTGTTGCTAGATTACTGTAGACATAGAATGATTATGAGGTGTTTCACAACTCCAATGGTGATCAGTGATCTTGCAACCTTTAGAATGCAGCAGTAGCCACACCATAGGCCTAATTGTAGGTTGACTGAAGCCTACATAGCTACTTCCATTTTAAATTTAATAATATGGTTAATTAAATATAGGAAGAATAATCATAAAGTTCATTAAATATAGGAAGAATAATCATATGTCATTAAATATAGGAAGAAGAATCATATGTCATTAAATATAGGAAGAAGAATCATATGTCATTAAATATAGGAAGAAGAATCATATAGTTCATTAAATATAGGAAGAAGAATCATATGTCATTAAATATAGGAAGAAGAATCATATAGTTCATTAACCCTAGTCATAGACTGTTCTTTCTGCTACCGCACGGCAAGCAGTATCGGAGCGCCAAGTCGAGGTCCAAAAGGCTTCTCAACAGCTTCTACCCCCAAGTCATAAGACTCCTGAACAGGTAATCAAATGGCTGCCCAAACTATTTGCATTGTGTCCCCCCACCCCCCCTTTTACGCTGCTGCTACTCTCTATTTATTATCTATGCATAGTCACTTTAACTATACCTACATGTACATATTACCTCAAGTATCCCAACTAACCGTTGCCCCCGCACATTGACTCTGTACTGGTACCACCTGTATATAGCCTCCTCACGTTGACTCTGTACTGGTACCACCTGTATATAGCCTCCTCACGTTGACTCTGTACTGGTACCACCTGTATATAGCCTCCTCACATTGACTCTGTACTGGTACCACCTGTATATAGCCTCCTCACATTGACTCTGTACCGGTACTTCCTGTATATAGCCTCCTCACATTGACTCTGTACCGGTACTTCCTGTATATAGCCTCCTCACATTGACTCTGTACCGGTACTTCCTGTATATAGCCTCCTCACATTGACTCTGTACCGGTACTTCCTGTATATAGCCTCCTCACATTGACTCTGTACTGGTACCACCTGTATATAGCCTCCTCACATTGACTCTGTACTGGTACCACCTGTATATAGCCTCCTCACATTGACTCTGTACTGGTACCACCTGTATATAGCCTCCTCACATTGACTCTGTACTGGTACCCCTGTATATAGCCTCCTCACATTGACTCTGTACTGGTACCCCTGTATATAGCCTCCTCACATTGACTCTGTACTGGTACCACCTGTATATAGCCTCCGCACATTGACTCTGTACTGGTACCACCTGTATATAGCCTCCTCACATTGACTCTGTACTGGTACCACCTGTATATAGCCTCCTCACATTGACTCTGTACCGGTACTTCCTGTATATAGCCTCCTCACATTGACTCTGTACCGGTACTTCCTGTATATAGCCTCCTCACATTGACTCTGTACCGGTACTTCCTGTATATAGCCTCCTCACATTGACTCTGTACCGGTACTTCCTGTATATAGCCTCCTCACATTGACTCTGTACTGGTACCACCTGTATTGTAAGGGCTGATACATGCTTAGCTAATTAATATGTTAATCTGCAACAAGAGTTACAACTGCTTCCGGCAACTGGATTGCGTCACGAGGCTGGGACCAGCCTGCACGCCAACGATAGGCTGAGTAAGTTTAAACCACACTCAGCCTCTACTCCGACAGGTCAGCAAGGAGCGGGAACTATTCTGTCGGAGTATTTAAGGAAGAACAAATGATAGGACTAGGTCTCTTCTCTAGGCGCTCTTCTATAGCGCTGCTCGCTGTTTGCTCACTCACTCTCTCTCGCGCGCTCTCGCTCTCTTGCGCTCTCTCTCTCTCTCTCTCTCTCTCTCTCTCTCTCTCTCTGTTTGCCCTGCGTGGTGTCACAGTGAGCCTGTATATACGAACTTCATATTTACCATTTAAGGGTTTGCTAGAATAAAATACATAGATGATTTAAACGGCGTAGTAATCATTTTGTTCCAATACCAGATTTGAATTGACGCGACCTTAACAGTATATAGCCTCCTCACATTGACTCTGTACTGGTACTTCCTGTATATAGCCTCCTCACATTGACTCTGTACTGGTACCACCTGTATATAGCCTCCTCACATTGACTCTGTACTGGTACCACCTGTATATAGCCTCCTCACATTGACTCTGTACCGGTACTTCCTGTATATAGCCTCCTCACATTGACTCTGTACTGGTACTTCCTGTATATAGCCTCCTCACATTGACTCTGTACAGGTACCACCTGTATATAGCCTCCTCACATTGACTCTGTACTGGTACCACCTGTATATAGCCTCCTCACATTGACTCTGTACTGGTACCACCTGTATATAGCCTCCTCACATTGACTCTGTACCGGTACCACCTGTATATAGCCTCCTCACATTGACTCTGTACCGGTACTTCCTGTATATAGCCTCCTCACATTGACTCTGTACAGGTACCACCTGTATATAGCCTCCTCACATTGACTCTGTACTGGTACCACCTGTATATAACCTCACTACTGTTATTGTTACTGTTATTTTACTGCTTTTTTTTCTTTACTTATCTATTGTTTACCTAACACTTATTTGACTTAAAAACTGCATAGTTGGTTAGGGCTTGTAAGTAAGCATTTCACTGTAAGGTCTACACCTGTTGTATTCGGCGCACGTGACAAATAAAATTTGCTTTGATTTTATTTTATTTGAAATTTAGAAAGCCTACTTTAATAGTAGGTCGACTGTAGGCGTGCTCCCATTCTAATAATAAAGTTCGATAATAAAGTTATTCTACCCATAATCAGAGATTTTAGGTGTACGGTATATGTCCCTTCAATAACTTGTTGCATAATAAAATGAATGGGATGCTCTTTTTTCAACGCAATGGAGCCCACTTTATTTGAGCTGAGGCGCACGGGGCTTGCAATGTACCAGAGGCGGATGGGTGGGTCCATGAAGGGTCTTGTTTCAGATTCTGTGCTGAGACGCTGGGGGAGTAACATCGACCACTGAGAAGGAGGAATAGTGGAAAATGTATAGATAGGCTAATGCACGGTAAAGAAATATGAAACCGTACTTGGCCGGTCGGTGTTTAGTGGGGAATGGGGGATTTTATGAGTCTGGAAGCGATGCAACGCTCTAATGTGCAGGAGTAGCGTTCAAAGTTTAGAGCCCAAGTTTACAGAACAGAAGCTTGGACGATGTAAACGCAGAACGGTCATGACGAATGAGAATCTGTGGCGATAACAATGTTTCATATGTTTCCACTCTGCATCCTTGGATCAATTACGCGCGTGTGTATTCGTTTAATTTCAAGAATGTGTGTTATACAGAGAGAAAAGCCAGAGACTATAGTGCGAGCACCGTAACGACTCTAATGTCCAATTACAATCTAAAGTTGTAAAAATGCACGCAGTTACCAGCCTCTTAATGGTGAGTTTGCTAAGTTTTGGGTACATATCCATGGACTGGACCAAGCCGAATCAATTGGAGGAGCACACTCAAAACAATTCCTCTATTACGTTTGAGCCCAAACAACCACCACACATCATATTCATACTGACAGATGACCAAGGCTTCAATGACATAGGTTATCACAACCCGGACATTCGTACTCCAACTCTGGACAAACTGGCCGCAGAAGGGGTGAAGCTGGAGAATTACTACGTTCAACCTATTTGCACTCCGTCACGCAGTCAGCTGATCACGGGCAGGTAAACATAAACCTTAACCTAACAAAGCAAAAAAAGATAAAAATAACCTAGTATAACTTCAGTTCCCATCAACATCTGGCTACCACTTTTTGACACATAGAATATGTGCATGCGAGTAGACTAGCGGTTAAGAGAGTCGGCCCAGTATCCGAAAGGTTGCTTGTTCGAATCCCTGAGCCGACTAGGTGAAAACAATCTACCGATGTGCCCTTGAGCAAGCCACTTAAACCTAATTGCTTCTGTAAGTCGCTCTGGATAAGAGCTTTTGCCGAATGACGTAAATGTAAATTGTCCTCTTAATCACAGGTATAGTTTTATGTAGGTTACATTATCTGTAATCACAGTGTACATCCAGGTGAGAATTACAATGTTGTTACCTAAGTATAGATCTATTTATGGATGAACTACATAAAGTTGTGATGCATCACATAATGATCAAGATGCAGGGTGTGTTTGGAGATAATTATGCACATGTTACAATGCATTCCGTTATTAGCCAACTGGTGTTCCCCTTATTCATGTAGAGTACTGCAAACAACTGTTGGTATGTAAAATGTTTACACTAATGAGCTGTCCCTTGATCTGTCCATAGTGCTCTTCATCCAGTGTAACACAGACCAATAGCAACATGTACTGGAAGTACTCCTGCTGGCAGCCACAGTCAGTCATAACAGATGACTCAGTCAGAATTGTCAGCAAATCTAAACAAAATCGGTTTAGTTTTCCCACAGGAAACAGGCTGACCCCTGGCTGTGCCGTGCTGTAAGTGTCAGATAGCCATTGCACAGACATTGAACAGGGTTTGAATACATATACAACAAACGTGTGTGATACGGCCATTTTCCACATAGTCTTGCACTTACTTTATCTTACCAGGAAAGAGCTGTACATTGTTGGGAATGATAAATGCTGTGGAAAACTCTCTTTCTAACACAAGAGATATGAGTAGAAACATCTGTTGTTGAGATGGATTGTGGAGAGCTGCAGGGTGAAAGGCCAGTATTGTGAAACAACGGTTGGGGGCTGCTTCATTTGCTCTAGCAAGCAGAGACTGGATAAACACAACCATATGAGCGCCAGCATAGGAAGAGTATTGAAAGTGAACGACACAACGCCTGGATGGAGTCCTTGTCTCCTCAGAGTGATGTGCATAAAACGCACATTATATATTCCCTCTAATCAAAGTACTCTGAGTAGGTTGTACTTATTGATATGCCTTAACATCTTTTAAAGTTCACAACTTGGGGAAAACATAACTTATGAAGAAAATGTGGAGTTGCTAAATATTTTTTGTGAGAATGGATTACTAGGAATCTCAATTGTGGCGTTTGCTTGAAGTACTGTTCTGGAGTGGTGATGTTGACTGTGGGTCATAGGAGGAAGAGGCTCATTCAGACCCAGTGTGGGTCATAGGAGGAAGGGCCTCATTCAGACCCAGTGTGGGTCGGAGGAGGAAGGGCCTCATTCAGACCCAGTGTGGGTCGGAGGAGGAAGAGGCTCATTCAGACCCAGTGTGGGTCATAGGAGGAAGGGCCTCATTCAGACCCAGTGTGGGTCGGAGGAGGAAGGGCCTCATTCAGACCCAGTGTGGGTCGGAGGAGGAAGAGGCTCATTCAGACCCAGTGTGGGTCGTGAAGGAAGAGACTCATTCAGACTCAGTGTGGGTCATGAGAGGAAGGGGCTCATTCAGACTTAATGTAACTCTAATACTACCTGGTATAATGTAACTCTAGTACTACGTGGTATAATGTAAGTAGGACTACGTGTTATAATGTAACTCTAGTACTACGTGGTATAATGTAACTCTAATACTACCTGGTATAATGTAACTGGGACTACGTGTTATAATGTAACTCTAATACTACATGGTATAATGTAACTCTAATACTACATGGTATAATGTAACTCTAGTACTACGTGGTATAATGTAACTCTAGTACTACGTGGTATAATGTAACTCTAGTACTACGTGGTATAATGTAACTCTAGTACTACATGGTATAATGTAACTCTAATACTACATGGTATAATGTAACTCTAGTACTACGTGGTAAAATGTAACTCTTGTACTACGTGGTATAATGTAACTCTAGTACTACGTGGTATAATGTAACTGAAGTACTACACACTACTAGATATAGGGAAATGTTCAAGGCTGATGAAAAATGCAATATCTTTTATGTAGAAGGTTTTGGTATTTCAGTTAGTGGACGCAGCACCTTTTCAACCTCAGACATGGTAGTGTTTACTATAGTTCAGTAGGGAGCCTATACTCTAGTGTTTACTAAAGTTCAGTAGGGGGCTATACTCTAGTGTTTACTGTAGTTCAGTTCAATAGGGGGCTATACTCTAGTGTTTACTGTAGTTCAGTTCAATAGGGGGCTATACTCTAGTGTTTACTGTAGTTCAGTTCAATAGGGGGCTATACTCTAGTGTTTACTGTAGTTCAGTAGGGGGCTATACTCTAGTGTTTACTGTAGTTCAGTTCAGTAGGGGGCTATACTCTAGTGTTTACTGTAGTTCAGTTCAGTAGGGGGCTATACTCTACTGTTTACTGTAGTTCAGTTCAATAGGGGGCTATACTCTAGTGTTTACTGTAGTTCAGTTCAATAGGGGGCTATACTCTAGTGTTTACTGTAGTTCAGTTCAATAAGGGTCTATACTCTAGTGTTTACTGTAGTTCAGTTCAATAGGGGCCTATACTCTAGAGTTTACTGCAGTTCAGTTCAACAGGGGGCTATACTCTAGTGTTTACTGTAGTTCAGTTCAATAGGGGCCTATACTCTAGTGTTTACTGTAGTTCAGTTCAATAGGGGGCTATACTCTACTGTTTACTGTAATTCAGTTCAATAAGGGAATATACTCTACTGTTTACTGTAGTTCAGTTCAATAGGGGGCTATACTCTACTGTTTACTGTAGTTCAATATGGGGCTATACTTGTTCTTCAGATTCCTGCTACATTCCTTTGCTCACCCATACACTCTTGGAAAAAAGGTGCTATCTAGAACCTAAAAGGGTTATTGGACTGTCCCCATAATAATATTTTGTTCCAGGCAGAACCCTTTTGGTTCCAGGTAGAACTCTTTTGGAACCAAAAAGGGTTCTATTTGGAACCAAAAAAGGTTCTGCTATGGGAACAGCCGAAGAACCCTTTTGAACTTATTCTTTCTAAGAGTGTATCCTCCCAAAGTATCCCAGTAATACCCTTCTCCTTCCATTTTAGCAGACTCCTGGCAGAAAACAAATGTTTATGTTTAGATGAGTGTTTTTCCTTAAAGACTAACTGACTTTATTAGGTGCCTTTTATGGCTTGAATGCTCTAGTCAGGCCGTAAATCAAGCTTTGCCCACCACACAGTAATTAGAGCACAAAGTACTTATCTGTAATGACAGAGTATATTTTGGTATCAGTTCCAGCTGAATATGTGTTTTGTATGTACATAATGGATGAGGATGAATAAGATTTGCTATTGAACATTATTTCTCTTTACACAGATACCAGATCCACACAGGCCTCCAGCATTCCATCATCCGGCCTCGCCAGCCCAACTGCCTCCCCCTGGACATGACTACACTCCCACAGCGACTGCAGGAAGCAGGGTACGCTACTCACATGGTGGGCAAATGGCACCTTGGCTTCTACAGGAAGGAGTGTCTGCCCACACGCCGAGGTTTCCACAGCTACTTTGGCTCTCTGACGGGCAGTGTGGACTATTACACGTATGGCTCCTGTGACGGACCAGGCCTGTGTGGCTACGACCTCCACGAGGGGGAGACAGTGGCCTGGGGCCGGGGAGGCAAGTACTCGACCCACCTCTACACGCAGAGGGTACGCAAGATCCTGTCCACTCACGACCCGTCCCGCCAGCCCCTCTTCATGTTCCTCTCCCTCCAGGCCGTACACACGCCCCTTCAGTCACCCAAGGCATACATCTACCCCTACCGTGGGATGTTGAACGTAGCCAGAAGGAAATACGCAGCCATGGTGTCCATCGTAGACGAGGCTGTACGCAATGTCACCTATGCTCTGCGCAAGTATGGCTACTACCGCAACAGTGTGCTCATCTTCTCCACTGACAACGGTGCCCAGCCGTTCACTGGGGGGAGTAACTGGCCTCTCCGGGGGCGTAAGGGGACCTACTGGGAGGGAGGTGTCCGTGGGGTGGGCTTCGTACACAGCCCCCTGCTGCGTAACAGGCGGAGGGTCTCCAAGGCCCTCATGCACATCACTGACTGGTACCCAACCCTGGTGGGTCTGGCTGGGGGTAACGTGTCACTGACTGAGGGTCTGGATGGCTACGATGTGTGGCCATCCATCAGTGAGGGCAAAGAGTCCCCGCGCCTGGAGATCCTCCATAACATTGATCCGCTCCATCGGCGCTCTGGCCTGCCCCCATCTGCTTCTGGGCAGGAGTCCCAGCATGTGTGGGACAACACGGTCCAGGCTGCCATCCGGGTGGGG